>CAUYUJ010000258.1:20000-77500 GCA_963575745.1 Prorocentrum cordatum | reverse complement strand
GGGTTGCCGAATCAAATGACAGCGAAGATCTCGAACGCCCCGCTAGTTGCTCTACCCCTGGTTTCAATGACATGATTAGAGAGACAGACGCTGACATTGTTTTGTTTCAAGAACATCATCTTGCAGGGGCCCTCTATCGGAAGACAATCAATCGTCTGCAGAAGTGTGGATGGAAGGTCTTTGGGACCGACTGTCTGTACACCGAATCTGGATATCCTTCGAGTGGGACCATGGTGTGTGTCAGAAGGCATTATGACGTTTTTCTCGCCCCTGGGGAGTCTGCTGAAGCTGTAGCTGGCAGGGTTGCGCGTTGCTATCTTCGCAGTTCGGAAATTGGAGTACTAGCGATCTACTCTACCTAACTCCAGGACTCCATTGGCCTCAAAGGATAACGTGAAGACCATGCAGCACATCTGGGATGACACTTTTCGGCACGGGGTCCCCTACATCATTGGGGGTGACTTCAACATGTCCCCGAGCGCCCTCATCGATGGGATCCCTGTGAAGTACCTCTGTGCTGTCGTTAGAGCCCCAGGAGACCCGACTTATGTGGCGCCAGGTGTGGGCACTGTCTTGGACCATTTCGTGGTGCACATGAATTTAGACAATGCCATTCCCAAGGTGCCCGTTCAGCCCCCACAGGCCCGTCGAGCTCACGATTAAGCAGGCCATTCGAGGCATCTACGTCAATGTCCCCAAGAGGTACCTGAAGGCCCCAGCTGTCAGAGCCATCGGGCCCGTTCCTGAGCCCAGGGATTTCTCGGACCTCACGAAGGAGCTTAAGGACTTCTTGGAGCCGAGGCTTGGGGACTCTGGGACCACGTTTATGGCCAGAGGGGTTGAGAAGGAACGTGGAGTCGAGCTTCTCAATAAGTCAATAAGATAGATGAGAAGTGGGTCCCATTGGCCTGGGGTGAGGTTGTTGATGTTAGAAAGGTTCAAGGAACAGGTTTGCCTGGAGGAAGTCCTTCTGAGTTGAAAGCGACGCGACTAGATCGGCGCCTTGCTACTCGTAAACGTGATTCAGCGTTTCCTGGCCGTGCGATTCAATTGGTGATCCTCCGCATCAAGGAGCTCCAGAGCCTTTTCGGCCAGACTGGGAAGGACGATTACCGTGAGCGCTTGGTCCAGCAGTGGATTGACATTCCGCAACGAGGTGGCCCGTTCCGCAGGTTCTGGAGGAAGGGGTGCGACTTCTGGCATCCTTTCTTGGCGTCGATTGCTGAGCGGCTTACGTTTCCGAGGCCCAGTGAAACTCGTCAGGACGTTTTGAAGTGGACTCTGGACTTCGTGTCCATGTGGGCCCGCCAAGGTCAAGTGGAGGAACGAACTCGGGACAGGGAAGCTTGGAAGTCCTGGTGTTCAGAGTCGCTCAACAATGGAGGCAGGCAAGCTTTCGCATTCTTACGTGCAGGAGAGCCAGTGCAAGAAGAGGTTGCACCGAGCTTGGATTCTTTCTCTAGTGGCCTGCCCGCTCGTCTCGCCCAAGAAGGTAGCATCTGGAAAGCTGCTTGGAAGGCCAAGGAGGAGGATGAGCAGGTGTCTGACGATGACTTCTGGGCCCCCGAGTTTCCCATCGAGGTCCCAGGCCCTGTTTCAGGCGAGACCCTGCGGTACATCAGCTCGAGGTTCCCGAAGTTCACATGTTGCCCTGATGGTTTCCACCCGAGGCATTTCAGCATGATGGGGGAGTCTGCGCTGGACTGTTTATCCTGGTTGTATCATCTTATGGACGTCTTGGGGCAAGGGCCTAAACTGAGTCAGAGCCTAATTGTGTCCTTGATGGGCCGTCCCGGCAAAGGAAGGAGGCCCATAGGGCACTACAACGCCTTCGAAAGGTTGCATGGGAAAACTCATCGGAACCCCTGCAGATCTTGGGAAGCTCGGGCTGGTCTTGGGCCTGAGTTTTCTATGGGCCAGGGTCGCAGCAGCTTGGACATCGTTTGGAGGCCTTCGGTTGAAGCTGAGCGAGCCACTGGAGATAAGGTCTGTTGGGCTAGTCTTCTGTTGGATCTCAAGCAATTCTACGAGCACATAGGGCACCAGGAGCTGATCAAACAGGGGGTCATCTCGGGGTTCCCAATGCATGTGTTGCTGTATACGCTGTCAACTTACAAGTGGAAGAGAATTCTTCTTCTCGATGATGCTTATTCGCAGCCGTTATATGCTAATCGAGGGATTGTTGCGGGCAGCACCTCTGCCACCTACGAAGCCAAAGCGTTCATGTGGAACACGATCATGCACGGCAGGGAGTATCCAGGTACGCGCCAAGGTTCACATGTCGACGATCTCTCTCTTCACTCGTGGCACATCTCACCTGTTGAGTGCGCTGTTCAGTTGAAGGCTTTGGCAGTGACCATGGCCTACCACATCAATGCCACGTTGAAGGTGCCCCTCGCTTTACAGAAGACGCATGCGGCTGCAAATTCCCAGAGTTTGCTGAAAGTTGTGCAGGACCATCTTGGATGTCTTGCTGGTACTGGTGAGTGGGCCCCAGGGAATCTTGGAGTTCCGTTCAGTGTTGGTAAACATCTTCGAGTTCCGATTCTGAAGGCCATAAAAAAAGGAAGAGGTTAGCGAAATTCCAACATCGGATTAGACGTCATGGAGCGCCTCGGGTGTCCAGAAGAGCGAAGGCTAGACTGTTCAAGAGTGGGACCCTGACTACGGTATCCTACGGGATGGAAGTCCAAGGAGTCTCACCAGCCGAACTTCAGTACATCAGACGGTCTGCTGCGAGGGCTGGAGGCATCAGTAAAAAAGGTTGTTCACTCGAGCTCCAGTGAGCAATTTATAAATATCGAGGAGATCCGTTGTAGCTTGCTGCAGGTCCTCTCAGACGCTACTCGTGGGAATGGTGGCATTCGACCGAACCCGATCCGAAGCGAGGTCGGCCCAGACATCAAGACGTGATGAGCCCAGGCGATCTAAGCAAGAGTTTTCGATCTGCTGCTGCGTTGATGGCCTCCCGTCCGCGGAAGCCATGGATGTATCGTTCTCGGGGGCCGATCTCGGCGATGCTCCTGTGGCTGGAAGCTGGCGGATGGACTTGGGAGGGCCCAGCGGTTCTCATTTCTAGGAGTGGTTTTCGGTGGGTCCTCACCGAACGGCCACCTGCGGAAGTTTGCTCTGCTTTTCTTGAAGACCTCCGCTACGCTATGCTACAGAAAGCTATACGAACTAAGCTTACCAACGCTCCTGGGGGTTTAGACATTATGCAGCGAGGCCTGTGGCTACCTCCAATGCAGAGGGTGGCAAAAGGCCTCCCTGCGGATCTTCTTCACCTGTTCTGCCAAGTGGTGTCAGGGACTGTCCCGACTGGCAGCAACCTCGTAAGGTGGGGATACGCTGTTTGCGATTTGTGTCCTTTATGTAAGCAAGCTCTCGACACGCTGTGGCATAGAGTTTGGGAGTGCTCCTATTCCAGATGTTGTGCAAAAGCGGTCGGAGTTTTTCGGCGAGGAAACCCTGGACCAGGTCCGAGGGGCCTCCGAGGACTGTCTGCTTTTGTCGCGTTTGTGGGTCCCTTTCCCCGATCTCCCGTCTCCAGCTCCTGACTGGGAACTGGAGTTTTTCGGGAACGATGGTCGACCCACGCCTGCATTTCAGTTTGACCCTGGTGACGTCTTGTACACGGATGGGTCTTGTTTCAATTGAGGAAAAAATTGCGCGAGCTAGGATTGCCGTGATTCAGCTCCGTGGAGACCAGTTAGTTCGTGGGATCTACTGCCCGCTGCCCGCTGAGTTCCGTCAGACTGTTAGTGACGCTGAGCATGCTGCCCTAGCGGTTAGTGTCCTTCGGAGATCGGACCAGGACCCTCTGGACCATTTTCAAGCTGTTTCGGTTGATTGTGCGTCGCTTTTCCTTGGGACTCGCGATTCTGCTAGAGCCTTAGTTGGCTCGTCCCGCCTGGCTTTTTTCTGGCGTGAAATGGCCCGTAAGTTGAAAGAACGACAATGGGTTGCCCTTACCAAAGTTAAGGCCCACAGGTCGTTCAATGATGCGATAGACGAGCAAGATAGGTGCACGATCGTAGGATCTTTCCATGCTGATGAATGGGCTAAGAAAGGGGCCCAGAGTCACAATTTATGCCCCCAGGAGCTGTTGGATTTCGAGCGTGCGGAGGTCGAGTACAATAGTCTTGTTGTGGGGGTCACTTGCATTTTATCGTGTTTTCTGTCGTGTGAAGACTTGCACGGCAAGCTTCGGAAGGGATCGAAACCACCTCGGATTCGAACCCCGAAGAACCTCCATGTTCCTGTGCGCCTAGATGATACCTTGCGGTGTCAGCGGTGCCTTCGTATTGTCAGTCAGAGTACCACGAGCCCATGCGACGAGCTGAACCCCACCCTCTCTGTTTTGTTGTGTGGTGGGGGGGGCCAGGGTCATAAGCTGCATTGGGCTCGAGAAGTGTCCTCTGACGTACCTTACATTTACTGTGTACTGTGCGGAGCCTTCGCTTCCTGCAAGAATAGCGAGAAGCTCCGCAGTCCTTGTACCAACCCCAAGAAGAGCTCGGAGAGGTCCAAGCTTCTGAAGGGTGTGGTCCCAGGGTCTTCCAACAGACTAGGCCCGTCCTTTCCCCTTTCGTCCCTGCCCTTTTTTCCCCTTCCGCCCCCTCCCCTTCCTGTTCCTGCTTCCGCCCCGGCTGAGCCTGGTTTGTAGAGATCCTTTTTCAGTGTTGTAGTGTGTCGGCTGTCCTGTGGATGATCAGACACACTTGATGTCGCTGAGGTCGCTGAGGAGGAGGAGGAGGAGGAGGAGGAGGAGGAGGAGGAGGAGCAGGAGGAGGAGGAGGAGGGGGAGAAGGATGAGGAGGAGGAGGAGGAGGACAAGGCCGAGGAGGAGAAGGAGGAGGCCGAGGAGGCGGCGGATGAGGACGACGAGGGCGAGGAGGCGGCGAAGACAGCAGAAGAGAAGGCCGGAGGCGGAGGCAGAGGCCGAGGCGGAGGAGGAAGGGCCGCGGCCGCCGCCCGCGGCCACGCTCGCGCGACCGGCAGCGGCGGGCGAGGGGCCCGCGCGGGCGCCGGGGAAGGCGGCGGCGGAGGCGGCGGCTGGCAGCGGCCGGCCAAGCGGCCGGCGGCAGCGGTGGCGGCTCAGCGGGAAGCCCGCGGCGGCTAGGCTAGCTTGCAGGAAGTTCGGGGTTTGCCCTGGCTTCGGCCGAAAGCCCCCCGCTCCTTCGCGGCGTGCCCCTGCCCCGCGCTAAGCTTGGTGCGCGGGTGGCCGGGGCCCGCGCCAGTGGCTGCGAGGGGACGCGGCTGCCTTGGGCTAGGGAAGGGAGGAGAAGAACCCCCCCCAAAAAAATAGGTTTGCATCCTTCGCTGGGCCATGGACAGACGGCGTCCCCACCAGAGACGACTCTGGGCGCGGAGAAGCAACCCCAGTTAGCTGCGAGGGCAGGGAAATACTGCACGCCCATACGGATGCCTCTAGCTGTGCTTAGCCGGCCCGCCTCGACGCCTGCTGTCCCCTCCTTGCTATGCCCTCCCCCGGTGCTGTGACAAATCCCCTTTGTTTTTGCCTTGAAGACCATCGCCGGGATAGAGACTCGTGCCTGTTTTTGAAATTGCGGCCCCGTCTGTTGTGAATTCCGGTCGGCCCCGGGAACTCTTGGGACTGGGCTGTCTGGCTGTCCCCAATTACGTCTGGGCGGCGCTCGTTTGGCTCTGCGCCCGCGCAATGTGCGGCACTCCCAGGGGGCATGGGAGGCCCCCCTGTTTGGGCCGCCGCCCCTCAGGCGCACTGGTGCCAGCGTGTCATTCCCAAAGCTGCACGGTGTGAAACGATTCGCGCGAGGAAAGCAGGCAGCTTTACTACCGTAACGCGGTTCCGCGCTGCCCACTGTGAGCCAGTGGGGAAAGCGGTATTCTCCCCACCCCTCGCTGCCCCCGTGAGGTCCTGCGTTGTCCGCCCAGGTCGGGCGGGGAGGGAACCTAGAGATGGCACAGACGTGGAGGCACGATGGGGTGTGAGAGAGACCACCACCTGGCGGCGCCCAGAACTTCCCTTGGAGTTCCTGGTTGCAGCAGCTGTGAGGGGCGGCGCGCCCGGGGCCGAGCGGCTGGCGCCCAGCGGGCGCCCGGCGCGGGACCTGGTGTGTGCCGTACAAGCGCGAAAGGAGCAACGAACTCGGGACGTGCATGCTCCACGAGCGGGCGCGCATCAGACGCCGGATCTAAGAGGCACCAGCCCTGCAGGAAATGCGCAACCTGGAGTGTGCGCGCGCGGAACAATTGTTCAGACCGTAGCTGCCGGGCGGGGTCTGCATCGCACTCGTGCGGGCACGCGTGAACGCGGGGGTCAGGCAGAAGCTGTCGCGCGTAAGAGGCGCCATATCCTGTAGAGGGCGCGCACGAACGGGCAGAAGCGCCTGGGAGCGCTTCTGAGGACGCCTGGGGGGCGCCTGGAAGGAGCGGGGACGCTTCGGTGCGCCTGGCCTGAAAGCGCGGGAGAGCCTAGAAGCGCCTGGAGGCGCCTGGGAGAGCCTGGGAGCCAAGCACGCGTGGGAAACGCCTGCGAGCGTTGGGTGCGCCCGGGGGCGCCGGAAACGCCTGGGAGCGCCAGTGGAGCACGAAGGAAGAGCCAGGGTGTGCCGGAGAGCGCTTGCGAACGCAGAGAAAGCGCCAAAGCTTGGGGGCGCTTTGGCGCGCTTGGGGACGCCAGGGGGCCTATGGGTTTGCTTCAGAACGCCCAGGAGCGCCAAGGAGCGCCCAGAAGCAAATGGGAGCAGGAACGCTTGTGGTCACAGCCACTGGGGCCTTCGGTGGAGCGTCCTGTGGGGCCAGAAGACGCTGTACTGGATGGCGCGGACGCGTGTGGTCACAGCCACTGGGGCCTTCAGTGGAGCTCCCTTTAAGACCACGAGAAGCGGTATTTTCATGCGCGGACATCGGTGGTCAGTCACCCGGGCCTTCGGTGGAGCTCCCTCTGGGGCCGCAAAACGATGTACTCTCTTGCGCGGACGCGTGTGGTCTCAGCCTCGGGGGCCTTTGGTGGAGATTCCTCTGGGGCCACGATACGCTATTGTTTGTTTCCTGGGCAGATGCAGGTGGTCACAGCCAAGGGGGCCTTCGGTAGAGCTCCCTATGGGGACACGATATGCTGTAGTCTCATGCACGGACGCGTGTGGTCACAGCCCTTGGAGACTCTGGTGGAATTCATTTTGGGGCACCGAAAAAACATCCTCTCGTGTGCGGGCGCAGATGGTCACAGCCACTGGGGCCTTCGGTGGACGCCCCTATGGGGCCACGGAAAAGCTGTAGTCTCGTGCGCGGACGGATGTAGTCTCAGCCACTCGGGCTTTCGGTGGAGCTCCCTATGATGGAAGTGGAGAAGGGGGCAGCGGGTGGGAAGGAGACACAGGGCGCTGTCTTTTCAAAATGCGGACCCTTCCAAAGGTTGGTTCGGAACAAGGGGTGCGCGTCCGGAGCTTCCCAAAGACGACCTGGGCAGGATGCCTCGAAGGCCCAAGATGGCCCCAAGGTGGCCGAAGATTGCTGCAAGACGGCCCCAGACCCAAGATGTCCCCAAGAGGACCTCCCACAGGGTCCGAAGAGTCCCTTCTGGTTCTAGGGTGACTTTCGCACTCTCGACTTTTAGGACTGCCGCCAGCTTACGACGGCCCACGAGGACTCCACCATGGCCCAGGAGGCACCCAAGCTGGCCCCAAGACGGCCCAAGAGAATCTCCCGCGGGATCCAATACGGCCTTAGAAGGCTCTTCGACAGCACAAGGCCCCAAAACGCCCGCCATGCGTCCAAGACGGCCCAAGAGAACCCCAAGCATGCGTAGAAGGGCCCCTGTACGACCCGAGAAAATCCAAAAAGACTTCCAAGACTGCCTCACTGGAAACACGACGGCCCCAAGACGGCCCAAACTAGTTCCTCCATCCTTCTCCTCGTCCTCCTCCTCCTCCTCCTCCTCCTCCTCCTCCTCCTCCTCCTCCTCCTCCTCCTCCTCCTCCTCCTCCCCCTCCTCCCCCTCCTTAACCTCCTCCCCCGGGCGCGGCAGAGGCAACGAGAGGCACCGCAGTGGGTCCGCAGTTGTTTCCCACGCTCTTGGGGAGAGAGGTGCAGCGCGAAGGCGCAGTCAGGCCCCGCGGCAGGGCGAAGCAGGCTCAGCAGCAGGCGGCGGCACAACACCACCAGCAGGCGCTCCCCAGCAGGCCAGCGAGATCGGGAAGATATACGGCTGGCTCATGCGATCACGGACATGGCGGAGATGGATGCTGGTGGAAGGTCTCAGGGAGAGCACGGCATGCAAGACGGTCGTCCTCGCGGATCGCACCACGATGAAGGCTCTCTCGGACTACTGCGTCAGCACAAGGTTCGAGCATCGACAGGGCATGGCAATACGGAGCAAAGTGGAACGGATCCTTCAGATGATCGCGGACGAGTTCGAAGACAGCCTCTGAGGTCGGGTGGATCAACAGGCAGGGTCGACGACAGGCCAAGCAACTGCAGACCCCCCCCCACCGTCCTGGGAGTGGCGGCCCCCCAGAGGTTAAAGGGGGGGAGCGTCTCAGGGGCTTGGCCGCAAGGGGATCGATTGCCACGGGCGGATCAGTTGCTGGGTCGACGGGCCAAGCAACTGCAGACCACCTCCACCGTCCTGGGCGTGGCGGCCCCCAAGGGGTTTAAGGAGGGGGGCGTCTCAGGGGCTTGGCCACAATGGGATCGGCGGCCACGAGTGGATCAGTTGCTGGGTCGACAGGCCAAGCAACTGCAGACCCCCTCCACCGTCCTGGGCGTGACGGCCCCCAAGGGGTTAAAGGAGGGGAGCGTCTCAGGGGCTTGGCCACAACGAGGTCGATTGCCACAGGCGGATCAGTTGCAGGGTCGCCGACTGGCCAAGCAACTGCAGACCCCCTCCACCGTCCTGGATGCGACGGCCCCCAAGGGGTTAAAGGAGGGGAGCGTCTCAGGGGCATGGCCACAATGAGATCACTTGCCACGGGTGGATCAATGACCTTACCGTCCTCGATTGCCACGGGTGGATCAGTAGCCTCGGGTGGATCAACTACCAGACTTTCGGTTTCGAGATCAACATCCGCTCCTCCCGCCTCGACGACACGCTCTGAGAGGAAGCGCGACTTCGAGGCTCGGCCTGCCGCTGCCTTGGATCCCCTCCGTCCTCCTCCTCGTCCTATCCCTCCTCCTGTGCGTCCACAGTACAGTTTCAAAGAATTGGTTAGCATGTTTACCACGTAGTTTTCTCCTGGCCTCTGAGAGGCTGCTGAGTTGTTTAGTGAAGGTTCCTTGTGAAGCTCTGCGAGTCTGGTTCCTTTTCGGGCCCGTGCTCTGTGAAGCTACGGTAGGGCGGGGTCCTTTCGTACACCTGAGTTTTCACTCGGCCTCGGTGAGGCCGTTGAGTCTGAGTTTAGTTCGTCAGTTTCCTGAGCTTGCGAAGTTTGCGAATCCTTCAGTTTCGTTTAGTATGGTCCGAGCTCTGTGAAGTTGTGGTCGAGCGAGGTCCACTCGTGGCCCCCGCTGTGGAGCCATCCTCTATCCGCGTCTCGACGCGCACGGTAGGTCGCAACCGCCCGAGATGAGTTCGGATGGTTGATTTACGTCGAGTGGCATCGACCTTCGGCCCGACACCGTATCGCCGCCGCCGCCTCCTCCTCCTCCTCCTCCTCCTCCTCCTCCTCCTCCTCCTCCTCCTCCTCCTCTTCCCCCTCCTCCTCATCCACCTCCTCCGCCGCCGCCGCCTCCGCCTCCGCCACCGCCTCCGCCTCATCATCACCACCACCATCACCATCACCATCACCATCACCATCACCGTCACCATCATCCTCATCATCATCATCATCATCATCATCATCATCATCATCATCATCAGCATCATCATCATCATCATCATCATCATCATCATCATCAGCATCATCATCATCAGCAGCATCATCATCATCATCATGATCATCATCATCATCATCAGCATCATCATCATCATCATCACCATCATCATCATCATCATCATCATCATCATCATCATCATCATCATCATCATCATCATCATCATCTTCATCATCATCATAATCAGAATCATCATCATCATCCTCATCCTCATCCTCATCCTCATCATCATCATCATCATCATCATCATCATCATCATCTCATCATCATCATCATCATCATCATCTGCATCATCATCATCATCATCAGCATCATCATCAGCATCATCCTCCTCAACATCATCATCATCATTATCATCAGCATCAGCATCATCATCATCATCAGCATCATCATCCTCACCATCATCATCATCATCAGCATCATCGTCGTCGTCATCATCATCGTAATCACGATCGTCATCATCACCACCACCACCACCACCACCATCATCATCGCCATCATCATCATCATCAGCATCATCAGCATCATCATCACCACCACCATCATCATCATCATCATCATCATCATCATCAGCAGCAGCATCATCATCATCATCATCAGCATCATCAGCAGCATCATCATCATCATCAGCATCATCATCATCATCATCATCAGCAGCATCATCATCACCACCATCATCAGCATCATCACCATCATCATCATCATCATCATCATCTTCATCATCATCACAACCGTCATCATCATCATCATAATCGTCATCATCATCATCATCATCATTCATCATCATCAACAGCATCATCAACATCATCAGCAACATCATCATCGTCATCATCATCAGCATCACACCCATCATCGTCAGCATCATCATCGTCGTCATCATCATCATCATCATCGTCATCATCACAATCATCTGCACATCATCACAATCATCATAATACTTTTTATCATCATCATCTTCATCATCATCATCATCATCAGCAGCAACGTCATCATCACCACCACCACAATCATCAGCATCGTCATCATTATCATCAGCATCATCATCCTCATCATCATCACCATCATCATCATTGTCATCATCATCAGCATCATCATTACCATCATCGTCATCATCACCCAAAGCATCCTCGGAATTCCCATCATCCTTATCACGGTTCTCCCAAGCCTGGAGACAAGAGGAGTCACATGTGACGGCTTCACGTGCCCCCTCGAACAGTCGCCACCCTGAATGCTGTGCTTGCACGGTGGCGGGACTTGCCGCAGGCATCTGGATCCGCCGCCCCCTGCTTGCAG
The DNA here is from genome assembly GCA_963575745.1 of Prorocentrum cordatum. NCBI lineage: Eukaryota > Dinophyceae > Prorocentrales > Prorocentraceae > Prorocentrum > Prorocentrum cordatum. The sequence continues at coordinate 66,352 of CAUYUJ010000258.1, read as the reverse complement.
GGGTGCACGGCGTGCTGGATGTTTCAGGTTTTGGTTTTGGTTCTTTTTCCAAAAGAACTCCCCAGTGGGCTCCGGCAGAACCCGCCGGCCACCCGGAAGGTGCTCAACGACCGGAAAAAATCCTCCAAAAAACGGCCGTTTCGCTCGGGACATCCTCAAAAAATCGCGAAGATGGCCCAAGATGGCCTCCAAGTCCGCCCGAGATGGTCCAAGACGGCCTCCAAAACGGCCCAAGAGAGTCCAAGACGGCCCAAGACGGCCCAAGAGGCCCCCCAGAGGCCTCCCAGACGGCCCAAGAGGCCTCCAAGAGGTCCTCCAGGAGAGTCCGAAGAGGCCAAAATCATTGATTTTTCCTTGGTTTTTGAAGGATTCTGGCATTTGCGCCTTTTCGGCTCTCCGACGGCTCGAGACGGCCCAAGAAGCCCCCAAGATCGCCCAAGAGGCCCCCAAGAGAGCCCCATGATGGCCCAAGTGGCCTCCAAGATGGCCCCTAGAGGGCCCCAAGAGGGCCCAAGAGGCCTCCAACACGCCCAAGATGGCCTCCCAGACGCCCAAGATGGCCTCCAAGACGGCCCTGGAGCATTCCAAGCGGGCCCCAAGTCGGCCCATAGAGGCCCCCCAAACGGCTTCCGACGGCTTCAGACGTGCCAGGAACCCACCAAGATGGCCGAAGTTGGCTCGAAGCTGGCCCGAGACGGCCCAAAAAGCCCCAAAGATCGCCCAAAGCTTGCCCAAGAGGCCTCCAAGACGGCCAAGATGACCTTCAAGATGCCCACGTGTTCCCCGAAGGCTTTCCAAACCGATTCGGGGAACACGTGGTCCGATAGCTTGGCAGGTCTGGCCTCAACGTTCGGCCACATAGGCGCTTCCAAAAAGGCAGGGGGCGGCGGTGATTCGCCGTAGGCGTCTTCGATAAGGGAACTGCCGCCTCGCCCGCCGCGCCGGCTATCTTTCTGAGACCGGCCAGCGACGCCAGCCGACCGAGGGCCTCCGCCAAGTCCTGCACCCGAGCACCCGGCTGCTTTGCCCAGCAAATGTCCAACGGCGCCAAACCAACCGCGGCCGCCTCGAGAGCTTCCGCTGACAAGCGGTACGCCCAGACACAATGGGCGACCACAAGACTGCGCGCCACATCCTCGCTTGGCGGGTTCCTGACGGGCCCCCAAAAAATTGCAGCGAATTGGGGGCCAGACCTGTGGCCGGCGCCATGATCAAGAGAGGGCGCTGCACAGGACGGCTCGCTCCAGTCGCGCCAGAGCCTTCCCCCGACGATGTGCGGCAAAAACCCGCCGCAGTGGCGGCATGCAGAAGCCTCAACTACACGTCGGTCGGAAAAAGTAGATAAAAACATGAAGCAGGCGGATAAAGTAGATTGGGTCAGAGCCCTCCCAGAGAATCACAAAACGCGGCGTAGGCATATCGATCATTGCAACAAAAAAAAGGCGCTTGACATAGATTGGGCTCTGGGAAGCCAAAGATCTCCACTTTCAACGACCGGCGTGCACTGCACGCGGCCGAGGACCAACACCTTGCGCGGTGCCCCGCTCCCCTGCTGATGTCCGCGCTCTCTCTCTCTCTCTGGCCGCGCGCGCGGGGCCCCTGCCCTGCCGCCCCGCTCGGGCAAAGGGGGCCACCACTCTGCGAGGACAGGGCGCCACCGCCCAGGGCCGCGGGGAGGGGCGGGGGGGGTCGGCGTGGAAGGCGAGCTCGCCTCGTTGTCACAGGGTGCCTTGCGAGGACAGTGGGCTTGCCGCCTCGCCCGCGCTTCTCTCTCTCTCTCTCGTTCTTTTCTCCCTCTCTCTCTCTCTATCTCCGCGAGGGTGCGCCGCGGCGCCGCGGCGCGCGGCGAGCGTCGGGCCTGCGGCCACCGATGCGAAGGCCAGAAAAGACACGCGGGCCAGGTGCGGGGCGAAAAACAGCGCGAGCTGCAGGAGCACCTGGACGCAGCGCGGCCTCTCAAGGGGGCGCATCCACCACCGCCGTCTCGAGAAGAGCCCGGGCCACCAAGGCCAGCCGCTGGCCAGGGAGGGGACCCCGGCCAGGCCGCTTCATCAGAGCGCAAGGCGGGAGCAGCGGTGCGCAGGGGAGCGACGGGACCTCTGGCGGCGAGGCGACGTTGTCGGCGATACGGTGCTCTGCCAGGGAATCCCCTGGAAGTGGAGGGCAGCTGGACGAGGCGATGCTTCACGATCACGGCCCTTGGCGCACTCCGCGATGCTCTCTCACCACCACCTGGTCACCACCTGTCCCTTGTCGGCTGCATTGCTCCGGTCCTTCAAAGCCACGCACGGAAGCTTCTGGTCGTCCTCGTGGTGCCCGATACCGCGTCCAGTAGCGCGCAGAGAGGGCGCAACGCATCTCCCTCACACTGCGTTACTGGACGCTCTTGGGCGCTTTTCGGCCTCTATTCGGCGCTGTTGGGCACGGTGCGCACGCTCTTGGGTGCTGCTGGGTGCTCCACAGTCAAAGCGAGACGAACGAAGATCTCGTCGTTTAGTTACCTCTGGGCAGGCCTGCGGCCAAACAGATCTGAGTCACAGCGACCCGGGGGCCGCGCGCCGGCTGTAGCCAGCGAGCGCCCCTGACGCTGTGGAGGAGCGAGAAGCGAAAAGCGACAGCGACGGGTGGCAGCGGGCCCTCTGAGAGGGGCGCGGGGGCGGCAGAGGCGAAAAAGAATGAGCAGGAAGTGGAAATCGACGAGGTGGCGGATGCGGAGGCGGAGGCGGTAGGAAGCCGAAGAGGTGGCCGAAGAAAGGCGAAGATCAGACTCTGCAGCTCCGCGCCCGAGGCGGAGGTGTTACAGCGGCAGCAAAACAAACTCGGACGTTGCTCAGCGAGATGATGAGAGCACATGTGGAACCCAATAGGACAAGCAGCAGTGCCGGAATTAGCGTGCGCCGAAGGCGCACTGGCGGCTTCAGCTCCACCGCTGCTGAGCGGGGTGCGGGCCAGATAGATGGAGCAAAGCAGTCAGCTACAACGCCCGACTCAGCATTTACCAGCAGAAAAACCAGCGGGCCCCAGCACTGCTGGGCGGCGGCGAAGCTTGAGCACGAAGCGATCTGCTAGTGCCGAACTGTTGACGCGCGCAGGGATCAGGGACGGCAGGCTCTGGCAAGTCGCCCTGCCGCTGCCCACAGAGACACAGGCGCCGAAGCTGGAGCCCACAACCGTTTGCTGCAGCGCAGGCGTCAGCATTCGCGGGAAGGGTGAGCTGTGGTAATGGTTTTTGGGGCGCTGGCGACGGAGCCCACACCCGCATCGCGTGCAAGGACGGAGGGCCGCGGCAGCGGGCTCGGTCGCTGCTCGAAAAGAGTGCCCCGTCGCGCCTTAGTGGAGGGCGGGTCGCTCCGTCCCCTCTCCGCGAGAAGCGGGCCCGCAAGGCGATCGATGGCGCCATCAGCTACATCGCAGGGCGCCATGCTGCGACCACAGCGAGCGCCACTCGCGAGCTGTGGGAGCGGGCCGCTGGGCCAAGACGGCGGCCGCAGCGTGCGTGGGCGGCCTCGCCCGAGGTGGCCTGGGCTGGGAGCGGGCCTGCGGCCAGGGCACAACTCTGGCCCAGGCGCCCGGGGGGCCAACTTCCTCGCGCGGCACTGCGATGAGAGAGATAGCTGGCAGTGGCGCCGGCGGCGGTGGTGGGGGGCGCGGGCGCGGGGGTCGCGGGGGCGGGCGCGGGGGTAGCTGGCAGTGGCGCTGGCGGGCGCGGGGGTAGCTGGCAGTGGCGCTGGCGGCGGTGGTGGGGGAGGCAACAGACAGAAGGAAAAACGCCAGCCGAGATCAGCGAGCACACTGTGCCCTCCTTCGTGCAGACCGCTGCCACCACGGGCCCACGGCCAAGGTTTCGAGGCTCAGAGCCGACCCCAGAAATCCGCCCAGACCTGTGAAAGCGTATGTCTATGACCGCCTGTTCTGCCATCTATGCCCACCGCCCTTATGGTCGATTGGTCGCATTGCAAGGGGCGCTGGGGTGAGCGCCGCGCGCAAGTGGTGCAGGGTGCGCATTGCCCTCCGCGCTTTTGCGGCGCGATCAAGAAGCTCAACCCGTTCCGATGCCGGCCGACCTCCCCATCAGCCCGCTCATAACCCTTGCCACGGTGCTCCCCAACGGAAGTCGGGCAGTGCGAGCTGAGCTTTCTTCCTGGACCAGGCGGAGGTCCACGACGCGCTGGCGCGACCGCTGGGCGGACACGGCGTTGGCGCCTGGGCTTCCGTCCGAATTCTTGCGAGGCGGAGACGCGCAACGGAACCACGCAAAGGCGCGGTGCCGCGCCCAGGGCCTGGCGTTGCGTTCCGCCCGGCGGTCTTCGAGCCGCAGGGCAGCGTGCGCAGAGGCGAGGTACCACCAACCATTGATGGGCTTGTTTTCCGCCGCCACCACCACCAGAAGTTGGAGGGGAAGGGGGTCCTCCTCCTCCTCCTCCTCCTCCTCCTCCTCCTCCTCCTCCTCCTCCTCCTCCTCCTCCTCCTCCTCCTCCTCCTCCTCCTCCTGCTCCTCCTTCCCCCCTCCAACTAATGGTGGTGGTGGAAAAGAGGCCCATCAACCATGAGAAAGGCCACGGGGCGAACACCCGCGAGTCCACGAGCGAAGATCGAAGATTGACAGAACATGTCATCGAAACCGGACTTGGGACTGCACCGGCACAATCGAATGCCAGAGTCAAGCGAACCATGCAAAATGTCCCCAGTCGACCTATCTGGATGGGCGTTCTCTCGATGCCCGAGACGGAGAGGTCAACCGAATCGCGCGTAGCCACTGTGTGAAGCAGAGCACCAGGCCGTGGCCCGCGGATCTCCCTCGGCCCTCCTGGACGCAGGTGGTTGGAAGGCAGCACCTCTTCTCACCCTGATTGTTCCCCACCCATTCCCCTCGTACTCCCTTTGGGCGTCTGGACGGGCGAGGTCGAAACGCGTTGGGGCGTCCTAGATGGACCAAGATGGCTTCGAAATTGTCCCAGATGGCTCTCAAGATCTCGCAATATTGCCCAAGTTGGCCAAAGGTGGCCTCCAGCATGCTTCCCAAGAGCCCGCAATACAGCCCCGACGATGACTCGAGGTGGCCACTGGGCCTCCTGAGGACGCACCCGAAAAAGACCGAAATCGCCAAGCAACCGATATAAGTTCGAGAATGTTTGCCTTCTCGCGTTGTCGCTTGCGATCTGCTTCTGGGACCTCAAAACGGCTCCCAAGATAACCCCGAGATGCGCCCAGGGCCCCACGACGGCGCCAGAGGCCCTCGAAGCCACCCAACCCCAAGAAACCTCCAGAGTGCCACGGGCGCCAAGAGGGCGGCGACGACAGGAGGACTGACGCTCCTCCACTTCGCTTCTTCTCGCAATAGCTCGGCTACAAATCGTCTCTGGATAGGCACAAGGGCGTCAAGAATCCCCCCAACACTCTGGGCGTACGTGAGGAGCTCGTCATTACAAACCCCTCCCTCCCCTTCGGGAGAAGGTTGCTGACCGTATCCTATTAGCGCACATCCCCTCCCCCACCCGACCTGGGCCGAACCCAGAATCATGACAACACCCTCCACCATACGCAAAGTGCACGTTGTTGCGGAAAAATCTGATCATGCGCGGGCACCAAACGATCCCGCTGCAGTTGTTTGACAAATGCTAAGCACACGTTCCAGCAACGATCATGCGCAGGCGCCCCGCGGTCACTGCGCACTGCTATTCGACAGGGATGATGGGGGTGCCCTGGCACGCGTGGCGCACCTCGCGGGCGTCACGCACCTGGCTGACGTCTGCAGTGATTCCCGATCATGGTCGATGGCGGCCCATGCTGAGACTCGAGTGCTACTGAAGTGGAAGGAGGGCGGGTGGGAGTAAGCGAATCGGCCGTCCTTCGGGGGTGGTAGCTTGATCACTGCCCCTTATTGATATACACTCCCCCACCCGACCGGCGACAACCCATGGCCAATGCGGGCACCCCCCCCGACATCCATGTCATCAAAACATTGCAAAATGAACTTTGCGGTAAAGTCGACAAACTGCACTTCGCGCCGAAATCTGGATAATGCACGGGCACCCATGCATCGGTTTTGACAGGGACGGCGGGGGTGCTGGCATATCGCCTGCTGTGCGCATGCCTGCCATACATCGTGATGGCCACTTCACCGCGATTGTGTATTGGATTTCGACGAGGATGGTCGGCCCATGTTTCCCGATATGCGCGGGCGCACCTGGCACACTCTGCGCGTGCCCCAGACGTGGCGCACCTGGCGCGGCTGGAGCATGCGGCACACTTGGCGCACGTGGAGCACGTGGCGCATCTGGCGCACCAGGCATGCCAGGCACGCTTGGGCCACAGGGGTGCCTGGCGCACCTGGCGCGCATGGCGCGCCTGTCACGCCTGGCGCACCTCGCCCCAACGTCGCGCACCTGGGGTCTGCATCGGTCCCCGCTGACTGCCCATTCAAAGACGAACGCTGAACATGATGAGACCCGGGTACTACTGATTACTCGGAGGATGGGCTGGGGTGAGCCAAGCAAGTTCCGTATGGGAGACGTGTCTTGACCAAAGCTTTTTATTAACATACATCTCCTCCCCCACGCGACCAGAAGCCAACCACGAACCATGCCAACAACCCTCCACCCTTCTTCGAATAATAATACAACATGCACGTTGCACCAAAATCTTGATCATGCCCAACCGCGCCGCGATCACCTTGCATCGGTTTCTGATATGGACGGGAGGGGGGCGGCAGATTGCCTGCTTTGGACAATGCCAGCACACACCCCAGCATACAGTACAACTTGACTTTACCACAGAATCTGGATCATACCCAGACGGCCCGCGGTCACATTGCGCTGGCTGTTGGCAAGGACGGATGGGGTTTGGCATGTTGCCTACGGCTTGCAATGCCGGCACACCCGAAGCCGTCCCTTGCAAAAACAATACGGAGCGCACTTTTCACCAAAGTCTGGATCATGCGCGGACGCACCGCGATGACTTCGCATTGTTGTTTGACACGGACGGCGGGGGGCGGCATCTTTTATCCAAAATTATCCCGGCAAAGCAACCTAACAGCGATGTGTAGAAGCATATCTGAAAGCATTCCCCTTAAGATTCAGATGAAAATCCAGTTGTCGAATTCTGCTGTTCTCGCAGTCGTAGTCGCATTCGCGATGACAGTCGCAGCGGCAACGGCAGTCGCAGTCACAGCCTCAGCCTCAGCCTGCCTCAGCCTCAGCCTCAGCCTGCCTCAGCCTCAGCCTGCCTCAGCCTCAGCCTCAGCCTGCTTCAGCCTCAGCCTCAGTCTGCCTTCAGCCTCGGCCTCAGCCTCAGCCTGCCTCAGCCTCAGCCTGCATCAGCCTCAGCCTCAGCCTCAGCCTGCCTCAGCATCAGCCTGCCTCAGCCTCAGCCTCAGCCTGCCTCAGCCTCAGCCTCAGTCCTGCTTCAGCCTCAGCCTCAGTCTGCCTTCAGCCTCGGCCTCAGCCTCAGCCTGCCTCAGCCTCAGCCTGCCTCGGCCGCAGCATCAGCCTGCCTCAGCATTCAAAATGTGGCCCAGGAATGGAGTTCTGGGAACTAGAAGAACACGAAGTGGCCTACAGTTGGCTCCGGGCATTCAAAATCATGCCCAGGAATGGAGTTCTGGGAACTTGAAGAGCACGAAGTGGCCTACAGTTGGCTCCGGGCATCCAAAATGTGGCCCGGGAATGGAGTTCTGGGAAATCGAAGAGCACGAAGTGGCCTACAGTTGGCTCCGGGCATCCAAAATGTGGCCCGGGAATGGAGTTCTGGGAAGTCGAAGAGCACGAAGTGGCCTACAGTTGGCTCCGGGCATCCAAAATGTGGCCCGGGAATGGAGTTCTAGGAGCACCAAGAGCGATTTTGCGAGGATGTCCCAAGCGATTTCGGCTTCGGCGGCAGCCTCCCCGGGTCCCGCCCAGACCCCCCTGAGGAGTCATGATGCTCTCTTGTGAGTCCACTAGAAACCTATCAGCAAGAGCTGTTAGGTAAATATATCATTAACTTTGCCCGGGCTGGGGGGGGGTACTGACTGCTGTGCGAAGGCCTACTATCCCTATCAAAAACAAGCGAGCGCAAAGTGCTTGCGAGCGCACACCCACACACGACACGCGATGCTCGCAAACCCGCCGTCATTTTGAATTTGTTATTGACAGAGATTGTGGGGCGGCCGACCTATTGCCCAAAGTGTCGCACCTGGTGCACCTCGCGGGCATCGCGCACCTGGCTGGCTTCTGCATTGTTTCCCGATGGTTGTCGATGGCGGCCCCTGCCTGTGTTGAGACTTGGGTGCGACTTGTGTAGTGGGAGGGCGGGTGGGCGTGAGCAGCACGGCTTGCGCGCTGTTCTCCCCCACACGGCCAGCAGCCAACCCGAACCCTGCGCCCCCACACACCCCCACCACCCGCCCAAAAAAACCTACACAATACACGTTGTCTCCAAAGCTGGAGCATGCGCGGGCGCCCCGCGACCACGTTGCAGTGGTGTTTGGCAGGGACGGTAGGGGGGGCATCATATTGCTCGCAGCGCGCAAGCCAACCATCCCTGTCAAAAAACCATACAGCATACATTGTGCCTCCCAATCCGGAGCATGCGGGGGCGCCCCGAGACCACTTTGCATCTGTTGTTGACAGGGACGGCAGCAGGGGGAGCTCATATTGCTTGCTGCGCGCAGGCGAACCATCCTTGCCAAAAACCACCCCAAATACACTGCGCTTCCAAATTTACAGCAAACGCGGGGGGCCTGGGATCACTTTGCGGAGTGACAGGGGCGGGGGGGGACTTCATATTGCTTGCTGCGCGCAGGCCAACCACCCCTGTCGAAATACAACACAACATACACATTGCCTCCAAATCTGGAGCATGCGCGGGCGCACCGCGACCACTTCGCCTTGGTTTTTGACAGGGACACTCGAAAGCCTCTCATGTGTTGGAAGGACGGGTAGGAGTGAGCGAGACGGCTTGGACAAGAGGTCTCTCGACCCTCCCCCTACCCTGCACCCTGGGCCTGGGACAGCCCACCCAAGCCGCGAGGCGTCAGAGCGTCGAAGATGGCCCATGATGGCTCCAACATGGCCTCGGAAGGTTCAAGATGGTCTCCAAGACGACGCGAGATAACCCTGGATGACCCAAGATGACCCCAAACGTACCTCGAAGAGGCCCAAGACCGCTCTACGGCGACTCCAAGTGGCCACTCGTAGCCTCCCAAGGTTACCCCCGAGAGGTCAAAACGAAACAAACACCTAAGTGTTTTTTTAAGTGTTTGTACCTTCTCACCGTTTCGCCTCCCATGGGCCACTTGAGTCCGCAAGAGAGCCCCAAGAGGGGCCTAGAAGAGATCCAAGACGGCGCCTTCCAAGACGGCGCCCAAGAGTGCCCCACGAGCGCGCGAAAGAAAACTTCCATCAGGCGATATTTCGTGCTCTGACGGAGCGAGGCTAATTAGGAAAGAACTCCTTCTTTGATCGCTGTGGGCATTGTGCGTAGAAGCTGTCGAATTCTACACAGAGGCTTGTGAATGTCGCGTCCTTATCCTTCTCATTCAACGGCAGGCTCAGCAGTTGCACTCCTTGGTGTGCTTAGGTTGATCCCGAGCTTCAGCTAGAAGGCTATATCACCTCCCTGTTCCACTGCGTGCTCCTGAACTTCTGTGATCAGGGCGACTATCCTGGTGATCGTTTCTGGACGGACTGCTGGGGATACGCTTTTCTGGGGATACGCTTTTTTGATCGCAAGCGCACCGGGAACGCCAGACGCCGTCCGAGAGTCGTAGCTAGCAGGCTACGGTCTAAATTGCGCAAACAGGAGGGGGGAAGAGGGAGGCAACGAGAGGACAGCTGAGTGAGGAACAAGCAGGAGGCGGGACTCGCTGCAAAAACTGCTGGGGATACATTTTTGGTCTGCGGGCTCGCGAAGCAAATCGAAAGCCGTCCGATCACTAGCCGGGCCGCGACTAGGCAGCAGGAAAAGAGAGAGGCAAGCGCAGCGAGCGCTTGAGCAGCCACTCATACGGAGCACCAAAGGGCACTCCCAACCCAGTGGCGTACTGCTGGGGATACTTTTTTGTCGCAACCGCAGGCGAGAGCGCCAGCGGCGAGTAAGGTCCAAGCACTGCTGGGGATACGCGAAGCATTAAGAATTCAGGTCTTGGCGACAACCCTCGAACAATGCCCACATGGTCTTGCAATGACACAAGCTGGCAAATCAAACCGACTGGGCTCTCCGCCAAGGGCACCCAATGTTGTCGAAAAGAGGCACCTTCCCAATAGCACCACCGTGGTGGCTTCAACTACCGTGCAAGGCCGACTACGCATACGCACCTCACTTCCCCTCTAGATCCCGCCTCAAAACTGTACTTTCAAATGCTAGGCGGCGGCGGCGGCATGTAGCACCTCCATGCCTCTCCCTAGGGCTGCGCCGCAGCTGTCGCAGCCAGCCGATCATGAGGAGAAGCACCCCATGCCCGAAGCGCTCGCTGCTCCATGGGCGCCACGGGCGCGCCCACGCACAGAGGGGAGGGCCCTAGGAAGCGGACATTTCTGCAGGTCCACCTCCCTCATCCCTCCCCACTTCTCCTTTGATTGTTTTCCTCTTGGAGGCGGCCAGGTGGTCTGAGCTGGCTGGACCTAGAGAGACCTGCCAAGAGGAGGGGAGGAAGGCAGATCCACTCAAAATCAGTCCCAGGACCCCTCCCAGTCCATCTGGTGCGAATTTTCACCCCAGATCCAGTTTTGACGGTCCCGCGAACATGTCCCCTGGAGACCAGAAAAAGGCACAAAACATCATCGAACCCAGAGCATCCAACCTCACTCTCCTTCCTGCCGGCGGGAACCCCTGCTGGACCACCTCAGACTCCCAGCTGGCTCCAGGTATCCCGCGTCTCTGAAGAGGGGAGGGAGAGGCGGACCTGACAGCTGCCCTCCTCCGACGAGCGCGCCTCGGGGCGGCGGCCTCTCGAGCCGGCGACGGACAGCGCGCCGACTCCTCCGCCTCGGCCGCTCGCGACGGACGCCCAGCAGGCGCGGCACCGCGGGCGCGCCGCCGCTTCCGAGCCCCCGCCGCCGCCGGTGCAGAAGGCGCCTCCCGGAGGCACCGCAGCCGCCTCGCAGCCCGGCCGCCGCGCGTGCTCGGCGCGCGAGCGCGCGCAGCGGCGGGGCCCTCCCCGCCGGCTCGGGCGCCGTGCCCTCCGGCGGGCCCTGCAGGCGGGGAGGGCCGCCGAACCCCGCGGCGGGAGCGGGCTGGAGGGGGGCCAGGGCCGCCCCGGGGCCGACAGCGACCCAGCGTCTCGAAAAAATCGGGACGGAGGTTGTTCGGCGTTTTCGGCCTCTCGGGGCCCTCGCCGGGCCTCGGGACCGTCAAAAAACGACTCGGGATGAAAAACCGGACCCGGGGAAGTGGTCGGGAGGTCGGGGGCCCGTGTCTCGAAAAATCGAGACATCGGATGTCTGGGGAGACCGGAGACGACAGCCCGCAAGCAGCCCGGAGGGGAGCGGCGACGCTGCAACCACGCGACGGCCGACTGGACCGGACCAAGGGAAGAAACAATGGCACAAACATAAAAACTCGGAGGTCCGCACGGATTCCTCGGATCGGCGCCGGCGGCGCCGCCAGGGGGGTTCCAGCGCCGATCCGAGAAACCCGCGCGGACCTCCGAATTGTTATGTTTATGTCATCGTTGGTTCCCCTACGGACCGACCCACCGCAGCCGGCTGCGACGCAGCCGAAACGACCGAACAGCGTCTCGGGACCTCTTCGATTCCTTTCGCGGGCCTTTCGGAGCCTCCAGAGGGGCCTTTTCAGGCTGTCAGGCTGTCGGGGGCCTCTTGGGGGCTCCTCGTGGGCCCCTCGTGGAACCCGCGTGGAGCATCTTGGGGTCACCTGGGGGGCCTCGTGGGCCGTCCTGGGGCCCTGTTGAGCCGACGCGGGGGGGCCCTCTTGGGCCATCTTGGGGCGATTTCTTTCTTGGGGACCGTCTTGGGCCGCGCTGGGCGTTCGGAAGATCAAAAATGCTCCAAATATGTGGAAACTGTCTGAATCATAACGAAGTCTGTCCCTTATGCCATTTCTTTGAAGGGGCCCAGGGACACACTTACACACACACACACACACACACACACACACACACACAAACACAGAAACACACACACACACACACATAGACACAGATCCCAGGATTTCCCCATATTTTCCATGTGTCCTGGATATCCGTCGTCCCCTCCTGTGAGATATACGCTGTACATCTGTATTTATGTTCGTGCATGTGCGTGTGCGACCGCAACCGTTTGGCCCTGGATTGTGGCAGGGCCCTTGAGTCAGACAGAGCGCGCTGTGGAAAACATCTCAGATGTTTTCCTGGTTTCTTATTCTTATTGCGATCAAAGACTTCGGGAGCTTTGATAAGTTCATATTGGTAGCGGAGCCTGTCGATCCCTCGGCAGGCTTGTCAGCGCCCTCCATATCCTGTGGACCGCTCAGCGTCGACGGCCACTACTCCATATCCTGTGGACCGCTCAGCGCCGACGGCCACTACTCCACATCAGGCGGCTTCGAGCCCAGCTTCGGCAACAACTCGGAATCGACCTCCAGCGAGGTCCAGAGCGACAATTTCAGCAGCTCCAGCGAGCAGCACGAGTTAGAGCAGCAGTACACCTTTCTCGGCGGCGACGACGACCTCTACGCAGCGAGTGCCAGCATCATGGCGAAAGCAGGCGGCAGAGCAGCAGACGACCATCAGGCAATACTACCGGAACGCGGAGTTCCACAGTTCGACGGAACACTTTCGAGATGGAAGGAGTACGAGAAGCGGGCGACAATGTTCATAGCGAAGCTGACCTAAGAGAAGAAGGAGGGCGAGGCGGCTCTCATGTTATCGGCCGGGCTGACAGGCGAAGCTTGGGACGAAGTTGAGGACTTCACGGCGGAAGACCTGATCAAGCCTGGCGCGGCTACAGCGTTACTCACACGCCTACGGAAGCGATTCAAGATGGACACGCGGACGGAGTTGGCAGATGACTTCGAGGAGTACTTTTACAAGCTACGACGCAATCGAGCAGAGACGCTCTTCAGCTACATCTCAAGAGTTCGAGCAGCAGAGCGGAAGCTCAAGACGATCGACATCGAGTTGCCATCCAAGGTTCGTGGATGGCTGATCTTACGACGAGGCGGCTACAGTTCAGACCAGAAGGCAGTCATCATGTCCATCGTGGGCAAGGACATCACACAGGACAAAGTGATTGAGGCGCTGGAGACAACATTCGGACAGGAGAGCACGGTATACGAGCCTAATCATGCACGGAAGCAGTACCACGTGGACGAAGAGACAGGAGAGTACTACGAAGAAGATGCATACTATGGCCAAGACGACGAACTAGAGTTCGATGACGGCTACGAGCAGGAGTACTGGGCCGAGGAAGGCGACGAGAGCTGGTACGACTGCGAGGAGGCCTACTATCAGCGGGATACGGCGACGGTGCAGGACTTCGACGTGTCGGAATACGACGAGGTCTACGCGGCCTACCACGACGCGCGCAAGCGCTTCAACGACCTGAAGCTCGCACGCGGCTACTACCCGGTCGTGGCGATGGTACCTGGCGCGACGGGATCATCAGCATCAGCAGCACCGAGGCGCCCACCCAGTAAGGGCGCAGCCAAAGGACGCGGACGTTCTCGAGGAGCTGGACGAAAGGGCAGCCCAGGACGGACGGGCTCACCACCATCGGCACCACATCGCCCATTCAATCCTTACACGAGGCCGAGACCTACTGAGAGGGCGGAAGCAGCTACGAGGCCAGCACCATCCAAGGCGACGTGTCTACGATGCGGCGGAGTCGGACACTGGGCGAAGGACTGCCCGGAGCCACCGAAGAAGCGGCCCCACGGACAGATGGATCAAGAGATGATGGTTGACGAGGTCTACTGGGACAACCGCAAAACGGCCAGCATCATTCCCGCACAGTTGGCGATCCTGGACGGCGGCGCGACTACGCTTATGTCAGGTTCGGAGACCACCAAGGAGTACCTGGCAGCGTGCCACTCCAAGGGCTACCCGATCGAGACGCTGGAGTTCCACACGTGTCGGAGGCCATTCCGATTCGGCAACGGTAAGGTGGGGCACGCGCTGTGGTGCGGCATCATTCCAGCGAGCTTCAAGAACAAGACGGGGACCCTGTGCATTTACCTCGCTCCAGGGAAGCCGCCAATCCTCTTCCCACGGCCCCTACTGGAGAAGTTCGCAGTGCAGGTCGACTTTGCGAATCAGCAGCTGGCGTGGAACGGCGGCAGCTACGAGGAGGCGCGTACGTCTCCGCAAGGCCACTACATGGTGGACCTGCTCGAGAACCTGGACGACCAGACGAAGGACGCGGAGTTCGACTTCGAGTACGAGCCGGTCGACTTCAAGGAGTTCGTGGACGGCAACAGGACCATCATCGGCCTGGAGTTCTTAGACGAGATCTACAAGGTCGACAACATCAGCAGCAGCGACGAGGAGCAGTGGGAGGTTACACCGCAGCGGGCGCACTCAGAAGGATGCCCGCAACGAGTCGTGAAGGTCAACTGCTGCGGCGAATGCATGAAGCAGTATCGGTGCCGAAATCACGCTTCCTGCGGCAACCTCTGCTTCACGACAACGCCGATCCAGCCAGTCGACCCGAACCTGCCAGAGCCATGCTGGTGCCTGGCGGACGCCTCCAGCGACATGACGCAGCTCACCGAGCAGGACACGTCCAGCAGCGACGACGGCGACAAAAGGCAGGTCACGACCAACTTCATTCAGAAGATCCACTAGGCGATCAAGCACGCGAGCGACCAGTACATGCAGACGATGCGGCGGGCAGCGGCGAAGCGCTGCACTACGCGACGGAAGGTCTGGGAGGTCTATGCTGGCGAGGCGCGGCTATCTCAGAGCCTACGCGACCTCGGAGCGGACGTCGAAACGTTCGGGCTACACACGGGCTACACACGTGCTGGGACTTCGCGAAGGTTGAGCACCGGGAGCGGTTCAAGCGCAAGCTACGCGAAGAACAGCCAGACGAAGTTCATCTTTCCCCGGCGTACGGACCCTGGTCCAACATGCAGGAACTGAACATCTACCAGCATCCTGGTTGGAAGGAGTACCTTATCGAGCTACGCGACTGGCATCACCGGACGCACCTGCAGTTCGTGGCGGACGTCTACCACATCCAGCACGAGGGCGGACGTCACGCTCACGTGGAGCATCCAGCCACATCGAGGCCCTGGCAGACGAAGGCCTGGTCCAACCTACCAGGCTACACGGCGACCTTCGACCAGTGCATGTACGGCCTCACCCTACCAGGGAGTGACGATCAGCCGGTCAAGAAGCCAACCACCATCAGGACCACCAAGAAACTCATGTAGGCAATCATGAGCACGCGATGCGACAGGCGCCATCAGCACGCATCATTGGAGGGCAACGTGGACGGCAGCGGCGTCAAGCGCACGAAGGTCACGGAGGACTACCCGTTCATCCTGGCAGCCACCCTGGCGCAGGTCATGGTGGAAGCCGAGGTCGAGGAGATCTACAACGGCGAGGACGTCAGCAGCGGCAGCAAACCCACCTCGACGGACGAGACGACGAAGGAGGAGGTTGTCCACGTGCACTCGCAGTTACGCGAGAAGTACGGCACCGAGGCGTTGCGCTACGTCAAGCGGCTACACCGGAACATGGGGCACCCCAACCCGACGGTACTACATCGGCTAATACAGCAAGCGGGAGCTCAAGAGAACGTGCTCAACTGCGCGGCAGAGTATCGCTGCGAGCACTGCATGCAGCGGCAGCGCCCGCCGAAGGCCCCCACAGCGTCAGCCAAGCAGCCGACGAAGTTCAACGAAACCGTCTATACCGACGTGTTCTGGGTCAAGACCGCGACAGGCAAGACGGCAATATTGTCAATGGTGGACGGCGCTACCAGGTACTGTGCCCTACGGACGATCAAGACGCAGACGGCCGACGAACTGATCAAGGCGGTCGAGCGCGGCTGGATCAGGCAGCTCGGTCCCATGGGCGAGCTACGTACCGACGACGGCCCAGGCTTCGCGTCGGACAAGTTCACGCAGTTTCTGCAGCAGTACAGCATTAGTATCGTGATCGCAGCAGGCGAGGTTCACGCGAGTCTCGGAGTGGTGGAGCAACGCCATCAGGTGGTTCGAGAAGCGATCGAGCTTTACTGTCAGGACGCGATCGAGCGCACGGCCAACATGGTGCTCGACGAGAAGCTGATCACCGAGGCGTGCATCTACGTGCCCCACCAGGTCAACCGACTGGCGTTCACGAAGGGGTACTCGCCATGCCAGTGGGTTCTGGGCATGGACCCCACTACGACGATGGCCAACTCCAGCGACAAGTTCTCACCAGCGACGCTGTACCAGATGAAGGAGGACGAGGACTTCAAGGACGTGCTGGAGAGGAGGTCTATGGCGGCGTTAGCCTTCATGAAGGCGGACGCCTCAGCCAAGCTACGACGCGCACTCCCACGGCGACATGTGGCGCTCAAGCACGACCTTTCCATCGGCCAGCGGTGCTACTACTGGCGCGAGGGCAAAACCAACAAGCTCATCAAGAACAAACGCGGAGGACGGAGACGAAGGTCCAGCATCTACGCGACGTCGAGGAGGCGGTCCACGTCCTATGACGGCCCCAGAGGTGGAGGTACCAGCACAGGCGTCGTCGTCCGGGTCAGCGGCGGCAGCAGCCTCAGTAGCACCAGAGGCGCCACCAGCCGCGGCAGCTCCAGCGGAGGATCTTCCAGACGCGGAGGCGCCAGCACCCGACGGCAGTCGACAGACGTCGAACTCTGGTCAGCCAGATCAGGAGCCGATGCCGACGACACCCCCACCAGAGCCAGAGCAGCCAGCAGCTCAACCGGCGGCGCAGCCAGCACAGCCAGCGCAGACAGCGCAGCCAGCAGCATCATCGTCATCAGCGGCGGCAGTACCATCATCGGAGCAGGAGCTCGGATCTACACAGACGCAGTTGAGGTTTATGTCGAATCTTCAGAAGGAGCGGCTCGGGATGGACAAAGCAGAGGCGGCGATTTTCACCGGACCTGGAGGAGGAGTCTTCCGAGGCACGCTACCCGAACCTGGACTGAGCAGCGCGGTACCAGTACCGGACCTCGACGACGCGGACGACGAACTTGCAGCTCTACAGCTGATGGTCACCAGTCAGGACCTGCCATTCGGCTGGGAGTTCGACGGCACGGAGGCAAAGCTCAGCGACATCTTCGTGGACATCAGTACGAGGAACATGACGCCCCACGAGCGCGCGGCGTTCATGCAGGGCAAGCGGAAGGAGCTGACGGAGTTCTTCGGCAATGACGTCTGGGAGTTTCACAAGCCCACCGGCGAGGAGGACTCTCGGCGGATACTCAAGGCGAAGCGGGTGCTCAAGTGGACGAACAACGACGACGGCACACCACGTGCCAAGGCGCGGCTGGTTCTGCAAGGTTTCAACGACCCCGACGCACTCAGCGGCGCAGTACCGACGGCATCGCCTACAGCATCGAGATTGGCAAGACAGATGGCGCTATTACTGGTGGCTAGTAACGGCTGGAGGCTTTGGACAGCAGACGTAGCTACTGCATTTCTTCAAGGACGACCCCAAGAGCGTGAGCTATACGCGAAGGTGCCCAAAGACGCGGCAGAGCTCATGGGCATCGAGCCGGACACCCTGATGAAGCTCATCAAGCCCATGTACGGCCAGGTGGACGCACCAAGGCGTTGGTGGCTACGTGCGGTGGACGACCTGAAGGCCAGCTATCTAAAGCAGCATCCCCTGGACCCCTGCATGTTCCTCAGCTTCGACGAGGACGGCAACTGCGACGGGTTCTTTCTACTTTATGTGGACGATATGCTGGGAAGTGGAGATCGGCGGCCGGGCAGTAACTGCGGTCGGGTTATCACCGAGGTGAAGCGGAAGTTCAAGTTCAGGAAATGGATCGAGGTCGACAAGATGGACTACTGCGGCAGCGACGTGACGCAGACCCCGCACTGGGACAACCCGAAGTCGAATAGCAGCGAGATTGAGGTGAAGATGGCGACCTACGCGAAGAACCTGAAGCCCATCACGATCGACCAGAAGAGTAGCGACAACACAAGGGAGCTCACGATCAAGGAGAAGCGGCAGCTACGAGGCCTACTCGGAGCGTTGCAGTGGCCAAGCTCTCAGGCGTGCCCGCACCTTTCGGCTTCGGTCAGCATTCACCAGGGCCAATTACCTACGGCGACGGTTGGCACAGCCAAGGAGGCGAACAAGACGCTGCGGTTCTACAAGCAGAACTCGGACGTCGGGCTCAAGATGAAGAAGATCGGCCAAGTGTGCGACATAGTGTTCGTAGCTATGACGGACGCGGCCTGGGGAGTTCGACAAGACGGGTCCAGTCAAGGTGGCTACGTCATCTTGGCATGCCACAAGAAGACATTCGACGGATACGAGTCCGACTTCAGCGTGATCGACTGGAAGTCCTTCAAGCTACTGCGCATGGCACGTTCCTCACTACATGCGGAGTCGCAGGCAGCAGTAGCGGGTATGGACGGCCTGGAGTTTGCGAAGCGATTCTGGGCAGCTATGATCTACGACGGCGTGGACATCACGAAGGACGAGAGCACTCACATGGCAGGTGAGTCGGCATTGGTTGTGGACGCGAAGGCGCTCTACGACGCGGCCCAGAAGGAGAGCATCACCAGCTTCCAGGACAAGCGGACCGGCATCGAGGTGCTAGCGCTGCGCGAGAGGATGGAGGCTACGATGACACGCTGGAGGTGGGTATCTTCAGAGAGGCAGTACGCGGACGGGCTCACGAAGATCGCGGCGAGGCAGCTCCTCGCCGACCGTTTGCGATATGGGAGGCTACAGCTCAAGTACGACCCGACCTACACGGCGGCGAAGAAGAAGACCAAAGAGGAGCGACAGGAGAGCATAGATCAGACGAGGCCGGTGACATCGGCGGCGACGCGGAAGGCGACGACCCCATTCATGCAGATGGCAGTTTTCGCAACTTGCTGTTGCAGATCGGCGGCCCGTGCAGGCTACGACACGAAGGACAAGGACGACGGCTACGGCATTGTGGTCTGGTTCGCCATGTTGTTCCTACTTCTCGGGTTAATGGGAGCCTACCCGGTTGCATCCTACCTGATCAAGACAAAGGAGGCCGAGTACAAGTATAAGACGGAACTGGCGGTTCTACGGGCGAAGGCCGAGATGGAGCGCATCGAGGAGCGCGAGCCGAAGGAGCCACCAAGAGAGGAGCGGGGCGGCTCGTCGGGCGATGTGTACATGGCCAGGACGGTGGGAGTGCAGAGCATGACGACGTACAAGCTCAGCGGAGACGTCTGGAGGTTTCAGCATGAGACCCAAGGGGTTCGCAGAGCGGGCGAGGTGACGACCGAGTTCACAAGTGAACGCTCACAGCTAATTTTTATTATTTCATTTCTTCGTTGCGGTTTTGATTTGCATGCCGCGCGAGAGTTTATGATTGTAGATTTTGCGGTTTTGCTTTGCATGCGGCGCGAGAATTTGTTATTTTAGATGTTGAGTTAGTTACACTTTCTCACGAATCACAATGCAGTGTATTTATGCCTGTTTTTGTTTATGCAGTCTTAGGTATGTTTATCTGTTGTGTCTTGGATTTTTATTTCAGATTGAAGGGAAGGCTTCTCTCTGTTTTATTTGTTTGTTTACTCTTTCACGGGTGTGAGATATACGCTGTACATCTGTATTATCTTCGTGCATGTGCGTGTGCGACCGCAACCGTTTGGCCCTGGATTGTGGCAGGGCCCTTGAGTCAGACAGAGCGCGCTGTGGAAAACATCTCAGATGTGTTTCTGGTTTCTTGTTCTTATTGCGATCAAAGACTTCGGGAGCTTTGATAAGTTCATACCTCCACTCCCCTGTGTCCCGCATGTCCCTGGCGATCGACGCTTCTTTGCGCCAAAGTGTTGTCCTCCTGGTCTGTCCCTGCTGCAACTCCTTCTGCTTCGACGACGAGCGCAGGAGCAGAGGCAGCGAGAGGGAGCCCGTGCGAGAGCGCCGCCCCTTTTCTGGGACACGAGGCAGCGGGCGGTGCAGCACGCCAGGGGCCCGCCAGACCTCTGCTGGGGAGGACGAGTCGAGCAGGGCGACGAAATCTATACAGGCGAAACGCTGGCATAAGGAACCATACATAAGGAACGAGGCCCCCCTGTTCCATAAGTTAAACTTCGATCGCCCATGGAAAACCTCAGGAATGCCTAAGACAAACTGCAACAAAAACGAGTCAGAAGCACTGAGCCCCTCCCCAACGAGAAGGGTTCCTTCTTCAGCGGCCCGACTGTACATATCCACTGCTCCCTGGCCAGGCCCAGGCCCACCCTGAACCCAGCAGCGGTGTATACCCCATGGCTTGGCCAGGAGGGCGCATACACGCAGCTCCCAGGCCCAGGAAGGGCCCGGCCAGGGGGCAGTGGATGTGTATAGATTTCGTCGCCCGATTGAGCGGGGACCGACCGTCCTGGCAGTCTAAGATGATCTCGAGTAGGGGATCAAAAACTGAATCGATGTACCAAAAAACTTGATTTCCTCATCAAGCCCATATAGAATGCGTAGAACGTTCGCAGGTCAGATCTCGGGAGCATTCTGCGCACGTCTCTCAGACTCGACAGAACACAATTTGGGGACAAATCAACTCTGTAATCGATCTCCTACTCGAAAATTTCGGAATGGGGACGGAAAGTACGGGCACGATGTCCAGGAAGCAGTGCCTTCTCATCTGGAGCAGGATTAGCTGTCCTTCATGGCCATATCGAACAACCAATTTTGCCAGTTTGGCAGCAGCTCCTGCCCATTTGACAGCACTTGGTGTCCAAATGGGCAGGAAACGCTGTCAAAATGGCAAGAAATCTTGTCAGAAGGTTTCAGAGGACAGCTACAGGCACTGCTGTTGGACATCGTACCCATGTCTGCCCGTCCCCTCAGGACTGCATCTGAAATGTTCCAAGAGCATGTCGCGCAAGACACAAAACGCCCTTGGGGCATATCTGGTGGGCCTGTAGGCAGATTAGGACGCGTCGACCCTGCTTGAGCGAGACAGGATAGAAGCCAGGGCCGCGGCGCGAAGGTGCCCCGGCCAGCCCCCCATCGCACGACGCGTCGGGTCGGGCGAAAAGGGGGGGAGTCGGGGGCGACGACAAGGGCGAATAGCCCAGGGGCGGGCATTGCACGCATCCCTCCAGAAGCCTCACCGAAGACATGGACCATCGGCGCCCCTGGATACGCGTGCTGCTCTCCCCAGGGGTTTTTTGTTCGCCCCTGTGGCCGCCCCCGAGGGAGGGATCGCATCGCGGGGGCGCGCGGATTCGCGGCGAGGCGCGGCCCACGAGTCGGGAGGGAGAGCGCGCTTCCCACGCGGCGGGGCCGAGACCCGCCGCCACGCCGCAGATCTCGCGCGGGGGAGCAGGACGACAAGGATGCGTCGAATCCGCGTCGAACCCGGGCCAAATCCACGTCGAATCCGCGCAGAACCCCCGTCGGATGCGAGAGCAGAGCGCCCCACGAAGGGGCGATGCCAATGGGAAATTCCACCAGGAAGTGGAAGAAGTGGCCAGGACTGGAAAAACTGGGCGAGGCTGAAACGGGCACGAGACAGATGGGGCGAGGTCGCCAGCGCTGGAAAAACTGGAGGAAAGCCTGCCAAGGCTGGAAGATTGAAAGGGCTGGCCCCAGACACTCTTCCAGCTCAACAGTACAGCCATCGTGCTACCGCAAGGAACGCTGAAGAGGGCATGAAAGGGCTTTTCTGGCCACGGCGAGCCTCGGCCACAGATCACACGATCCCCCGTGCGAGTTCAAAAAGCTACGGCCTGAGCTTCGGCTCTGCTGGGGGGGGGGGGGGGCGGGAGGGCTCTGCCAGGGAACGGGGTCAAGTGGGGGGGCCTACCATTTCCAAGGCCGTTCGGGAGGTGGGGGGGGAGCCGCTTCCGCGCGGCAGGAGAATGGGCGTCGGGGCGGCTACGCCGGGGAAGGAGGGAAGGGGGGGGGGCGGCAACGCCGCCCAGGCCGCCAGGGCGGCCCAAGGGAGCTCGCTCGTACTCGCCCAAGATGGCCCCAAGACAGGCCATGAGGCCCCCAAGAGGCCCCGAGGGCGCTCCAAGAGAACCCCCAAGAGAGCCCCAAGAGGCAAAAACCAGGGACTTTCTTTGGGTTTGTCTGCGTTTGAAGCTCTCACCTTTTCGAGCTTCCGACGCTCCAAGACGGCCCAAGAGGTCCCCAACACCGCCGCAAGACAACCCCAGAGGCCCCAGGAAGGCTCCAAGAGGGCCCGGAAACGGTCCAAGTCGCGCCCAAGACAGCCGATGAGGGCCCCAGGACGGCCCCAAGAGGGGGAACATGAACAGACGATCCGAGCCTTCCGCCCCAAGAAGCCCCCAGAAAGCCTCAAGAGGCCCCCGAGAGGCCCCAAGGGGCTCCCGCAGGCCCACAAGAGGCCACAAGAGGCTCCCAAGAGACCCAAGAGAGGCTCCCGAACGGCGCCAAGAGGCTTCACAACTGCGAGGCTTCACAACTGCCTCCAAGGAGCACCCGAGAAGCTTCCAACGATATCCCAACGAACCTCCCAAAATCCCCAGACCCACAACCCAGGCACGGTGGCGGGATGAGCCGAAGGCCACCAGGTCCGCCGCCCCCTGTCGATTCATCGCAGGGGTGCCTGGCGTGCTAGACCCTCTCGGATTTGGTTTTGGTTCTTTCTCCAAAAGATCTCCCCCTTGGCCTCTGGTGCGTCCTGCTGGGGCCCCCGCAAGACCCATAGGACGCCCAAGCCATCGCCCAATTCCCAATTGTTCCTCCAAGACGGCTCAAGATGGCCTCCAAGATGGCCACGTTGGCCCAAGATGGCCTCCAAGATGGTCCAAGATGGCCTCCAAGACAGCCCAAGAGAGAAGGAGATGCCTCCAAGTCCGCCCAAGAAACCTCCAAGACGGCCCAAGACGGCCCAAGAGGTGCCCAAGAGGCCTCCAAGACGGCCCAAGAGGCCTCCGAGAGGTCCTCCAGGAGAGTTCAAAGAGGCCAAAATCATCAATTGTGCTAAGGTTTTGAAAGGTTTTTCGTATTTGCTCCTTTTCGGCTTCCCGACGACCCGAGACGGCCCAAGAGGCCCCCAAGATCGCCCCCAGAGCACCCAAGAGGCCTCCAAAATGGCCTTAGGACTGCCCAAGAGGCCCCCAGACGGCCCCAAGAGGGCACAAAGACGGCCCAGGAGGCCTCCAAGACGCCCAAGGTGGCCTCTAAGACGGCCCTGGAGCACCCCAAGAGGGCCCCAAGTCGGCCCAGAGAGGCCCCCCAAACGGCTTCCGACGGCGTCAGACGGGCCAGGAGCCCACCAAGATGGCCGAAGTTGGCTCGAAGCTGGCCCAAGACGGCCCAAGAGGCCTCCAAGAGGGCCTCCATGAGGCCAGGAAAGGCCGAAAACACTACGGATTTCCCGTAGGTGCTTGATGGATTTTGACATTTGCTTCGTTTCGGCTTTCCGACGGCCCGATACGGCCCAAGAGCCCCAAAGATCGCCCAAAGATCGCCCAAGAGGCCTCCAAGATGGCCCCAGAACGGCCCTAGAGGCCCCCAAGACGGCCCCAAGAGGCCCCCGAGACGGCCCAGGAAGCCTTTTAAGACGCCCAAGATGGGCTCCAAGACGGCCCTCGAGCATTCCAAGAGGGCCCCAAGTCGGCTCAGAGAGGTCCCCCAAACAGCTTTCGACGGCGTCGCACGGGCCAGGGGCCCACCAAGACGGCCGAAGATGGCACCAAGATGGCCCAAGACGGCCCAAGAGGCTTCCAAGAGGGCCTCCAGGAAGGCCAGAGAAGGCCAAAATGATTCATGTCCCATGAGTTTTTGAAGGATTGTGGCATTTGCTTTTTGTTCGGCCTTCCGACGGCCCAACACGACCCGAGTGCCCCCAAAGATCGCCCAAGAGGCCCAAGACGGCCCCAAGAGGCCCCCAAGACGGCCCAAGAGGCCTCCAAGACGCTCAAGATGGCCTCCGAGACGGCCCAAGAGCCCTCCAAGACGTCCTCCAAGAAGACCCGAAAGGGTCCAAATGGCCTCCAGGCGGCCAAGATGACCTTCAAGATGCCCACGTGTTCCCCGAAGGCTTTCCAAACCGATTCGGGGAACACATGGTCCGATAGCTTGGCAGGTCTGACCCCAACGTTCGGCCACATAGGCGCTTCCACAAAGGCAGGGGGCGGCGGTGCTTCGCCGTAGGCGTCTTCGATCCGCCGCCCCATGTCGATTCATCGCAGGGGTACCTGGCGTGCTAGACGATTTCGGTTTTTGTGTTGGTTCTTTTAATCCAAAAGAACTCCCCCTGGGGCTTCGGCCCGTCCCGCCGGCCACCCGAAAGGATCTTCCAGATGTGGTTGCCGAGGGTTGTCCTGCCCCAGATGGCCCCAAGATGGCCCAAGATGGCCTCCAAGATGCTTCCAAGACGGCCAAGATGGCCTCCAAGACGGCTAAGATGCACCCAAGACGATGGTTCCAGACGGCCCAAGAGGCCCCCAAGAGCCCCCCAAGTCGCCTTCAAGAGATCCTCAAGGAGGGCCCGAAGAGGCCAAAATCAGTGATGTGCCTTAGGTGTTCTAAAGGATTTGGGCATTTGCTTCTTCTCGGCATTCCGACGGCTGAAGACGGTCCAAGAGGTCCCCAAGATGGCCCCAAGATCGCCCACGAGGTCTGCAAGATGGCCCCATGACGGCCCAAGAGGCCCCCAAGACGGCCCCAAGAGGGCCCCAAGACGGCCCAAGAGGCCTCCAAGACGCCCAATATGGCTTCCAAGACGTCTAAGATGGCCCCAAGATGCATCCAAAACGGCCCAAGATGCACCCAAGACGGCCTAAGATGGCCTCCAGAAGGACTCAGACTGCTCAAGAGGCCCCGAGAGGCCTCCAAGACGGCCCACGAGGCCTCCAAGAGGTCCTCCAGGAGGGCCCGAAAAGGCTAAAATCAGTGATGTCCCTTAGGTGTTTGAAGGATGTTGGCACTTGCTTCTTTTCGGCTTTCCGACGGCTGACGACGGCCCAAGAGGCCCCCAAGATCGCCCAAGAGGCCTGCAAGATGGCCCCATGACGGCCCAAGAGGCCCCCAAGACGGCCCCAAGAGGGCCCAAGAGGCATTCAAGACTGCCAAAATGGCCTTCAAGACGACTAAGATGGCCTAAGATGCCTCCAAGACGGCCCAAGATGCACCCAAGACGGCCTAAGATGGCCTCAAGATGGCCCAAGACGGCCAAAGAGGCCCCCAAGAGGCCTCCAAGACGGCCCAAGAGGCGGCCAGGAGGTTTTCCAGGAGGACACGAAGATGCCAAAATCAGTGATTGGCCTTAGGTATTCGAAGGATTTTGGCATTTGCTTCACGAGGGCTTTCCGACGGCTGACGACGGCCCAAGCGGTCCCCAAGATCGCCCAAGAGGACTGCAAGATGGCCCCATGACGGCCCAAAAGGCTCCCAAGACGGCCCCAAAACGGCCCAAGAGGCCTCCAAGACGCCCAAGATGGCCTTTAAGAACCCCTGATATGGCCCCAAGAGGGCACCAAGACGACCCAGACAGGCCCCCAAGACGGCTTTCGACGGCGTCAGACAAGCCAGGAACTCCCTAAGACGGCCAAAGAAGCCCCCAAGAAGCCCCCAAGGGCATCCAAAAACCCTTCAAGAGGCCCCCAGGAAGCTCCCAGGAGGCCACAAAAGTGACCCAAGAGACGCCCAAGAGGCCTCCTCCGCCTCCTCCTCCTCCTCCTCCTCCTCCTCCTCTTTCTTCCTCCGCCTCCCCCTCCTCTTCTTGCTCCCCCATGCGTTCCCCGAAGTCTTTCCAAACCGACTCGGGGAACACATGGTCCGATAGCTTGGCCAAGCTCTGGCCCAGCTGTCGGCCACAGAGGCGCTTCCAAAGGGGCGGGGGGCGGCGGTGATTCGCCGTAGGCGTCTTCGATCCGCCGCCCCCTGTGGTTTGCCGCAGGGGTGCACGGCGTGCTTTATGTCTGGGAGGTCTTTTTGTTCTATTCTAAAGAACTCTCCCTGGGGCTTCGGCCCAGCCCGCCAGCCACCCTGAAAGCTCGGAAAAATCCACCCCTCAGTCGTCAAATCGCCTCCAAGACGTCCAAGATGGCCCAGGACGGCCTCCAGGATGCCTCCAAGACGGGCAAGATTGCCCTGAGAGAGCCCAAGATAGCCCCAAGATGGCCTCCGAGACGGTCCGAAGATGCCTCCAAGACCGCCAAGATGGTCCAAGAGAGCCCAGCACGACCCAACAAGGGCCCAAGAGGCTACTAAGACGGCCCAAGATGCCTCCAAGAGGTCCTCCAGGAAGGCCAGTAGAGGCAAGAATCATTGATTTCCCAACATGTGTTTGAAAGAGTTTGGCACTTGCTTCACGACGGCTTTCCGACGGCCCAAGACGGCCCAAATCCAAGATTGCCCCAAGATCGCCTAAGAGGCTTCCAAGATGGCCCCAGTACGCCCCAAGAGGCTCCCAAAACGGCCCCCGGAGGACCCCAAGACGGCCCAAGAGACCTCCAAGAGTCCCGAGATGGCCTTCAAGACGACCCTGAAACGCCCCAACAGGGCCCCAAGACGGCCCAGAGAGGCTCCCAAGACGGCTTCTGACGGCGTCAGACGGGCCAGGCACGACGCAAGACGGCCAAAGAAGCCCCCAAGAAGCCCCCCCAAGTCTGCAACAAAAGGTCCAAGGAGGCCCCCAGAAGGCATCCAAGTGGCACCAGAAGCTCACAGGAGCCCTCAAGAATGGCCCAAGAAACTACCAAGAGGTCTCCTCATCCTTCTCATCATCCTCACTTTTCCTTCCTCTCCTTATCCTCCTCTTCCTCCCCCACGTGTTCCCCGAAGGGCTTGCACAACGGCTGGGGGAACGCATGAACCAATAGCATGGCCGAACTTTGCCCAAACGAATGGCCACATAGGCGCGTCCCAAAAGGCAGGGGGCGCCAGCGATTCGACGCTGGCGTCTTCGGTACATGCATGCCCACATGCATGCATACATACATACATACATTCATGCATGCATGCATGCATGCATGCAAGCATACATAGCTACATAACTACGTGCATACATACATATGTGTATAAACACGCTAGGTGAATTGTATACAATTATGACTCTCTAGACATATACAAATATATGAGTGTGAGGGTACAGAGAGGTATTACTTTACACGTACACATGCATGCAGCTGTGCATATATACATACCTGCCATGTATACATAGGGAAAAAGACAACAAAGAGAGAGCGCGGGAGGCGCGCACACACACACACACACGCACACACACAAACACACAAACACACAAACACACACACACACACACACACAAACACGCAAACACACAAACACACAAACACACAAACACACAAACACACAAACACACAAGCACACAAACACACACACACACACAAACACACAAACACACAAACACAAACACACAAACACACAAACACACAAACACACAAACACAAACACACAAACACACAAACAACACACAAACACACAAAACACACAAACACACAAACACACACACACAAACACACAAACACACAAACACACACAACACACAAACACACAAACACACAAACACACAAACACACAAACACACAAACACACAAACACACAAACACACAAACACACAAACACACAAACACACAAACACAAAAACACACAAACACACAAACACACAAACACACAAACACACAAACACACAAACACGCAAACACGCAAACACAAACACGCAAACACGCAAACACGCAAACACGCAAACACGCAAACACGCAAACACGCAAACACGCAAACACGCAAACACGCAAACACGCAACACGCAAACACGCAAACACGCAAACACGCAAACACGCAAACACGCAAACACGCAAACACGCAAACACGCAAACACGCAAGCACGCAAGCACGCAAGCACGCAAGCACGCAAGCACGCAAGCACGCAAGCACGCAAGCACGCAAGCACGCAAGCACGCAAGCACGCAAGCACGCAAGCACGCAAGCACGCAAGCACGCAAGCACGCAAGCACGCAAGCACGCAAGCACGCAAGCACGCAAGCACGCAAGCACGCAAGCACAAGCACACAAGCACACAAGCACGCAAGCAAGCACACAAGCACACAAGCACACAAGCACACAAGCACACAAGCACACAAGCACACAAGCACACAAGCACACAAGCACACAAGCACACAAGCACACAAACACACAAACACACAACACACAAACACACAAACACACAAACACACAAACACACAAACACACAAACACACAAACACACAAACACACAAACACACAAACACACAACACACACAAACACACAAACACACAAACACACAAACACACAAACACACAAACACACAAACACACAAACACACAAACACACAAACACACAAGCACACAAACACACAAACACACAAGCACACAAACACACAAACACACAAACACACAAACACACAAACACACAAACACACAAACACACAAACACACACAAACACACAAACACACAAACACACAAACACACAAACACACAAACACACAAGCACACAAACACACAAACACACAAACACACAAACACACAAACACACACACACAAACACACACACACGCACGCACACACACACACAGAGACACACACACCTATATATATATATATATATATATATATACATACACACGCACGCACGCACGCACGCGCGCGCACGCACGCTCGCACGCACACACGCACCCACACACACAAACACACGCCTACAGACACACACACACACATACACACACACCTACACACTCATACCAAGACACACACACACACAGAGCGGGAGCAGGCCAGAAAAAGAGCTGACCATGATTCCCCCCCACCCACCACAAGCAAGCGTCCTGCCAGGAGCACTGGCAGCGCGCGCCTCGCCTTCGCGGGGGAGGGGGGGCAGCGGCGGAGGCAGAAGGCGGGGATGCGACGACCGATCCCGCGTCTTAGATCCTCCGCGGCTCTGCTCCGCCTCCTCCCCACCCCCTCCACCTCCTGCTCCTGCTCCTGCTCCTCCTCCTCGTCCTCCTCCTCCTCCTCCTCCACCCCCTCCTCCTCCTCCTCCTACTCCTCCTCCTCTTCCTTCTCCTCCTCCTGTTCTTCCTTCTCTTCCTCCTCCTCCTCCTCCTCCTCCTCCTCACCGGCGGGCCTTCGAGAAAGCGAGTGCCACGGGGGGTGGTGACAGAGGCGGGCAAGCGGAGGACAGGGAAGGGAGAGGGCGAGCTTATTCTGGACTACCTCCCACTTACCCTCCACCTCCTCCGCCTCCTCCTTCTCCTCCTCCCCCTCCTCGTCCTCCTCCTCCTCCTCTTCCTCCTCCTCTTTCTCCTCCTCCTCCTCCTTCTTGGACGTCGGCCATACACAAACATTGAGGCTGATGCGTTCTTCGGATGACTTTAGAAAAGGATTCGGACACAGCGAAGCGCGAACACAAATCCCACCAGCCCTTTAGGGCGTAGGTGCTGTAACGAGTTGTGCCTTCTCTCCCCATCCTTCCCCTGCTCGTGTTGGGGGGGGGTATCCCGCATGCGGTACGAATTCCAACCGACTGGGACTAATCCCAACCAACTGGTACATGTTCCAACTGGCTCGAAAAAACAAACTGGTACGAATTCCAACCGGCCAAATTCGCCGGCCCAACGGGCCAGAGGCGTGCTAAGATCTCCGGTAACTACTCAACAATGTGTCTAGTTCGCGCGCGCGGGGCGGCCCCTGGGGGCCCCCGGACGAAAAGTACTCCGGCTGACCCCCGGCCGGGTCCCAGGCGATCCCCAGGGGGGAGGCTATTTTTCGCCACCCCTCACGAGGATCGTGGCCTCCGAGGGGGTGGCTGCAATCGACTACTCCCAATCCCGCTCAAAGAGGCCCCAAGAGCCCCACTAAGAGGCCCCAGGGAAGCCCAAGACGCCGCCAAGGAGCCCCAAGACGCCCCCAAGAAGCCCCCGAGAGGCCCCCAAGACGGCGCCAAGAGGCCCCAAATAGCTCTCCAGGGCCAGCGGAATGAGCGAAGCGATTGATAACGTCACTGTATGATGAAAATCGTGAGGCGATGTTAGAAGATCCCAAAACCAAATAATCTGCTTATGTCTGCACATGTATTCCAAAAACTAGCATGATTACCCAGGTTAGAGTTTGTACCAGGTTTGTCCGGGGATTGAAAGTTTCAGGGTTGAAGGGTTTGAGAGTTTTAGCGTTTCAGGATTTAAGGGGCTAAGGGGTTAAGGGCTTAAGGGTGTAAGGGTTTACTTTCAAGTTTCAGCGTTCAAAAGATTTTTGGCCTAAGGGCTCAAGGGTTTAAGCGCTCAAAGGCTTAAAGGATTAAGGGTTTGGGTGCTTCAGGGTTTAAGGCCTTAAATGCCTCAAGAAGTGTAGGGCTTCTGAACTTAATGGCGTAGGAATGTCAGGGCTCAAGGGTTTAAACGGGTTAAGGGTTTAGGTGCTTGAAGGCTTAAGGCCTTCAAGGGTTTAAGGGCTTAATGGCTTAAGGGGTTTAGGATTTCCGGTATTCAGGGCTTAAGGGTTTAAGGACTTCCAAGTTTCAGGATGTGAGGGCTCACGGGCTCACCATTATCATCACCATCATCATCATCCACATCACCAAAAACATGATCGACCCACGAACCCGGAAAGGAATATAGAAATGTAAGGCATTGCAACATTTCAAAGACACCTGATTGGGCGACGGGCACATGCAATGCTGAATGTATCGATGATGATGTACTGTGCCGAGGGCTGTGCTGTGCTACGCCGTGCTGAACTGCGATGTGCCATGCCGCGATTGTGCTCTATATAGCGTTGTGGATCGAGTCCTCCCTGGCATCCGAATCCTCACCGAACTGATCTGGAGCGTAAGCTCCAGCTGCCTGAACAGATGGTAGCTGCCCCAGAACTAATCGACAGAGGGAACATGCCAGGAGGACGCGCCGCGGAACGTCCCAAGGGACGCGCCAGGCGACGTGCCAGGGGACGTGCCATGGGGACGCACCGCGGGACGTGCCAAGGGGACGCGCTACGGAACGTGCCAATGGACGTGCCGAGGGACGTGCCAGGGGACGCGCCGCGCGACGTGCCAGGTGGACTCGCCACGGAACGCGCCGCGCCAAGGTGCATAGTTGAGTGTATCGATCTTGATGTACCGTGCCGACGGCTGTGCTGTGCTGGGCCGTGCTGAACTGCGATGTGCCATGCCGCAATTGTGCTCCATATAGCCTTGTAAATCGAGTCCTCCCTGGCATCCGAGTCCTCACTGAACTGATCTGGATCGTAAGCTCGAGCTGCCTGAGCAGATGGTAGCTGCCCCAGAACTACACAGAGGGAACATGCCAGGAGGACGCGCCGCGGAACGTCCCAAGGGACGCGCCAGGCGACGTGCCAGGGGACGTGCCCATGGGGACGCACCGCGGGACGTGCCAAGGGGACGCGCTACGGAACGTGCCAATGGACGTGCACCGCGCGACGTGCCAGGGGGACTCGCCACGGGACGCTCCGCGGAACGTGCCAGGCAACATGCCAGGCTGCAATGCTAAGGGTATCGATATTGATGTACCGTGCCGAGGGCTGTGATGTGCCTGGGCGACCTGGACACGTGAAAACACGCGTTTCGCTCAAGACGTTGTCAGCACATCCTCATGCTAGACATCCGCCTGGGCAACCTGGACACGTGCAAACAAGCGTCTCGCTCGAGACATCCTCAACAAATGCTCATGCTAGACATCCGCCTGGGCGACCTGGACACGTGAAAACAAGCCTCTGGTTCGAGACATCCTCAACAAATCCTCATGCTAGACATCTGTCTGGGCCACCTGGAGGCGTGAAACCAAGCGTCTCGCTCGAGACATCCTCAAGACCTGGGCACGTGAAAACAAGCAATCCACTTGAGAGATCCTCAGAAATCATGTCCCCAGGAAAAAACAATCTATAACACAAAACAAGGGTTTCGCTCGAGACATCCTCAACAAATTCTGAAAAACAGCCGTTTCGCTCGAGACATCCTCAAATTTCAATTCGCCGGCCCTACGCGACCTCGTTATTTATCGCAAAAGAAATTCGCCGGCCCTACAGCCGTCGAAACCGGGGGGAAACCAACTAAAAGAGAACCCTGGGCTCAGGCCCTTTCCGGGAAAAAGGCCAGCATTACAATCATCAGCAGCATCATCAGCATCATCGGATTATCATCACCAGCATCAGCATCATTGGCATCATCAGCATCATCATCATCACCACCACCATCATCATCAGCATCACCATCTGTGGGCCATCGTCAAAATCACCATTGCCATGCACATCATCATCATCATCATCATCATCATCATCATCATCATCATCATCATCATCATCATCATCAGCAGCAGGAGGGTGCGCCGCTGGATCTCCCCAAGAGGGGGGGGGGGAGGTTAGGACCCCCCCCCCCTCCCCCCCTTCCCCGATCCGTCGTCGGGGACCCCCCCCCCCCACCTCCCTCCCTTTCCCCGATCAGTCGTCGGGGAACCCGCCCCCCTCCCCCCCTTTCGCCACGCCGCCCCGTGACTCCGGAACCCGACCCCCCCCACCCCTACCCCTAGTCCTCACCCTAACCTAGACCCCTAATCCTAACCCCAACCACTAACCCCAGCGCCAAAGAGCACTCACTACTTATTACTTACTACCCAGTACTGACTACTCGCTATTCGCTACTCACTTCTCACTACCCCCTACTCACTACTCACGACTCCCTACTCACGATCCACTACCCACTACCCACCACCCACTACTCGCTACTCACTACTCCCTACTCACTACTCCCTCCTCCCTACTCACTACTCAGTACTCACTCTACCCACTACTCACTACTCACTACTCACTAAGCACTACTCACTACTCACTACTCACTACTCACTAACCACCACTCATTACCCACTACCCTCTATCCACTACTCACTACTCACTACGAACTATTCATTGCCCACAAAGCACTACTCACTACCCACTACTCGCTACTCGCTACTCCCTACTCCCTACACAATACTGACTACACAGTACTCAGTACTCACTACTCGCTACTCCCATAATCGCTACTCAATACTCACTACTCACTTCCCGCTACTCACTATTCACTAGTCACTACGTACTACTCCCTATTCACTAATCACTACATAGTCTCTAGTCACTAATCACAACTGACTAGTCACTAGTCACTAGTCACTCTACCCACTACTCACCAATCGCTACCCACTACCCACTATTCGCTACCCACTTCTTACTACTCACTGCTCACTACTCCCTACTCCGTACTCCCTCCTCACTACTCACTACTCTCCCAGAACCCGGGGCATCTGCGACGGGCTTCACTGTCTCGAAGGCTGAGATGACATGTTCGCATCATGGCGCGCACGCCAGGCTGTGAATGTCCTTAGAAACGCTCGAATTAGCGACGCAAGACCAAGAGCACTGAAGCTTCGGAGTCGAGGGTCGCCCCAGCTCTCGATCGAAAAGAAGGCGACGGGACAGGGCGCAATGGGGCATCTTAAACAGCGCTGCGAAGATGGCGCGTTCCTTAGGAAGCACCGCTTTCGGACCCGAAGAAAACTGAACAACATGCCCCAAACTGGACAGAGCACGGCTATCATACATCGCCGCAGCAACAGCTGACGGAGCGCCGGCGCTTGAGCTCAGACTGGCCCGACAGGCCCATTTCGCGACAGGAGCATCGCAGGGCGAGGGGGAAGCCACGGGACCCCAAACATGATGGACCCACGAACCCGGAAAGGGATATAGACATGTGCAGCATGGTCACGTTTTCACGATATCCAACTGGGCGACACCTCACGAAACATCCCACGAGACACCCCGCGAAACATCCCAGGAGACACCTCACGAAACAACCCCCGAGACACCTCACGAAACATTCCACGAGACACCCCGTGAAACATTCCACGAGACACCCCACGAACAGGCAACCACTCAACCAGACACCCCACGAAACATTCCACGGGGGTGCGACTGGGTGTGGTCGTGCTGGGGTGTGGTCGTGCTGGAGTATGGTCGTGTTGGGGTGTGGTCGTGCTGGGGTGTGGTCGTGCTGGGGGGTGGTCGTGCTGGGGGGTGGTCGTGCTAGGGGGGTGGTCGTGCTGGGGGTGGTCGTGCTGGGGCGTGGTCGTGCTGGGGCGTGGTCGTGCTGGGGCGTGGTCGTGCTGGGGTGTGGTCGTGCTGTGGTGAGGTCGTGCTGGGGTGTGGTCGTGCTGGGGTGTGGTCTTGCTGGGGTGGGGGTGCGTGCTGGTCGGGTCGTGCTGGGGTGTGGTCGTGCTGGGGTGTGGTCGTGCTGGGGTGTGGTCGTGCTGGGGTGTGGGTCGTGCTAGGGTGGGGTCGTGCTGGGGTCGTGCGGTGTGGTCGTGCTGGGGTGTGGTCGTGCTGGGGTGTGGTCGTGCTGGGGTGTGGTCGTGCTGGGGTGTGGTCGTGCTGGGGTGTGGTCGTGCTAGGGTGGGGTCGTGCATTTCGCTCGAGACATCCTGCCAAAATTCCAGGAAATCGTACAAAAGCAAACGAATTAGTCGAGACATCATCGAAATTCCTTCGCGCGGGGCGCTTTTCCGCGTCGCGGTCGGCTCTGCAAAACAAGCGTTTCGCTCGAGACATCCTCGGCAAACTCTGCGGAGCAAGCGTTTCGCTCGAGACATCCCCAACTCTGCAAAACCAACGTTTCGCTCGAGACATCCTCAACAAATTCTGAAAAACAAGCGTTTCGCTCGAGACATCCTCAAATTTTAATTCGCCGGCCTCCTTCGACCTCGTTATTTATCAGGGAAAAAATTCGCCGGCCTCCTTCAAGTTGGCACCGGGGGACAGGTTTACCCACTAAAAGAGAACCCTGGGCTCAGGCCCTTTCCGGGAAAAAATCAGAGATACAAGAGCTTAGGCACAACTGGAAAATCACTCTAGGCGGGCACGCTTGTCCGAATCCAAGATTACAGAATACCTGACTAAAGCATCATCTGAGCACGCGCCGACAGCGGGGATGATCTTACACTTTGCGAGCTTCAGCCCCAGATTGGCCACCCGCTTCAACGCCCGACTACAAAGAAACGCACAAAGCTGTCTCAAGGCTCTAATGTCGAAGATCACGCTCCCTACATCAGCACGCAGTCTCGCGAGGCCTTTTGCTCGTTTCTCCAGGGGCACATCGAAATGGGCCGCGAACGGGCGGGGCGCGACGGCGTAGAGGGCGCCACTGGCGGGACATCCCTGCACCACACCTGCCTCGGTTCACACTGCGAAGAACGCAGCTGGCCCCATTCGACCCCAACAAGACACGCCCGAGCAAATCATAAACAGAAACTCGCACAGGGGCGGAGGAAGGCTAAGCCCGCGCAGCATCAGGAAGACCCGCCCCTGCGAGATAAACGGAAAAGCCCGGCCGAAGTCGAAGGCCAGCAGGGCTGGCATGCGCCGCTGGAGATCTGGAAGCGCACTTGCGACCCGAGCACTGGCGTCAAACTCTACGACGTTGCCCCCGTAGTTACGGAGCGGAACGAATCCGCGCTGGGACCGACGGACAAAGTTTGGAAGGGAACGCGCAACTGGTTCCACGCGCACCGAGGTCAAGATCTCACAATCCGTGATTTGTCGCGCCTACGGGCCTGGCGCCACTCGGGTCGCGGACCGCTTTCTCCGCGCCCTCGGGCTCCTCGCCCTTGACCAAGAAGGCCCTCTGTCAATTTGTTGAAGCCAAAAACAGGGGGGGCGCCGTCCAGCGCCCAGTCGAGCATCTCAGCGAGAATTTCGGTGCCCTCGGGGTGGTCTTCCCAAGAGCCACGCGGGAGCTCGCCGGGTCCGGGGGCGCCCGGACTGACCTCATCCAGACAACGTTCGATGTCGCGCTCGGTCAACGGCGGCAACCCTGAAAGATCAACTGCTGGTTGAAACCGCTCGGCACGCTCGAAGGCGGCGGTTTGGTCGACCTCCTTCTTGGAGAAAACTGGACCCCAATGCCTAGCCAGTCCCTGGAAAGCGCTGTCGAGGTCGGAAACGGCTCGGCCTGGCCAAGCGCGAAGTCCCAGGAGAGGCAGCTTTCGACCAAGTGGAAACCATGACCTGCACCGAACCTGAAGACTGGGCAGTATCCCAGCCTGCTTGGCCCCGGCAACCTCTGGAAGGGATGATTCCTGGAGTTGTCTCCTGGCTTCGGCTTCGGCCGCGCTGAACATCGCCATGTTCGCCTCGTCGGAGGCCGCCTTGAAACCAGTGCGGCCAATGACCTCCACCTCGTGCTCGAGCGCATCCGTCTTCAAAGACTGATTGCCAAAGGGGCGCGAACATATGATCTCAGCTGCAAGGGCCACGTCTCGGTGCCAAGCTGCCAAAGCTATTGCGCGACATGCAAGGTGTCGCGACAACGGATCCTAACGTTTACCTCCAAATATAGCGTGCATGGCATACCGCGCTGCTTCATGAATAAGGTCCTTGTGGGGCTCAATCGTGAAGTGAGGGGGCCGGGTCCGAGTCGTCGACTTCACACAGTGCGTCATGAATTAATGTATTGTACTCAGGTCGTTCACACATAGACTTTTGGACGCGTTGCTCACGCGGCTGATCTGGAACCCGGGCGGCGCCACAAGCGGCGCCAATGGCGGCATGGTCGGAGATTCTCGTGCGACGCAGCCCCACGGGAAACCCGTGCACACGGGCGCCATGTGCACTTCTGGGCGATGCACCAGCCAGGCGCAAAGCTAAATCGCCGACCCAGCTTCCCGAGGGCCCCCTGTGCTGCACAGAAGTGGGCTGGGCCACCAACGCCGGTCGTTACTACGAGTTCTAAGACATTCTTCCAGGGGCCTCCTGAACGAGGGGGCGCACGAGCGGGGACATGAAGGGGGCCATCAGGAGCCGACAGGGAACCGCCGTGAAGCTGGGGGGTACGAGGCGAGAGATCCCGCGGCAGCTTCGGGGACTCGTCGGAGAAGTTGAAGTCGCCGCCTACGAAGACGAAGCCTTTAGTCGGATCCACGGAGGCCTTCGAGATGCCCCTGGAGATAGCCTCGATGATGGTCCTCCTCTGACCTGCGGAGAGTCCATGGTTGTGAATGTTGAAGTGGGAGACCCAGACCCCCGACGGGAACAACATTCGAGCATTCAGCTCACGGCCCATCAACCATTCTACTGATTCCACGACTGGCAAATCTCGACAGCCGTGGGTCTTCTCAAAATCTGGCAGAAACGCGATCACTCCGCCGGAAGGGTGAGGCGAGGGAGGGGAGAGTGAGAACCCAGCTTGGACAGGAGGATGCAGGCGAAATCGGTCTCGAATTTCAGCCTCGGAACCATGGGATTCCTGGGCCCCCAAAGCCGATCCTGGTTTCAACAGGGACTCAAGATATTGGATGTTCCTGGTCCTCCTCTGTGGCCCATGGTGGGACATCGCCTGTGCGTTCCAGGGCGCCACCGAAACGGAAGAAGTGGAGGAGGAACTGGTCCACACACCGCGAAGAGCGGGTTCAACACGCCACGAAACAGGCTCAGGAGGTCTGATGGTTTCTGGGATGCGCTGCTCGACCGCTGCCCTGTCGAAGCCGAACGACGCGAGGTTCGCCATTGCGTACTCGATAGCGGGCACCTCATCGCCAGGCTCGGGGATGCCCATGACCAGGGGCTTCCACCGCAGCGACACCTTGCACTTGATCTTGTTGATGTGGACTTGGCGGTCTGGGCACATCTCCGTGAGGACCGGGCGGATTTGCTTCGAGATGATATCCCCCTTCACCTGTGCCCAAGACTTGCCGGGCGGAACGTAGCACTCGCATGTGGCACCCGTGGCGTCGACATTCTAGAAACGCGGCCATTCTGAGGCACTGACCTTGAAACTGCCACTGACTTGGCTGATCCTGCGTGCACCGTAGGGGGAGCTGCCGTGCATACGAAGGGCAAAACGCTTGCCAGCTGGCTCTCCTTCGAGAGCTGCTTCTGACAATGCAGTGCTATTATTCTGCAAAATCGGGTTGACCACCGATTATTGTACTGACTGCCTGCCTGCTCGAGTAGTTCTTCGGGCGGAAGACCAGGATGGTGGGGTCGGGCGCACGGTCGAAAGAAAGATTGGCAGCCCCCTCCACCACGGCAGGATTTTCCTGCTGCATGAGACCTAGTATCTGTTCCAGCCGCTTGACCTTGTCTGCAATATCGCCGCCCTTCGCGTCCGTCTTCTTCTGCTACAACTCCACTCTCGCAAGCCTGTTCTCCATTTGTGCCGAGAGGCGTGCGCATGCGGTCTGGACCGTGTTTGCCAGCTGGCCAGCTGACGTCTGGATGACACTGATCCACTGCAGGAGCTCACTGCACGTGCTGTCGATGTATGCTTTGAGATCTCCTTCGGGCTCCCAGAATTCAGAGCTTCTTGACCGACTGCAGCGATTCGCCTCACTCTCATCATGTCCTGCATCACGCCAGCGTCCGCGACCTTCATGCTCACGAGGCGGGGACTCGATAGCACCAGTACCAGCAGGCCCTGGACCATGCTGCGAAGGGAAAGTCGGGGTGCCAATGCGAGTCGCTCATCTTCGGACTTCGGTAGTTGACCATGTGCGCTCATCGCTCGATTCACTACCTGGTAGTAAGCTCCCGCAGCAGCGGCACACAACACACCACGCCCTGACGGCTGAAATGTGGATCGCTCGCTCCTGAAGTCGTTCGAGCCGGCCCCTCGGCTGCAATCAAGCTCAAGCCACAGGGCGATGGTTTGAACTTGAGCCAAAATGGCTTGAGCCAAAATGGCTACGGGCCTCCTCCTCCTCCTCCTCTTCCTCCTCCTCCTCCTCCGCATCCCTCCTCCTCCTCCTCCAACTCCTCCTCCTCCTCCTCCTCCTGCTCCTGCTCATCCTCCTCATGATGATCATCATCAGCAGCATCATCATCATCATCGTCATCATCATGATCATCATCATCATCATCATCAGCATCATCATCATCATTATCATCATCGTTAACATCGTCATCATAATCATCAGCATAATCATCATCATCAGCAGTAGCATCATCATCATCATCATCATCATCAGCAGCAGCATCATATTATCATCAGCATCAGCATCATCATCATCATCAGCATCATCCCCCTCCTTTCCTCCCTCCCTACCTCCCTACCTCCAGAGGCAAAGAGAAACAAGAACTGCGATGTTCGTAATTCGTAGCGGACGGACAGAAAACGAGGACAATGTCCAAGACTGAACGTGGAAACGTCGGTGTCGATCTTGGTCATCGTCCATCTTGGCTACCGTCAATTCGTGCAACGATCTCGCAAATCTGCGGCATCCCGCAGGGACCAAGACCAAAACCGGCGTCTAAAAGATCCCGCGACATCTTGGTCATGGTTGTTGGTGATACCTCAGGCTGTGCACAAAAAGCCCCCCAACGTAGTCCCGGCTGACCTCGAAGGGCCCCCGAGTACTGCGGGGCGTCACCAGAGGCGGCGCCAGGGTGTTGAGACCGCCCTGGACTACTCGAGGAGTCCGTCGAGTCCAGCTGGGGCTACTTTGAGGGGCTGTCTGCGCACAACCCGAAGCATTACGGTAAGGGCAGTAGATAAGAAACCACTGGATAGGGGATCTAGGGTCTGGAAACCTGTGGAACACCAACTGAGGCTTGGCCATGGATATCACCGCCGCCCTCTTCACATGAGGAATCATTCAGGGTCTGGAGTTGGAGGCGGCCAGGGGGTACGAACTTGTTGGGACCAAACAACATGTCAGGAAGGAGGTCGGAATCAAATCCTCTCAAAATCGATCCCCGGACCGGGCCCCTCCCAGGATCCATATGGTGCAGCCTGGCCACAAAGGGCTGAAAGTATTCCAGGCCCCAGAACTTCGAACATCCCGCCCCCCCCCCCCGGCTGGTTGGAACTAGTGCTGGGCCCTTGGGCCACCTCAGACCCCCAGCCGGCTCCGAGTCTGGAGGCTCCTGGGCGCATCCCTTCACGGACGCCTCGGCATGAAGAAACGGGTCCTGTCTCCCAAGGCGAACTCTTCATCCTGAGTCGTTTCTGGCAGTCCCATGGGCCCTTGCACGGAGGGCCTCGAGAGCCCGAAAACGGGTTGAAAACCTAACGATCCGTTTCCCTCAAAGCCCGTCCCTGAGATGCTGGCGCCTCCATTTCTTTTACAGCCGGGCGTTTCCGCCCAGATTCAGGCCCCAGGGCCCTCACAAATCGATCTGCCTCGAGAAATGGCGCAGAACGACGGGGCCTGGGGCTCCAGTCGTGATTCTTCTCGATGCTTCAATTCTTTCGAGACGTCAGATCTCAGGGGCTTCCTTTATGGCGAACGGCTTCCAGGTCATAACTCGAGTCTACGGCGGCCGTTCGCAACGATCCGGACACCCCCTTACGCGGGCAGCTTACGCGCCGATGTCGGCGCAGACGACCCCCTTTTTTCGCGTAGCTCGCCTGGGAACCCAGAGCCCGACGAAACCGCCCGACGCGCCCCCGATGGAGGCTCGAAGTTCCTCCCCTTCGAGAACCAGCGACACCGCCTGGGAACGCGGAGCTCGACGAAATCGCCCGAGACGCCCCCGATGGAAGCTCGAAGCACCTCTCCTCGAGAACCAACGACACTGCCGGTGACATCCTTTCGCTCTGCCGTGCCAGTGCGTCTGGCTGCTTGCCACTTCCTCGCGCGTGGGAGGGCTCCTCCGAGGTGCATGACAAAAGTCTGCTGCGCGAAAGGGAGGATCCCCTGTGAAGCACGCCTGTCTATGGCGGGCCACCTGAGAACCCAGACCCCCGACGTCATGACTTTTTCATAACGTCGACTCCCAGAGGTCTCGACCCATTCCCCGGGGACCGGTTTCTCATCCTGAATCGTTTTTTGACGATCCCGAGGCCCGGGAAGGGCCCCCGGAGCCCAAAAATCGCGAAACACTTGCCGTCGTGATTTCTTCACAACGCGAGGGGGTCCAGGTGCCCTGACCTTCCAGGAGGGCTAAAAAATAGCACCCGACATAAAACCATATCCCAGAGCTATTCTACGTCTTGGTTTTAGGCTGTTTCGTTCAGGTTTTTAGGTTTTTGGGTCTCCAGTGCTACAAAATAGCTCTCTGGAAGGTCAGGGTGAGAACCCCCAGATATCTGGCCGCTCCAACTTCTGCGAGGCGTGGGCCCCGGAGGTCCGCACCACTTCCCTGAGGCCGGTCTCTCGTCCCGAGTCGTTGCTCGACGGTCCCGAGGAGCGGCGAGGGCCCCTGGAGGCCGAGAACGGCCCCAAACCCGCCTCCTCCTCCTCCTCCTCCTCCTCCTCCTCCTCCTCCTCCTCCTCCTCCTCCTCCTCCTCCTCCTCCTCCTCCAGCTTTCTGGAGCGTCGGGCCTGGAGCCCGACGACATCGGCCGACACGCCCCCCGCCCGAGGCTACAGAAGCTCCTCCCCGGCGCCCCTGGGCCTGGCAGCGCGCTGGTAGCGCCGCACGCGCCATGGCGGGGGAGGCGCGGAGCAGGCCGCCGGAGGGGGCAGTTCTGGGGGGGGGCGGCGAAGGGCGCAGGAAGGCGACGACGACGACGGCGGCGACGACGACGCCGACGGCGACGACGACGGCGACGACGACGACGACGACGACGACGACGACGACGACGACGACGACGGCGGCGGCGACGACGACGGCGACGACGGCGGCGACGACGACGACGACGACGACCACGTCGACGAGGACGACGAGGATCCCGGCGGGGACCCGGGCCGTGGCCGCGGGCACAAGACCGGGGCGGGCTGGGGCCGGGGGCCAGGGCCGCCGGGGCCGAGGCGGGGGGAGGGGTCCTGCCCTCCCCTGGCCAACAGGGAGGCTACCCCCCCGTCCCCCGACGTCGTGATTTTTTCGTGACGTCGACCCCCCCAGACCCCCTCGAGTAATGAAAAAATCAAGACGGGAGGTTTTCCTTCATTTTCGGCCTTTGGAGGCCTTAACCGGCCCTCGGGACTGTCAAAAAACGACTCAGGATGAAAAACCGGTCCCGGGGAATGGGGTCGACGTAATGAAAAAATCATGACGTCGGGGGTCTGGGCCCAGAGATCTCGACCCATTCCCCGGGACCGGCTTTGCATCCCGAGTCGTTT
This sequence comes from Prorocentrum cordatum, assembly GCA_963575745.1. Classification (NCBI taxonomy): domain Eukaryota; class Dinophyceae; order Prorocentrales; family Prorocentraceae; genus Prorocentrum; species Prorocentrum cordatum. Next base: position 24,243 of record CAUYUJ010000258.1, on the reverse strand, counting down.
TTTGGCGCTCCCGAGGCCCGTTGAGGGGCCCCAGAGGCCGAAAATTAGGAAGAACCTCCCGTCATGATTTTTTTGTTCATTCCCCGAGGGGGTATGGGACCCCCCCGCCCCCCTCTCTCCACACCGCCCCCCCTTCTCCATATGGGGAGACCGCCTGGGGGGAGGTCACGACCCCCCCGGGCCCCCCAGGGACCCCCATGGGACCCCGTCGGGACCCCCCTCGGGACCCCCACCAGGACGCCCTCCTGGACCACCCCCCTGGCAGGGAAGGGATCCAAGGGAGGGGCTTAAGCGCCTCAAACCGATTACGACGTTGTTTGACTGCCGCTTGGCTGGATCGCTTAAGGAGGAGGGCCTAGGGAAAAGGAGGGAGCGGGACGACGACGACGACGACGACGACGACGACGACGACGACGACGACGACGACGACGACGAGGATGACGACGAGGACGAGAACGACGACGACGACGACGACGACGACGAGGACGAGAACGACGACGACGACGACGACGACGACGACGACGACGACGACGCCGCCGCCGCCGCCGACGACGACGACCACGACAACGACGACGACGACGACGAGGACGAGGACGACGAGGCACGACAAGGACGTGGACGACGAGGACGAGGACGAGGACGAGGACGAGGACGAGGACGAGGACGAGGACGAGGACGAGGACGAGGACGACGACGCCGCCGCCGCCGCCGACAACCACGACGACGAAGACGACGACGACGACGACGACGACTCAAACAGAAAAGCGCCGCACACACGCCGAAGGATCGGAGGATTCCGCTGCGGTCTTGCCGCGCTCTCCTCTGCAGCGCTTCCCCGGTCGGCGAGCAAACGCGGCCAGGAAAGAGACAGCCGCGCGGGAGGTCCACGACGAGCCGAGTGCCAAGGTCCCCGAAGAGGCTGCTCACTCCTGCCGCCTGGCGTCGCGCCACGAGAGTAGCAGCACAGGGGCGAATCCAAGAAGGGTGCACAAGCGACGGCCTGGGGCAGCCTTCCTCGAAGCCGTGGGCTTTGTCCTCGATCCCATCCTGCGCGCCACTCCGGCCACTCCCCACACCCCACACCCCGGAGGAGAGAGCGGCATGACAACAGCGAAGCCAGCGCGAGGGGGCCGAACGCTCGTACATTCGAAACGCTGTCAAAACGAACCCTGAATCAGGAATGGAGCCCCTTTCTTCCATAACACGGAGCCCCTCCCTCACGAACAGGGTTCCTCCCTCAGGGGTACGCCTGTACAAGTGGCCATGGGTGCGTGGCTGAACCCACCCGTGACGCTCTCGGCTGTCCTCGGCGGCTCCGTGCGCGTCCTCGTCCTCATCCTCGTCGTCGTCGTCGTCGTCGTCGTCGTCGGCGTCGGCGTCGGCGTCGGCGTCGGCGTCGGCGTCGCCGTCGCCGTCGCCGTCGGCGTCGGCGTCGCTGTCGGCGTCGGCGTCGCCGCCGGCGTCGGCGTCGTCGTCGGCGTCGGCGTCGTCGTGGTCGGCGTCGGCGTCGGCGTCGGCGTCGGCGTCGGGACGAAAGAGGGGCACGGCGGCCGCGCAGGGGAGGCGCGGGCGAGCGACTACCTGCTAGACCACCCCAACCGAGCCCGAAAACCCGAACTTCGCACGACTTTCGGGCTGGGGGGGGGGGGCGGGCTCCATGTGTGTTCTTCCATGTTCCCCCCACCCGAATTTCGCACGAATTTCGGGCTGGGGGGGGCGGGTTCCATGTGTGTTTTCCCATGTTCCCCCGACCCCCCCCCCCCCACACTGGAAATCGGGGGCGCCTCGGGGCCTCTGCGCCGGGTCGGGGTGGTTCGGTGGGCGGCGAGGGAGGGGCGCGGACTCGGACCACGAACCTCGGGTCGGCGGGTCGGGCGAAAAAGGAGGGGATAGCAAAGGGGGGGGGGGGGAGAATCAGCTCACGTGGCTGCTTTTCCCGGCGCCTCCCGGCGCCGGAGGCGGCTACGTATCGAGGAGTGGGCCCCTCGGCGAGGCCAAAACCAGCTGCACGCAGCCAATTTCGTAACCCCGCCCCTCCCAATCCCCCCCTTTCGCCCGACCCGAACGAGGGCCTTCGCCCGCGTGCTGCGGGCCCGCGCCCGCGGCACGGAGCTCCGGATACACCTCTCCCTTGACCTGGCGGCGACCCGCTCGCGACCCGCGCGGGCTGCGCCCCCAGACTGGCCGCGGCCTGCCCCCGCGGCCGACACTCTGGCCGCGGCGCGCCCTGCGCTCCGAGGTGGGCCCCGAGAGAGCCCCAGGACGCCGAGGACGACGACTGCCCCCTCCAGGACGCCGAGAGCTCCAGGACGCCGAGAGCTCCAGGCGCGCCCTGCGCTCCGAGGTGGGCTCCAAAGAGCTCCAGGCCCCACGACGCCGAGGACGACGACGATCCCCTCGGGTCATGCAAGAATCCTGACGGGAAGCTTCTCGTTACTGTCGGCCTCCTGGGGCCCTCGCCAGACCTCGGAGCCGTGGACGACCCGGGATGAGAAACTGGTCCCCGGGGAAGGGGCCGAGACCTCCAGGGGTCGACGCTAGCAACAGAATCCTGACGTCGGGGGTGTGGGCAAAAGCACCACGGCCCCAGCCCTGACGTGCTCGCATCATGGAGCAAGCTCGGGGCGAAGCTCTGCGCCGCTCTTGGCCTCTCTGGGGGCCCTCACCAGGTCCCGGGAATCGTCCAAGGACGACTCAGGATGAAGAGCTCCTGCTCCTCGTCCTCCTCCTCCTCCTCCTCCTCCTCCTCCTCCTCCTCCTCCTCCTCCTCCTCCTCCTCCCAGGGAGATGGTCGGGGCTTCTGGGGAGCGCGCGTTGGAAAAGTCTGGACATCGCCTGGGTGCGAACACGAGCCAAGAAGGCTGGCAAGGCCAGGCTCAAGATACCTCCCCGAGTTCCTGCTCCCCCGGCCCCTGCTCCCCCTGCCCCTCCAAGAGAGGAGGAGGAGGAGTGGGGAGGAGGAAGAAGAGGAGGGAGGATGAGGAGCGGGGGGGATGAGGACGGCGGTGACGACGGCGACGAATGGGCGCGGGTTAACGACGACGACGACGACGACGACGACGACGACGACGACGACGACGACGATTGCGACGACGGCCGCGGCGACGGCGGCGGCGACAGCGGCGACGGCGACATTGACGTCGGCGGCGACGACGACAGCGGCGGCGGTCACGACGACGACGAGTCACGCCGCCAGTCTCAAGAGTGAAGTACCCCGAAGCCTCAACACTCAACAGTTCGAAGTGAACCATTCGTTTGTCACCCCTGTCGGGTGACTGTCGATTGCCTCTTGTCACCGGTTGTAATATCTGCCCATACCTGCATATACAACCGTCACCTCGATCCACACACTTGTAGGCCAATCACTTCCATGAAAATAGTAAAAGCCGTTGCCCAGAAATACAAGTCCGTTGCGAACGTGAGGAGAGCCTAATTCCGAAACGAATGCAGTATCAATTGAAATCCGCTGGCCCAAATGATTAACTGCTCCATTCGGAACTGTTGCGCTCGCAACGCCTCAAGGTATCCAGAGAAATTCCACCTCCCGCAAAACCTTTGCCTGAATATGGGCGCGCTTCAGTTTTACACGGGTCTCGTCCAGCACATCCTTGTCAGCGACAGCGCCTTGGCCACGGCACGCTCCCGGTCTCGCAAAATCACAGCTGGGTCTGACCTCAAGCGGCCTCTGGCGACGCTGGTGCTGCAAGATTCTCGCTGTGCTCCAAGTTCTTAGTCCGGGGGTCGATGTCCACGGTCAACTCATCATGCTTTGCGCTAGTTTCTGTGGTGCCCTTTTTCCACGACTGGCAATTCTCCATGCAGGAGGGAAGTCAGACATGGAGCAAAGGGACCACACTCTCCCGGATCATCGTATCTGCCTGCATCAATCCCGCAAGTCGCACAAAGTCGCCCTGTTGGGTTGCCGCCACGGCTTCGTCCACGGAGGTCACGTCGGCACCTGCGCTTCTATTCAGCAGAAACAGATGTTTGCAAGGTGGTGGTGAGACTTCCATCGGGTCCTCAAGTGGCAGCGGATCCAGTGCAGCCTGGCACGGACAGCACCCATGTAGCGACCGATGGCTTGTGAATCATAGACGACTGTAGCTCCGTGCCCACAACGTGAGGAGCAAAGTCCTCCCGCGGCTCGCCTTCCCTTCACCGCCAACCACATTGCCAGCAAGGCTAATAGCGCCAGCTGGTTCCGCCAACAGTTCCTCCAGGGGGCAACCGGGCACGCACTCGG
>CAUYUJ010000258.1:5000-15000 GCA_963575745.1 Prorocentrum cordatum | reverse complement strand
CCCAATTTGATGCCTCTCCCACTTCCGCTCTTGCTTCGTCCTCCGGCCAAGCTGCTCACGCCTCCTCCTCGTAACTCCCGTCATGGCGATAGCGGATTGGAGCATCTGCCGGGTTGCTGGCAGTGCTCACGTAGACGTAATACGGTGTAGCCGAAGAACAGAGCATGAGAGCGTTGAACCGAAGTGAGGGTGCTCGCAGGGCCTTGGAACTGGCCCCGCCCTTCGCCAGCACCGCCAACGTAACCTGAGAGTCGCAGAAGAAGACAATCCGAGCGCCCAGAGCCCGGCAATCTTTAAACCTCCACAGGCACGACGTAATGAGCGCCTTCATCTCAAGAACATTGATATGCTGAGGCTGATAAGGGAAACTAGCGATAATCTTCCAACTCCACTTTGATGCATTGGCCCCTCTCCAGGGCCAGACTGCAGGCCTGTAGAACGTCTGGTCGGCAATGCGCACGTCGCTCCCCAGATAACTTGAATTTCTCACCATTTGCCAGATCGCATGAGCTTGAAGATCACTGGGGCCCACCTGCTGCCAAGGGCCGCCTAGGATCAGGTTGGCACTTTGAACCTCCTCCGCATCCGGCCACCCCCAGCTAGTGCATATGGATGGCTCGCGTTGAAGAACCCCTTCACGATGCAGGAGGCAGCCCAGACCCCAGGCAAGTAGAGGCGCCGGAGCAGCGTTGCCCAGCAAAACCAGCTTCTCCCCCTCGGCCTCCACGAGGCATCTGCGGGCATGCTTCGGCCCGCGCACGCTGTCCAAGTGCTCCCACGCGTAGCCAAGCCTGCACGCGCGCTCCTCAGAAACGAGGGGCCGCCATACCCGCGCCGCCCTGACCAAGTTGCTCGCCTCGTACTGCTCGAGAGGAAAAACGGGCACCATCAAGCGCCCACAGTTCTAGAGCGAACGATGATGCGGAAGTCCCCGTGCCGGCCTCCGCGGCGAGCAACTCCCCCGATCTCCTCTTCCGGCGAAGCCCCACAAAGGCTTCGAATGCAGCCGACTGGAACTCCTTGGGCCTCAACGCGCATTTCTGCTACCGAGATGCTGCTAGAGGCGCAGCCTCCTCCGAACCAGCATGTGCGAAGCAGGGGGGCGATAGCTCCCAGCTGGCCCATGGGAGCCTCTTCCGCTTCGTCGCACCCCAGTCCTCGAAGTCCACCTCAACGCAGTCGCAGCCCACGAGCCGCGTGATGTCCTCGATCGGCAGAGACGTAGGTAGCCCAGGGAGCTGCATCACATCCACCATGTAGTGAACGCTCAGGCACGGGTGGCTCCTTCTCAGGCCGGCCACCAAATACATAAAGCCAGCGATCTCTGCCAACACTGCGTTCTTAGAGCGCTGGCGCCTCTCCTCTTGCAAGGCGGTGCACGTCGACGATGGCTGCAAGTAGGCCACGAGGTGCTCGAGGTGGCACGCCGTCTCCAACCATTCGCGGCAATCCTGCGGCTCCGCCCCGAGGAGCCCGTCAAGGAACGACACCCCTGGCCACGCGTGCTCAAGCACGCGCTGGCCTGCTTCCCCTTACGCGCCGTGGGCGTAGCAGGCGACCTCGACCCCGAGCAAGTCAAACGCTCGCCGAATGCCGCCAATGCGACTCCCCAGCTCGAGCAGACCCCACTTGTCGCGACCGCGGGCAAGCGAAGCCCCCAGCTCTTTAACCAACAAGAGCCTCGCCTCCTCTGTCATCTCTGTCGCCGCGCAGAAGCCCATCAGGTCTCCGAGGCATCAGAAGCCGTGATGACGGGCGACACTGGGCTCCGGAGGTTAAACTGCACCAAGGGCGCCATGATCAACAGGCCGAGGAACTCGCGCAAGATGCTGATGTCGAGGTCGCGCTGCCCTGCTTCCAGCCAGAATGTGATGAACTGCCACGTGCCGTGCAAGGCCCCAGAGACCTCCCGGCGGAAAGTGCACACATGGTTCCAATGTCCAGCCAAGATCTGCAGAGGCTTGCGCGCTGTCCGCCGGCGTGAGAGCACGTGGCCAGTAAGGCCCAGCACATCGGCCCACCTGTGGGCGCCTGGCCACAAGACCGCCTAAGAACCATGAGTACAAGCTCCTAGTCGTCTCGCCTCATCCTCTTGCGTCCCGCTTTTCCTGGAAAGCGACAGCCCGTACTCCTCGAAGTGACGCCTGGCCTCGTCCTGGAACGGGTTGGAACGCACCCTAGGCGGACTAGATCCTGGCACATCCTCGGCCGAGCCAGAGTCGCCGTACAGCAAGGGGACAAGCTCTGGGAAGTCACTGTCGTCGCAGTATACCTGCCAGAGCTTCTGGAATTCCTCGAGGGGGCCAGAAGTGGGACCGGCTTGTCCTTGCGCAGCTCCCGCTCCAGCGGCAGCGAATGATAAGGCGAGGGCCTGCCTAAGATGTGAAGCCGGCGCAGTGGCCATCGAACCTGGAGGGGAGCATGAAATCGGCCGTCTTGAACTTCATATCGAAGGCGAAATACGGCGCCCAACATTCTGGGAAAGAAAATATGTAATATGCTCCTTTTAAGTCGTCCCAAGACCAAGTCAGAGAGTGTTCCTCATCAGCGCTGAACGCCTTCCATTGGCAAAAATACGGTAAAGCCGCAATGTCGCCACCGAACCCCCTTGCGCACTCATTAGTAGCGGTCAAGTTCATTATCAATCGAAGGACTTCATCACCAGGATGCTCCGGAGCGTGCTCATCAAAAAACTCGCCCTTTCCGATGCCAAACCAGCCGTTCAACAGCGGCTCGCCTGCAACCTTGACCAAGTCTTCCTCCAGGAGTGGGACAAGAAGGCGGCGCTCATACAGGCCCGTCGCAAGCGGCACAGCCTCGCCAGACTTGATGAGCATCTTGCCCGGGCGCGGCCGTTTTCGAAAAGAACCGAGGTCCACAAGGCTCTCCGCCAGCTTGGCGAGGTAACGCGCGACGGGGCCAGCGGCCAGACGCATGACGTCCAGGGCGGCGCACCTGTCCTTCGGCGGTAAGTCTGGGAGGACCTGTGCCCAACTAAGTGCCTGCGCTCTCTGTGCCGCCTCGCCCTCGTAAGTGATATCCTTGGAGTGCAGATAACTCGACCAATTGCGAGCCGGCGTGACAATGGCGTGGCCCTCGACGAAGAAGGCCACCTGTGCTGCGAGTTGCGCATACGCCACCCGCTGCTGCAGCGAAGGCTTAGGAGGCATCGTGTAGGCAGGCTGCTCGCCCATGTACCAAGCGCTCAGCAGAACCACGATGACGAATAACCACTTGCGCACGGCCAGGCTTGGAGCAAGTAGCAGGCGCTTCGCTCCCAGGTGAGTCTGTTGATCGCTGGGGATGTCTGCAAGGCTGAGGGCGTATTCCTCCCCGGAATCTGAAGGCAAGGGCAGAGGTAGGAGAGGAGGCACGCCGAATCCGTCGTAACGGCGCGCCCGGCCCCCCACGCTACGCTCTAACCCAGCGCGTTTTTTGTTTATACATATATATATATATATAAACAAAAGGAAAAGGAGAAAAAAAAAATAATAAAAAAAAAAAAAAAAAAAAAAAAAAAAAAAAAAAAAAAAAAAAAAAAAAAAAAAAAAAAAAAAAAAAAAAAAAAAAAAAAACGCAGGCGGAAGCGCCAGCGGCGGAAGGTCGCGAACGGGCCGCGGACGCGACTAAATTACCTAACGCGCGCAGGGCCGCGGATCAGGCGGCTCACGGCAGCGTCCAGGAAGCCGAAGCCGATGCAATCCAGGTGCCGTGACAGCCCCTGAACGGGCATGCAGGTGCGTCCAACAGGCCTGAGGTAGGCACCGAGACCACCTAGCGCAGCCAAAATGGCGCGGTAACGTTCCAACGTCCAGGTGCGGACAAGGGAACGACCCGAGGACGTCAGCCCCAGCCTGTCAAGTAGCACAGACGACGAGGTGGTAAGTCCAACGAGGATCCCGACGGCGGCAGCGAGCCGCGGCGCCAGAACGACATCAGGGTGTATCCATGTTCCGAGAGACTACCACACCGAGATGTTTCGGCCCAGACCCAGCGGGTGGAAGGGCACCCATCGCGTGCACGAAGCAGGCGAGAAACCCCAGCATGAACTGACTCAGGATGCATGTGCGCGAACTCGTAAAGCATGCTCCCCAGCATGGCCATGTCCAGGCCAGGCTCGCCCAGCCGCCGGGAAATCCGCCGCAACTCCTCGTCGCTGTCCTCGTCTGCCTCCTTCACCGCTGACCTCGGGCGGACCTCCGTGCTGCCTGCGCGGCTTTCCTCTCCTCGATCTTCTTCGCCACCCAGTTCCCTCTCTTCAGCCCTGGGCGCGTTCGACCCTGCGTCCCAGCACCTTGGCTGCCGGGTGGCCGACCGTCCGGAAGAGCCCGTTCCACCCTGGGCGGATGCTGGCCTACTGGTCTCGCCGCAGCAGCCGGGCCCCTCCATGGCGCCCCCTCGCTCGCCCTGGGACCCGCCGTCAGCCGGGGGGCGGATCTGCTCGCCTCCGGGGCGGCGGCGAGAGAAACCCTCCGGACTCCGAAGGCAGGGTCTCTCATGGCTGACCCAGGGCCCTCCGAAGGCATCTCCGCGCCATGTTGACCAGGAGGAGGCGGGGGCCCCGCGACTGTTCCCGAAGGGGGTGGGAGCGCTGGGGGGCTCCAACGCTCCGCGGCCCCACCCTCAGTAGGTCGCATCTTTTCGCTGCCCGAGGCCCTGGGCCAATGCCTTGAGTTTCAGCTCCCTCTGCTCGGCCCGCACCGCCTTGGCCCGCTCCTCGCTGGTCACGCTGGAGACGGCCGCCTCCCCCAGCGCCGTGAGGTGACGGGCGAAGTGCCACGAGCCGTCCACGTGGGAAATCTCCACGGCTTGGAACCGGCACACCAGCATCTCCGCCGCCTTGAGGGTGTCGCCCCGCAGTATGTGGTCCACTGCTGCTGCCAGCGTCCTCAGCTCGTCGCGGTTCCGGAGAGAGACGTCGCGACCCGCGCCTGGGAAGAAGACGCCGGTCAGGCAGGCCTCGAACACGGGCGATAAGCCCGAGAGCTTGGCGTCGTCGACCCCCTCCCTCTGTATGAGGTACGTACGCATCTTGTCCAACGCCTGCTCTCAAGATCTCGCCCGGTCGCTCCCTCATACGGTGCTGTAAGCGCTCGTGTGGGGCCCGGGCTCCGCGAAAACGCGAATGTGAGGAGGCACTCGAAGACTTACCTGTCGAAGGGCTGGGCGAACGGCGCCGGTGATGGCCATGACGTTCGTGTGACGAACGCTTCCTTCTCTTCCGCCTGGCTCTCTCCTCATCCTGCTTATCACTGAAGCGCTGGTGGACCTCCTCCAGGGCATCCTTAACAGACATCTTGAAGCGCGAGGAGGCTGCATCAGCATTCCCAGGACGATCGAGTACGGAACCCCGACGCTGTGGCTCATCATCGACATCGTCCTCGTCCTCCTTCTTCCTCCTCTTCGCAGGCTGGCCGCCGCCTGCAGGCGACCTCTCCTTACCAAGCCTCGCCTTGAGGACCTCCAGCCTCTTCTTCAGCTCAGTCCTGCCCTGATAGCCGGCCACGCGATCATCCGCAGCGGCACCTTCCTCCTCCTCATCCTCCTCGGCATTCGCCACAGCTGTCGGCGGGGGGTTGGTGAAATGGTTCTCGGTGATCGCCGAGGCGCTGCGCAGTCGCCACCGGTGGGCGTGCAGCACCGACCGGCGACCCTTCGCCCCCTTGCACGAGGAAGAATCGCAGAGGTGCAGGTCTGGCTTGATATTCTCCTTGTACGCGCTCTTGAGCTCTGAACGTTCCCCTCTGTCCCCGCTGCCACACCACCACACGTCATAGTAGTGGCCGCCAACCTCGCCGGAATGCATCTTCAGCAGCTTGCAGAATGAGGTGCTCGCATCCCCGTGGAGTGCAACCTCGAGGATGGAGCCCGGCCCGAGCTCAAAAGACTGATTTTTATACCATGTCTCCCCAGAAGGGCCTGACTCTGCTTCAGGCTCGTCCTCGGCCTCGCCGCGTGCCGCCCTCCTGGGCTGCCGGGCTTGGCTCCGCGAGCGCGCCGCTCTCCCTCCGCCTGGAGCGCCGGCCGGTCGCTTGGCGACACCTCCTCCGCCGCGACCCGCACCGGCAGGGCGCCTCCGCAGCGGCGGCATCATCCGCGCGCGGCTGGGCTGAGGGCGAGCCCTGCACCCGAAGAAGGCGCCGAAGGCAGGTAGAGCGGTATCTGGGCTTCCGCTCGCTGCCGGACGGACCTTTCGAATGCCAGCTGACTGAACCAAAAAAGCTATGGAACACTCTCTTGCTACCTCCGGCACACAGGTATTCACGGGGTCGTTGGTCATTGTGTTTTGCGCGTTGTATGTTGAAAGCGTTGTGAGCGTTGTAAGTGCTGTAAGTGCTGTAAGTGTTGTGCATGTTGTGTGTTGTGTATTGTGTGTTGATGTGAATGGTGTGTGAGAGTGCCTGTGTGTGTGTCGTGTGTGCTGTGTGTGCTGTGTCTTGTTTGTGTATGCGGTGTATGTGTGTGAGAGTGTGGCTGCGGGTGTGTGCGTGTGCGTGTGCGTGAGCGTGTGCGCGTACGCGTGCGCATGTGCGTGTGCGTGTGCGTGTGCGTGTGCGTGTGCGTGTGTGCGCGTGCGTGTGCGTGCGTGCGTGTGCGTGTGCGTGTGTCTGCGTGTGCGTGTGCGTGTGCGTGTGCGTGTAAGTGTGCACGCGTGCGTGCGTGCGTGCGTGTGCGTGTGCGTGTGCGTTTGTGCGTGAATGCGTGTGTTCGCGTGCGCGTGTGAGCGTGTGTGCGTGCGTGCGTGTGTGCGTGTGCGCGTGTGCGTGTGTGCGTGTGCGCGTGTGCGCGTGTGCGCGCGTGCGTGTGCGCGTGCGTGTGCGGTGTGCGTGTGTGCGTGTGCGTGTGCGCGTGTGCGTGTGCGTGTGCGTGTGCGTGCGTGTGCGTGTGCGCGCGTGTGCGCTGCGTGTGCGGGTGCGTGTGCGTGCGTGTGCGTGTGCGTGTGCGTGTGCGCTTGTGCGTGTGCGCTTGTGCGTGTGCGTGTGCGTGTGCGTGTGCGTGTGCGCGTGTGCGTGTGCGCGTGTGCGTGTGCGGATGCGTGTGCGTGTGCGTGTGCGCGTGCGTGAGTGTGCGCGTGTGTGTGCGTATGTGTGTGTGTGGGTGTGTGTATGTGTTTGGTTGGGGAGGCATGTGCGTGTGCGTGTGTGGGTGCGTGTGCGTGTGCGTGTGCGTGTGCGTCCGTCAGTGTGTGAATTTGTTTGCGTGTGTGGGCATGCTGTGTGTAGTGTATGTGTGTGTTGCGTGTGTTGTGTGCGTGTTGTGTGAGTGCGTGCCTGCGTGTGTCGTGGGTGTGGTGTGTGTGGCTGTCCGTGTGTGGTATGGTTTGTGTGCTGCGTTGGTTGTGTGCGGTGCATGTGTGTGCGTCTGTGAATATATGTGTGTTGTGTGCGTTGTTGTGTGTGCTGTGTGCCGTGTGGATTGTGTGCTGCGTGTTGTGTGCTGGATGTTATATGTTGGTCGTTGTGTGTTGTGTGTTGTGTTGTGCGTCGTCTGGTGTGTGTGTGTGTGTGTCGCGTGCTGGGCGATGTATGTGGGTGTGTGTTGGTGGTGTGTGCGCGACCCCTCCAGCACTTCAGAAAGAGTCATCCGATGTACCCTTCTCTGTGTGGTATCACCTTTCTATTCCATGTGCTACCCAGCGTCATACAAATATCACGCTGTCCTGGGCACTGGCACAGCATCGAGATGTCAATCATGCTGGTTGCTCCCCAGCTGAAATGATACACTCAGATACCACCTCTCAAAAATGAGACGTGGCACATACAATGCCGTGTGTGTGTGTACTTTCAGCTTGTCGATCTTGGAGAAGTGGGGTATGCCACTACTCATGGATTTGTCGCAGGGCCAGATACTGTTAAGACAGATGTGTGCCTGATCCTTGTATGCTACTGTACATACAAGCCCTGGCGAACAACAAGGCCATGGGAGAGCACGACCTCAGTTCCACTCTTCACTCTTCCTTCTCCTCCTCCTCATCCTCATTATCATCTTGATCCTCATCGTCATCCTCATTCTCTTCCTCATCATCATCATCAGCATCAGCATCCTCAGCATCACCATCATCATTATCAGCATCGTCATCGTTTTCATCATGATCATTGACATGATCGTCATCACAATCATCATCATCACCACCATCAGCAGCATCGACATCATCATCAGCATCATGATCATCAGCATCATCAGCATCCTCAGCATCAAAATCATCAGAATCGTCAGCCTCATCCTCATCCTTCCTATCATCCTCCCCCTCGTCCCCCTGCTCCTCCCTACTCCTCCTTCCCCTAATTCCTCCGCATCCTCCTCGTCATCAGCATCATCATGGGCAGCATCATCATGACCATCAACATCATTGTCATCATCATCGCCGACAGCATCGGCATCATCAGCATCGGCGCAATTACCATCGCCAAAATCATCATCAACATCATCAGAAGCAGCACTATCATCATCCTCAATCCCCGTCTCCCTCACCCCCATCCTCACCCTCATCATCATCCTCATCATAGTCATCATCATGATCATCATCATCATCATCATCAGCAGCAGCAGCGGCAGCAGCAGCAGCAACATCATCATCGTCATCATTGTCGTCGTCATATTCGTCATCACCTCCCTCCTAGTCATCACCGTCGCCATAACAACCACCACTACCACTACCATCATGATCGTCAACACCGTCGTCATCACTATCATCGTTGCCACAGCCATCATCATCATCCTCATCATCATCATCGTCGTCATCATCAGCATCATCATCATCGTCATCAGCATCAGCATCATCATCGGAATTAGCATCCGAACCGTTCTCCACATCGTCGTCATCACCACCGTACTCATCACAATCAGCATCGCAATCGTCGTCATCCACGTCCTCCTCCTCCTCCTCGTCCTCTCTCTATCTCTCTCTCTCTCTCTCTTGTTTCTCTCTCTTGGTTCTCTCTCTCTCTCTCTGTCGTTCTCTCTCTCTCTCTCTCTTTCTCTGTATGTCATACATAGATGTGTATGTATGCATGCATACATGTATGTATGTCTGTCTGTCTGTCTGTCTGTATGTATGTATGTATGGCACTGGTTCTTCCGTTCCAGGAAAGCCTCCCACATCCCGCCGAGCCCATCCTTGCGGATCAGCCGCGCCTGCAGATCCTCGACGCTGCGCCTGGTCTTGTGGGGACGAGCAAAGAGGGGCAGGATAAGGACAACACGGCTTGGAACTGTTGCTTAGCGTGTCGCAGCAGCGGACACGACACGCTAGAGTAGACACATACGATAAGGAACCCTACTATACGAAATCCAGAGACACACCCTTCGTCGACGCTGACCTTCGCAGGACGCCCGAGGCCTCTGCGGGCCCATCGAGCGATAAAAAAAACATCGCGATGCGCCCATTTGCTTGAAGCGCGCGCGCACGGTCGTAGCAGCAGCGGCCCCTTCGCTCGCAGCTCTCAAGGCCGCCGTGCTAACGAGGCGGCCGCCTCGAAGGGCGTGTGCTCTCGGCTCCGCCTCGCCATTCGGGAGGGCCTCGTCATCCAGGAGGGCCACAACTGCTCTAGGGCGGGAAGCAGGAGAGGGCAGAGGAGGATAAGAACGGGAGGAGGAGGAAGAAGAGGAAGAGGAGGGGGAACTGAGGAGGAGAAAAGAGGGAGCGGAGAGAAAAGAGAAGGCACGCACCGGGAATCCAAAAGGTCTGAGAGCAGTCCCGGCCAAGAGACAGTCAGTAGGGGAAGGAGGAGCAGCACACGGAGGGGAAGGGGAGAGGAGGAGGCAGAGGATGAAGCTCGTAACCTTCCTTCTCATCCTCCTCCTCATCCTCCTTATCTTCGTCCTCTTCGTCATCCTCGTCCTCCTCCTCCTCCTCCTCCTCCCCTTCGTCATCCTTCTCTTCCTCCTCCTTCTCCTCTTCGTCAGCTTCGTCCTCCTCCTCCTCCTGCTCCTCTTCCTCCTCCTCGCAGTCCCTCCACGAGCGTGCGGAAGCCTCGCGCGGAGCGGGCCGCACGAAGCA
>CAUYUJ010000257.1:94470-116232 GCA_963575745.1 Prorocentrum cordatum | reverse complement strand
CGGTCACACTGATGACTGTTGGGGGAAGGCGATGTGTGCACCTGCCTAGCCGGTCACACTGATGACTGATGACAGTGTTTTCCGTGTTCGTTCTGTTTTCGTCATTCCCAGTCCTGTCTTCCTGCCACGCTTGCTGCAGAACGGAGTCGAAGCGAGAGCGGTCCACGAAACTGCCAAAACACCGTTCAGCTCGAGCCCTGCCCCTACCCCCCACGATTTCAGAGGGGGAGGGTGGGGCTCACTTCGCTCAAGAGCTCCCGAACGAAGTGAACCCCACCCTCCCCCTCAGAAATCGTGGGGGGTAGGGGTAGGGTTCGCATGTGGCCCCCTATGTTGGGGGAAGGCGAAAGTATGCTACCGGTGTAAGAGGCATCGGCCGCCGCCTGAGGACGGGCAGGGCGACGGGTCGAGAGGCACGCACCGGGACCTCGGCGGCGACACCTCGCACGAGGCCACGTCGGGCATCGCGAGGAAGCTGGAGGTCTGCAGCGCCCGCCTCAGAGACCTCGAACAGCTCGCGCAGGAGCCCGGCACGGAGTTCGCGTCGGAGGCCACGACGAAGCTGCAGGCACAAATCGACGGGCCATTGGCACCGAAGGAAGCCACGCTGCCGGCATGCTACGCGGAGTTGGCCGTGCGCCGGCGCCTCCGTGGAGCAGAGAAAGCACAGACCAAGGCGGACGGCCACGTGGTCAAGCTCAAGCAGCAGATCGAGGACATCCAGAGCCAGCTGCGCACCGCCGAAAACAAGGCCGAGCAAGCGGGCAAGAACGTCGAATCTCTGCGTACCAAGGAGAAGCCGCTGGCCAGGCCGCCCGCGTCCAAGGGTTGGACTCCGTCTGCGCCCACCACGAGCTCGCCAGGACGTCCCTGGCGACCGACGGCGAGGAGGCAGATGCAGAGGTCACGCAGCAGCATGAGGCAGCCCTCGCGCTCGCTGCGAATAAGAAGGCGCATGCTGCGGAGACTACCGCAGTGCCGATGGAGGATGAGGAGGAGCTCGACAAGTCCAACGGTGACGGTGCGCGTGGCAAGCGGCGCGCTGGCGCGGCCCCAACGGAGCAGGGCGAGGACATCCGCGAGCTCAAGGCCAAAGCATCCCCCCAGGACGTCGCAGCCGCGCTCAAGCAGGCGGGCGTCAATGAGGCCGATGTCCAGTGGCAAGGGCCTGTGCTGCATAAGTTCTTGCTGCTATGGGCCACGGCTTCCATGTTGCCATGCGGAAGTCCAGCCTGTCGGCTTCCTAGCGATGAGGGGGGCCCAGCGTGAGCACGAGGGCAAGCAAGCAGGTGTTCATCACGAGCAATGCGAACACCGCCAACCAGGTCGCGCAGGCGTTGCGACCAGGTCGAGGCGCCCATCGTCCTCGGCCAGGAGCTCCAGCTGACGCCCAAGCAAGTTGAGCTGCTGTCGGCCAGGTTGATCAAGCATGACTGGAAGACTGCGGTGGTGCCGAGCGCACCGACTGAAGAAGGAACAAGGGCAGGTGCAATGGTCGCGGTGCCGAGCCGCATGGGGATTACGTACCTGCCCGAGCTGCTGCAGTGGGACGCGCCCCCGAGGAGTCGCCAGGGAGACTCTGCGAGGGCGACGTCATGACGTGTCGCTGCCACGGCATTTCGGGCCAGGCGAAACGGGGGGATAGCAAAGGGAGGGGTTTGAGAATCAGCTCACGTAGCTGATTCTCCCGGCGCCTCCTGGCGCCGGGAGGCGGCCATGTATCAAGGAATGGGCCCCTCGGTGGGGCCGAAACCAGCTGCATGCAGCAGATTTCGTACCCCCCGTTCCCAATCCCCCTCTTTCGTCCGGCCCGAGCATTACGGAGGGCTCCGTGCACCTGCGGGTGTCGGGGGGGCCGTCGAGCCGCAACCTCGCCGTCCTGGGCCGCTTCGGGGCGCTCATGGCCGCGTCAGGCCGGCCGTGGGTGCCGGGCGGCGATTTCAACGTGTCCCCCGAGGAGCTGATCGCCACGGGGATAGACTTGTGGATGCCACGGCAAAGGACACCCTAACTGTCCGATCATTGAATTTAAAATGTGTTTAACATGTCGAAAAAATGTTCCAAACATGTTTTAATCATGCTTGTTTACATGTTTGAAACATGTTTAACACATGTTTTAGACATCTGGAAAGTATTTGGCAGCATGCTTCCTCTCCATTGATCGTCCTCCACAGGTCTACGACAGGAGCGAAGGCGCGTGCAGGGGAAGAAGCGCGGGCAACCACTCCGTCAGGCACTGCAGAAATCGTCGCCGAGAGCCTGCTGGAGAACGGGCCCCAGGCTTCCGTCACGACGGCGTGCGCGGCGAAGCCCCACACGCCAATCATGCTGCAGTTGGGCCGCCGCACGCCCGTGCCGAAGGCCCTCCAGCCGACCCGGCGGGCGCCCTGGCCTTCGACGGTGCAATCGGGCTGCCCGACACAGCCTGTCCAGTGGCCGCGTCCTCTTCGTCGGGAGCTCGTCGATCACGAGACTCTCGATGTGCTCTGGCTCGAGCTCACGAACGCATACGAGAAGCACTGGAACCGATACTTTTGTTTGGACGGTGATGAGGGCCGTCGTGGAAGGAGGGCCGTCGACCAGCTGCGAGAGCTTGCCCCCCCAGCGGTCAGGGACAAGGGAGCCCCGGCGGTGCGAGCCATGGCAGCAGAGTTGGTGGCGAGTCTGCCGCAAGACCTGATCCACATGGTCAGCAAGGACTCGTGCCAGGCCAGCGGCCAGGACCTGACCCGCAGCAGGGCCATCGAGGACGCGATGATCCAGGAGTGGGCCTCCGTCTCGCTGCGCCAGCATGCGGAGGAGCTGAAGACGCCGTGGGCACGGGTCTTTGAGACCCTCCCTCCCTCCCTCCCTCCCCCCCATCCCTCCCACCCTCCCTCACTCCCTCCCCCCCTCCCTCCCTCCCTCCCTCCCTCCCCTCCCTCCCTCCCTCCCTCCCTCCCTCACCATCCTCACCATCCTGGACTGCATCAGGGAGCCGCACCGCCTGCCCGAGCGCCTGGAGCGCCTCCGGCACTGGCAGCAGGCGGCGGCCGGCGAGGCGGACGAGGAGAGGCCGAGCGAGCCGAGAGAGCGCGCCCGCCGTGCCTTGCGGCGGGCCGGCGGGCGCGGCCACGGCGAGGAGGCCGCGGGCGCCCTGCAGAGGTGGGCCGGGCCGAAGGCCCCGCGGGAGCCCAGGATGCCCCCGAAGGAGCCGCCCGTGGAGAGGGGGGCGACCGTCGGGGGCGCGCGAGCATCTCGCCATCGCTCGGACGTCCATTTCCCATGCATTTGTCGGTTTCGTGCGCGTTTTTTTTGCTCGCTCGATGGTCCAGGATCGTCCTCAATGGTTCTCGCCGAGAAAAAATGCACACGTCCGAGCGATGCCAGGACATGGGTTAGCGATCAGTGGATCCGGCGGCCGCGGTCGTCAAATCGGGAGGTGCCCTCCCCAAAATGAGGCCGGTGAAGCCCCGTTCGGCGGCGGGAGTCCGCGATGTCCACTGGAAACGGGACCCGTCGCTAATCCACGCCCCCTTGATCCAGGTCTGCGATCGCCTGGGTTCTTCCACGGCGAGAGGTGAGTCAGGTCCTTACGGGCGCGCTGGCCAAACACGTCGCCCTGATGGACCCGCAGACCGCCGCCGACACAGCGCTGCAGGAGTGGGGGAGCATCTGGCAGCACGAGGTCGATTGGGAGGCGCCCGGGTTCAAGGTTCCAGCTGAGCACAAGCCCACGCTGCCCCCCAGCCTCGGCCACCACGTGCTTCACGCCTGCAAGGCTTTCTCACCGAAGACGGGCCTGGGCGAGTCCAACATCCGCCCCAGGCTGTGGGCCCCGGGGCCCGCGGCGGGCCTGGCCAGCCTGGCAGGCATCTTGAGCGGTATCGAGCGCGGCTCTGTGCATCATGTTCTGGCTGCAGCCCAAGCCCAAGGGAGGCATGCGAAACGTGGGGCTTCTTCCAGAGTTGGCACGAGTGCGAAGAAGAAGATCAGGCGCCCCGAGGTCCAGAGGTGGCAGCGTAGGGAGCCACGTGCCTATGATTGGGCAGTGAAGGGCAGGTCCGCTGAACGCGCGGCCTGGATGCAGGGTCTCATGGCAGAGGAGTCCTTGGCACAGGGCGAGGCCATCGCCGCGACGTATTACGACCTGCGGAAGCGCTACGAGACGGTGTTGCATTCTCTGACTTGGAAAGGTGGCATACCCTGGAGATTCCCAAAGCCGTTGCTCGGGTTCATCCTGCGAACGTTCTCTCGCATGAGAAGGGCAGTCCGCAACGGGTGCTACACCGAAGGGGGGGCGCAAGGGATCGTGGCAGGATCCGTGTTTGGGGCGCTGTGCCTGTCCCTCGTCCTCATCGGTGCGATCGACGACCTCTACGTCGCCAAACCGAGAGCAGACACGTGCCTCTACTTCGACGACCTTGCAGCGTCGCCCAGAGGCGGCGGCGCAGGCGTGGTGGCGATCCACGGGAAGCTGACCGACGAGATCACCCATGCCTTCGAGCCGCTGCTCAAGCTGCAGGCCTCGAGGGGCACGGACGGCAAGACTGCCGTCGCGGCCTCCCACGGCAGCGCGGAGAGGCAGCTCGGCGCTCCCGACACGCCGATCACCAGGCTGCGGCAGGCGGTGGCGGCGGCTTCCCCAGGATGCAGCAAGGGGAGGTCGGCCGCGCTGGCGCTGCTAGCGGAGGGCGCCGACCCCGCCGTGCTCGCCCCTGCGAGGCCCCTCGTGGAGCGCGGCCACGGCGGGGCACGAGGCGGCGGACATGGCGACGCGCGACCGCCCGGTGGCGGTCTGGCGCTCGTGGGCATCCGAGGCCGCACGGGCAGCCGAGGCGGTGGGGCCTTGCGAGAGGACCTGCAGGCGCGCTCGTGGCCGTGGTGGCGCGCCTCGGCGGGGGCACCCGGAGCCCTGCGTCCGTCACCTACGGGACCGAGGTGCACGATCTGTCTCGGATAGACTTGCAATTGTCTGTGTTCCCTCGCCCGTGAGGCCACACACTCTGGGCTTCGGAATGGCCGGCTTGCGCGGTGGGGCCCCGAGGCCGGTGTGACGAGGCAGGTCTTCCTTGAACCGATTCGTATGCTGCCTCTCGCAGGCCCCCTGACAGAGGAGCGCACTGCCGAGCACTGCACGCGTGCTGGGACCCTGTTCGCAGGAGGCGCGCGGCCAAAGCAGAGAAAATGCTAAGGCAGGTCGGGCAACAACCCGTCGGTGCCAGGCGTGCAAGTGTATGAATGCTACGCGCGCGGTGAGCAGGTCGGGCAGAGAAAATGAAAGGCAGGTCGGGCAACAACCCATCTGTCCCAGGCGTGCAAGAGTGCTGCTGGAACAGCCCTGCACCGCACGTGCGGGTGCAGCGCGCGCGCGCAGTGATGAGCAGCGCGGGCGTGTGCGCGGCAGGCAGTACAACAAGCATGTGCAGCAGCGATGAGCGAGCCCCCACACCCGGGTTTTTTGTTGACTTCCTCTGGGCCCGGGGGGTCGCCGAGGCTCCCATCGAACTCCTGGCTGTTCTGCCAGTCTCGTTGGAGAGGTTCGGCGGGAAGGCGAACACCCAGGAGTTGTCCCAGGAGAGGGTTTTCACGGACGGATCTTTCTTGCACGGCGAATCCCACCAACCCTTTGGGGCGCGAGTGGTTTCGAGAGCCCCCTTTGTCCAACCCCCCTATTCCCCTTCGGTGGAAGTTTAATCATTGCTCCCTATTAATAAACACCCCCTCCCCCAGGCGACCGGGGGCCAACCAGGGACCATGGCGACCCCCCCCCCACCATCCCTTGTAAAAACCAATACAGAGCACAGTCTGCCTCCAAATTTGGAACATGCGCAGCCAACCCGATGCGCCCCCCCCCCCCCCACCATCCATGTCAAAAAAAACCGAGTACACTTGGCGGCGGCGGCGGCTGCTTGCGGCGGCGCGGCGGCGGCGAGGCGGCGGCGGTGGCTTTTCTAAGCGGCTGCGGCCGGCGGCGGCGGTTTGGCAGCGGGGGATGGCGGGGCGGCGGCGGCGGCGGCGGGGGCGCGGCGGCTGGCGGCGGCGGCAGCGGCGCGGCGGCGGCGGCAGAGCGGCGGCGAGGCGGCGGCGGCGCGGGGGCAATGGCGGCGGCGGCGGCGGCGGCGGCGGCGGCGGATTGGCCCCCACTAGTTGCCCATCCAAAAACGGCTGCTGAATATGCTGAAGTTCGGGCCAAACTCGGGTGCTACGTATGTGTTGGGAGGGCGGGTGGGAGTGAGCGAGACGGCTTGCGGGCGGGGAGGGGGTCTTGTCCCTCCCCCTACCCCACCCCCCACGCCTGGGCCTGCAACGGGGGGGGCGCGGGTCGTTAGAGCGTCCAAAACGGCCTGGGCGAGAAAGCCACAATCATCGGTTGCACTCAGGTTTTGGCCTCTTTTTGCCATGTGGGCGGGGGGGGTAATTGACGCCGGGTTTCTTTTCGAGCCGTGGCCTCCAAGATGGCCTCAAGAGCGCTCCCAAAGCTCCCAAGAGCGCCTCAAGAGGGCCCCAAGAGGCGCCCAGGAGGCCCCAATAGGCCTCTAAGAGGCTCCCAAGAGGCCCCCAAGAAGCCCCAAGAGGCTCCCCGAGACGCTCCAAGAGGCCCCCGGGACCGCCAAGAGGACCCCAAGGCGCAAGAGAGGCCCAAGAGAGCCCGAAGACAGCCCCAAGAGCGCCCAAGAGTGTCCCAAGAGCGCTCCAAGGAGGGGCCCTTCCACTGTGTGCTGCCCACTTCCCTGATCAAGGCACATCCTCTGGGCATCGTCTCTGGATAGACGGTACACTTCCCTAGACTGGCTGCTTTAGGGTGGGCTGGCGAAGATCTTTTTTTGATCGCGACCGCAGGCGGGCACCCGCGCGGCGTCAGAAGGGTCGGACAACAAGCAAGAGCCGCAAACACAGCGCAACTGCCGCCGGCTAGACGCTGGAAAAGAAGGCCACAAGGTGACAAAATTAACAGGCGACGCGCAGCGGCAACGCGGGAGAGAGGTGGGAGCGAACGAAGACAACAGAAGAAGACGACAATAGCTGGTGGGGATTCGCGAAGCGTAGACAATTTGTTCCCCTCGGGCGTGCAGGATGGAACTTTGCCGCCCTTGGTGCGTCGGAAGAAGTCTCGAGGTGTCCGCTTCCGGTCCGCTCCCCCTGCCCCGGCTCCGGCAAGGGGATCTGCCCAGCAGAGCTCTCGATGCCATCCTGCAGGTGCTGCGGTGTGCGGCGCCACCCCTCACAACTTTACCGTGACTGTCAGGTGGTCGTAGACGGGACTTCCGGGGGTGAAGAGTGGTGCTCGTCCCCAGCCAGGGTCCACGGCGATCTCTGGCGGGGGTTTTGGTTTCTGGTCAGCGAGCTCGGAGGACTGGAGCCCAGGACCATCCAGGTAGTCAAGATGAAAGCCCACGCCACGCGCGCCCAGCGGCACGAGATCGGCGAAAGATTGTTCAAAGGCAACCGCTTCGCGGACGAATGCGCGAAGCAAGGAGCGAAGTTGTGTGAGCGCCCATTCTGGCCGCGTCGGGCCTATAAGCAGCAGTAATACGTGGCAGCTGATGCTTTCGAGTTTGCTGTCAGGCTGGGAGCTGTGTCGTCCGAGGTCGTCGAAAACCGTCGCCGACGTCGAACCGAGAAGCACCAAAGGAACAGCCCCGAGCGCGGCCGCCGAGCCGGGCCCTGCTCCTCCTCTGATGCCTCCCCCTCCCTTAGGTCGGGCATGTCCCCCTACAGGCGGACTTTGGAGGAAGACTGAAACATGGTCCAAAAATACAAGAAAAAATGCCCAAACATAGTCCCCCAACTATTTTTCTACTCTTCGGGAGCAGTCCTCCTGTAGAGGGACAGGCCCGAGTTAACCCCTTCCCACGTGTGTGAGCCCCAGGAAACGTCGAGAGAACCAGGCCCCTCCTCGGACTCCGAGCGGGCCGTCGGGCGCAGAGTCTGTTGGATTCGATGCTCGCCAGGCCCGCATCACCAAGGCAGGAGGGCTGGGACACCAGCTCGCGTCGCGATCCACGTGTGCATTTTGCAGGCGTTGCTCTTCCTACGCGCAGTGTAGGTGGACGAACCTTGTGAAGGAGGGCTGCAGGCCTGCCAGAGCTCGGACGGCCAATGGTAACGGCTGACGCGCTTGTGGGAGGGCCGTCGTCCGTCAACGGGGAAGCCCATGTAAGTACAGACTTGCACGGCGAAGGAGCCGGGCCCTGTGCCTTCCATCAGGGTTCAAACCTAAGTAATACAATCCAGCACCTCCTCCTCCTCCTCCTCCTCCTCCTCCTCCTTCTCCTCCTCCTCCTCCTCCCCCCCTGGCGGCGTTCGGGCCGGGGACAATCGCCTTCGGCGCAGCCCCGTGAGCACACTCCTCCCTTGAGCTGGACCCCACTAAACTGAAGGGGCCCAGGGACACACAAATGAATAGACACAAACAACAGGATGCCCCATGCTTTCGCATATTGTATGGGCTTCTGTCTTCCCCCCCCCCACTGCCCATCTGTTTCCACATTTTCTGGGGGAATCGTCGATTCAGTGTGTCTGTGTGTTTTTTACCTCTCGACAAGCACTTGCCTTCCTCTGGGCTGGGCCTTTTCCCGCTCCGCCTGCCGACTCTGGCGAGGGAGGCCCCCCCTCGATGAGCATCGCTTCACCGGCCCCCATCCTCAAGTCGGGCCTGTCCCCCTGCAGGTTGGATTTTCGACAAGAAAAAACAATACCCCAAACACACTCAAAACCTACTCAAAAATTGGCAAAAAATGTCCCCTGACTATTATTTGATTATGTTTGCAAATTCCTCTTGTAGAGGGACAGGCCCGACGTAACCCCATCCCCATGGGCGTGGCCTGGACCCCATCCCAATGGGCCTCACCTAAGGAACGATAAAAAAAGAACGAAGCCCGGTTTTGTCCAAGTAGGTCTACGAAGCCCGAAGGAACACCAGCGGGGCCCGCCGCCAAAAGTTTAGCGGAACGCATGCAGACCCAAGGAACGACCGAGCCCCTTTTGAAAAGTGAGTGTTCCTTATTCAAGCCGGACCCTGTATGGGCGTCGCCTGGGCCCCACTGGCCGGTTTACCCGCGCAGATGGGGATATAATATAGGCTGTTTCGTTCGGGATTCGGGGGGCATATGCCCAAAAGGGGAGCTTGAGATGGTGGGGGTCTGGATAGGGATGGTGATGGGGATAGGGATCGGTTGAACGATGCTGATTCGAGGTCAGTGATCCTGATCCCGCCTCTCCTTTTGTATCGGGGAGGGAGGAGTGGAGCGGAAATGACAGTCGACGAACAGCATGCCAGCTCCGTAGAATAAGGACGCACGATAAGGATGCAAGGGCCTTGGAAGGCCATGCCGACACTCTTCGAGCGGGGCGCGGCCAGCGAAAGCGGCCAAGGATGGGCCGAAGGGGAAGGCTGCAAGGGTCCCCTTGGGAAGTCGATCATCCTTACTATGCGGGTTGACTGTACGTAATAAGGTCGGTCTGCGAAGGTGTCCCCAACTCAGGCCGCAAGCCCCTGCAGAGGGAGGCGGAGGAGGAGGATAAAGAGGACGAGGGGGGATAGCGGGCAGCGTGGTGGCCACAAACGGCTGTCATGCACAGCGGCTGCTTAAACCCTGGCCCGAGCCAGAAGTAAATTACTCCGACGGAAGAACCCCACATAAGAATCCTCTGGGCGAATCTGGAAAAAGCCATCACCGTCGTCCTCGTGGTTGGTGAGGCGTCCTGGCTGTCTCTTCTGCGTATATTTCCTCTCGCCTTGGCGCGGGCCCCCCTTCCACTCCTTACGTTGTCCCCATCCTCGCCCCCCTGTTTGTTCCGCGCCCCGCCACCTCCTCCCCTTCCTGTTGCATGAGCGCGCATGTCGATGTTCCTCGGCGCCGTCGCCGCCACGGCCAGCACAGGCGCGTTCTCTACAGGTCACGTCGCGCAGCCGTTGGGACAACCCCGCGGGCCAGGCTGTCGGGGCAACCCCGCGAGCCGCTGGCGCGCAAGACCAAGCCGTTGGGACAACCCCGCGGGCTTCGAGCGAGGCGCAGCCGCGCTCAGGCGGAAGGCAGCACGAAGCCCAGCTCTGCCGCGAGCTGCTTCGCCTCCGCCCTGGACAAAACCGTTCTCTTGTCGAACTCCAGGAGCGCCTTCCGCAGGGACGCCGGCGGCCCGCACTCCAGGAACTCTCGCGGCGGCGGCCGCAGGATCAGCATGTTCCGCATGCACGTGGCGCGGGAGAACATGACGTAGAGGTGCAGCCACCACTGCTCGTCCGACATGCCCGTGCGGCCAGCGTCCTCGTCTCTCGCGCAGTCGATGGTGACGCCCTTGCGCAGCGTCTGGCCCTGCGACAGCGTGGAGGTCAGGTAGGACGCGTGCGTCAGGGTGAACCCCGAGCGGCGCACGCTGTGCGCCCCCGAGCTCTGCCATGTGAACTCCCTTTCGCTGGGCCTGAACATCAGCAAGCTCCGCGCCCGCGCCTCGGCCTGGCCGTCGTCGTCGGCGCCTTCGGCGCCCTGTCGCAGCACCTCGGCGACCTGAGGAGCCCAAAAACTTCCTTGTTGCATCCAAAGTGTGGCCTGGGAACTGCGTTCTGGCAGCGCGAGAACCCAACATTGACGACAGTTACAGGTTTTGGATGACCTGCTCGGATTACCAACATGATCTGCGGGCCCCATAGGGAGGGGGCTCCCGCCTGAGACTTCCTCGCAGTTCACTCACAGACGAGGCTCCCGCCTGAGACTTCCTCCATATTCAGGCTTGAGGAGCCCAAAAGTGACGACAGTTACAGGGTTCCGATGACCCGCTCGGATTACCAACATGATCTGCGGGCCCCATAGGGAGGGGGCTCCCGCCTGAGACTTCTTCACAATTCACTCAAAGACGAGGCTCCCGCCTGAGACTTCCTCCAAATTCAGGCTTGACGAGCCCAAAAGTGACGACAGTTACAGGGTTCCGATGACCCGCTCGGATTACCAACATGATCTGCGGGCCCCATAGGGAGGGGGCTCCCGCCTGAGACTTCCTCGCAGTTCACTCACAGACGAGGCTCCCGCCTGAGACTTCCTCCATATTCAGGCTTGAGGAGCCCAAAAGTGACGACAGTTACAGGGTTCCGATGACCCGCTCGGATTACCAACATGATCTGCGGGCCCCATAGGGAGGGGGCTCCCGCCTGAGACTTCTTCACAATTCACTCAAAGACGAGGCTCCCGCCAGAGACTTCCTCCAAATTCAGGCTTGACGAGCCCAAAAGTGACGACAGTTACAGGGTTCCGATGACCCGCTCGGATTACCAACATGATCTGCGGGCCCCATAGGGAGGGGGCTCCCGCTTGAGCCTTCCTCAGAATTCACTCACAGACGAGGCTCCCGCCTGAGACTTCCTTCATATTCAGGCTTGAGGAGCCCAAAAGTGACGACAGTTACAGGGTTCCGATGACCGCTCGGATTACCAACATGATCTGCGGGCCCCATAGGGAGGGAGCTCCCGCCTGAGACTTCCTCCCAATTCACTCACAGACGAGGCTCCCGCCTGAGACTTCCTCCATTTTCAGGCCTGGGGAGCCCAAAAGTGACGACAGTTACAGGGTTCCGATGACCCGCTCGGATTACCAACATGATCTGCGGGCCCCATAGGGAGGGGGCTCCCGCCTGAGACTTCCTCACACTTTACTCAACGATGATGACGATGAGGATGATGAGTGGTGGTGAAGATGAGCGTGTGAGAGAGCGCGAGTGATGATGCTGATGTTGATGATGAGAGAGTGTGAGTGAGTGTGAGTGTGAGTGAGTGGTGATGATGATGAGTGAGTGAGTGAGTGTGCGAAGGCAGAAGAGGAGAGGTGGTGGGGTGAGTGTTCCTGCGCGGGGTGTGCAGAGAAAACAAGAACCCCACTTTGGATGTGGGGGAAAAAGCACCAGCCACAGGAGGAACAGGAGGAGGAGAAAGAGGCAAGAGGAAACATGAATGGCGAATGGACAGAATCCCCCTTCGTCGCACGCCCCCTCGTCGCCCCCTTGTCGCACGCCTCCTCGTCGCACGCCTCCGCTTCATCCTCCTTCGAGCTTCCAGCTGCGGACGGTTATCCCGGTGGCAGGTGGCGCCCTCGAGGTACCTCGCCCAAGGGGCGCTGCTGGAGTGAGGAAGAAAACAGAGAGGTAAGAGAGGAGAGGAGGAACGACCGAACGACAGAAGCACAGCAGAAGCTCTTTGTTCTCCTCCGGCGACGACGACGAGGGCCGGGCGCCCCCCCCACCTGATGGAAGCGTCCCCGCTTCCTCATCTTCTCGACGATGGGCCGCGGCAGCACCTCCTGTGCCCAACGATCGCCTCATCCTCCTCCTCCTCTCTCCTCCTCCTCCTCCTCCTCCTCCTCCTCCTCCTCCTCCTTCTCCTTCTCTTCCTCCTCCTCCTCCTGCTCCTCCTCCTCCTTCCTTCTCATCATCATCATCAGCATCATCATCAGCAGCATCATCATCAGCAGCAGCATCAGCATCATCATCACCATCACCATCATCATCATCACCATCATCATCATCATCATCATCATCAGCATCATCATTATCATCATCATCATCATCATCATCATCAGCATCAGCATCAGCATCAGCATCAGCAGCAGCATTATCAGCAGCAGCAGCATCAGCGTCATCATCATCATCATCATCATAATCATCATCATCATAATCAGCAGCAGCAGCATCAGCATCAGCATCAACATCAGCATCATCACCATCATCATCATCATCATCATCGTCGTCATCATCATCATCATCATCATCATCATAGTAATCATCAGCATCATCAGCATCATCATCAGCAGCATCAGCATCATCATCAGCAGCAGCAGCAGTATCATCATTATCATCCTCGTCATCGTCATCACCATCATCCTCATCATCACCAGCATCATCATTATCATCATGATCATGATCATAATCATCATTATCATCATCAGCAGCATCATCATCAGCCCAATCCAGATCCTGCGTAGCCATTTTGGCTTAAGCCTTTGGGCGCTGAGCTGGCTCAGCTTCTCACCCGTGTTAGTGAGCACATCTGCATACTGTTACCCCCTTCTCGCATGGCAGTGGATGCGGCACGCTTTCTGGAGTTGCACCCCGTGGCCAAGGCTTCCTTCGGAGCCACGATTGCGGTGCTAGCGGCAGGAGAAGAGTCGACGCGCCAGGTGACGGCGGCACTCACGGCGGTGGCCCGTGGAGTCGCCCTTGGTGCGAAGCAGGCGGGTGACGCTGCCGTGGAGGTTGCCCCTCAGGATGCCTGCGCGTTGGCTGGACTGGAGAAGGCCATGAATGTCGCCAAGAAGGCCATGGGGCTCAAGGACAAGCCGACCATCTCTGTGGTCGAGGCGGCGCTCCGGCTTCGCGGACCCGAGGGTGCTGCAGCTGCGGCGCGCCTAGGCTGGCTCAGCAAGGCTCGGGACGTCGGAGCACATCCTGATGTTGGCCTGGAGGACACCATCAGCGAGTTGCTCTCCGACCAGGCCTCGGACGTGGACTCCCACAAGTGCGGGGAGAACGCCAAGCAGAAACAGAAGCTGGAGGCGAACAATGATGCGAACCTCGCGGCCCTGGAGCGGACGCTCCAGCAGATGCAGCAGGAAATCCACGTGCTCAAGGCGGCCATGGACAGCACTGACACCTCCTTCGTGTCGTGCGCCAAGGAGGACGACGTGGTGCAGACCGAGGTGGAGCCCCAGAGGGCGGAGGAGTCAACCAGAAGGAGCTGGTGAGCTTCGCCAACAAGCCGTACGAGCTGCCGTACGACGACTACGTCAAGCAGGTCGCCCAGCAGGCGATTCTGCAGGCGGAGAAGGAGCTCTTGGACCTCCGCTCAGGCTCCGCAGAGGGCAAGTACGAAATGCTCTCGGGCCAGGTCGTGCTCAAGTACTCGGCTGAGTCAGGCGATTCGGTATGTGGTCGCTCTTCCTCAGACGGAGGGGGCAATCCTAATCCTAATCCTCGTCCTCCTCGTCCTCCCATGCAAGTCAGCGTCCTCCTGCTCCTCCTCCTCCTCCTCCTCCTCCTCCTCCTCCTCCTCCTCCTCCTCCTCCTCCTCATCCACATCCTCCTCCTTCTCTTAACTGCTTCATCCACCAACCGACCTCCTCCTCCTCCTCCTCCTCACCCTCTTCCTCCTCCTCTCTCCCTCCCGTTTCTTCTCGTCCTCGTCCTCCCCCTCTCCTCCTCCTCCTGCTCTCCTCCTCCTCCTCTCCTATGCTCCTCTGCTCCCTCCTCCTCTCTCCTCTCCTCCTCCTCCTCTCCTCCTCCTCCTCCTCACATCCTCTCCTTCCTCTCATCATCTCATCATCATAATCTTCATCAGATCTATCATCATCATCTCATCATCATGATAGTTTCAGCATCATACCATATCTTATCATAACAACATCATCATCGTCGTTCATCATCATAATCTTCTTCCTCATCATCAGCAGGCAGCTAGCGTAGCATCATCAACACCACCTCCTCCTTCGGCCTTCTCCTCCTCCGCCTCTCCTCCTCCCCTCCTACTGATCCTTCCATCCTCGCTCCTCCTCCTCCTCCTCCTCCTCCTCCTCCTCCTCCTCCTCCTCCTCCTCCTCCCCTCTCTTTCCGAGCCTCCCTATCGTCCTCTCCCCCTTCCCCACCGATGAAGTACTCTCGGGAAGCACCTGGCAACTTTCCGAATATCCCCAAGAAAACTCCAGGAGATGTCCGGGAACCAGTGAGCGCAGACTGCGACGGCAGCAGCGGAGGCGACAGCGATGGAAACGGCGAAGACGTCGACGCCAACGACGACCCAACGCCGGCGGCGGCGATAGGGAAACAAAAATCCTGGGGTTGCTGAAGGTGCCCCTGGCTCAAGGTGCCCCCAGCTCTTCGCTCAATCTTGCAGCTCCTGGGGCCCTCTGGGCCTCGTGAGGGGTGCTCTGGAGTCCGTGGGGGCCTCCGTGGAAATCCTGGGGGCACCTTGGGCCAGGGGCACTTCTAGCAACACCCGAAACAGATACCGGTGCCGCTGCTCCCCGGACCTCCTCGGGCGCGTTCCGACCAGGCTCTCGAGGATCCTTCAGCCGTGCCGTCCAGGGCCCACCAGGACGAACGAGCACAGGCCTCGGTAGCTCCTCGTCCTCCGAGGCGATGCTGCTCCGAGGGACAGCGAAGGGGGGGGGGAAAAGCATCGAGGGGGGGGGCGCCTCGACCTGGAACCGGCGATACATTCGCCGATACATCGGCGACAGGCCCCCGATCGCGAACCCGCACGTCCCTGGGCAGCCCCCAGCGGCGATAAGTGGGCGCTTGCCCATCCCCTCCTATCGAAAGGGCAAAAACATCCAATAGAATAACCACCCAGACAAGCGAAGCCGATTAGAGAAGGAATCGAGCAAGGTTGGGCTGTTTGGTGAAAGCCCAAGGCCGTTTCGCACACGCCAGTTCTCGGATCCGGGAGTTTTTTCTTCCCTTGACTGTCGCTGCCCCTGACGAGCACGACTTGAGCAGGGACCGACCGTCCCGGCATTCCTATAGTCCTACCACGACATGTTCGTAGAACCCAAGAATGTTCTAAGAACGAAAACAATGTTCTTAGAACAGCAGCCCGACGTGCTAAAACAAGACCGTCCCAGCCAGAAAGGTTCCAAGAACATGTCGTGGGAACCACCGAAGCTTCTCAGAACATTGTTTGGCAGGACTAACGCCACGCCAGGACGCTTCGCCCTCGACGAGCACGACGGCGGCGACGGCGCTGGCAGCGCCGGCGGCGAACGGGCAGCGAGCGCTCGGAGAGACGCGGGGAGGAGCGCGGCCGCCGACCGCCACGAGCGGCCGCCCCTCCGCCCGCCGCCGCGGGAGGGCCGCGTCGGCTCGGCGCGGGGCGGCGGCGGCCTGCGGCGGCGACGGCGGCGACCGTCGCAGCCGCCGCCGCACGGCCGTCGCCGCCACCCATCGTGCCAGAGCTCAAGCTCCGAAGTGAACAACTTTGTAAGGACGATCGATCGTCGTTTAAAAATGGGTATTTCGGTGACGATCGGTCGTCATAAAAGATGCGTGTTTCCCCATATCCAAAGGGGAGCTCCTGCTTTCTCTGGACACCCCGCGCAGTAACAGGATGGAAGGAAGACCTCCTCTCTTCTCCCTCACAGACTCACACACACACACTCACATCATCATCACAGCATCAACATGATACCGGAGAAAAAAAAACAATCATAATATGTTTAGGGCTGTAGGGCTATGGGGCTATACAGTTATAGGACCATAGGGCTAGGGCTATAGGACTATAGGTCTATAGGGCTGCAGCAACATAGGGCTGTAGGGCTACAAGGCAATAGGGCTATAGGGCTATAGGCCTATAAGGGCTGTAGGGTTATAGGGCTATAGGGCGGTTGGGCTATAGGGCATAAGGACTATAGAGCTATAGGGCTATAGGGCTATTAGGCCTGTAGGGTTATAGGGCTATAGGGCTATAGGGCCATAGGTCTAAAGGTCGATAGGTCTATAGGGATATAGGGCTATAGAGCTATAGGGCTATAGGGCGATAGAGCACCCCGGCACCCCGGGGCACCTGGGCACCCCGGGGCACCTCAGGGCACCCCATGGGCACCTCTGGGCACCCCCGGGCACGCGGGCACCCGGGCACCCCCGGGCACCCGGGCACCCCCGGGCACCCGGGCGTGCGGCGAAAATCGGCGGCAAACCGAACCTAAACATATGAATCCGCTAGGACCCCTACAGAGGCAAGCTCTGATTGGGGAATAGCATCACTTACACACTCATTTGCACTAACTCGACCACTTTCGATCATTTTCTCTGGACACCCCGCGCAGTCCTGTCACCTCACCCCCTCTCCTTTTCTGCCTTCGCACGTTCTCTCGCTCAATCATTCACGCACCATCATCATCATAACACCTTCAGTTTCTTCTCCCTTCGCACACTCACTTACTGACCTCATCATCATCTCGATCATCATCAGCACTCACATCATCACGATCATAACTCACCTGTGTGTCGTCTCGGGCGGGGGCCTCGTCTGTGAATGACTTGCGACGAAGTCTCAGGCGGGAGCCCCATGGGGCCCTCACCTCAGATTCTGAATCCGAATCGGGTCATCGGCCTCCTGTAGCTGTCCTCACTTTTGGGCTCCTGAGGCCCGAATATGGAGGAACTATAAGGCGGGAGCCTCGTCTGTGAGTCAATTGCGAGAAAGTCTCAGGCGGGAGCCCCCTTCCAACGGGTCTCGCAGCTCATGTTTCTAATCCGAGCGGGCCATCGGCCTCCTGTAACTGTCGTCACTTTTGGGCTCCTGAGGCCTGAATATGGAGTATCAGTCTCAAGCGGGAGCCCCCTTCCAACGGGGCCCTCAGCTCATGTTTCCAATCCGAAGCGGGTCATCGGCCTCCTGTAACTGTCCTCATTTTTCTGCTCTGTTCGAATTCGAGGCGGGTCGTCGGCCTCCTGTAGCTGTCGTCGCTTTTGGGCTCCTGGGGCCTGAATGGAGGAAGTATGAGGCGGGAGCCTCGTTTGCGAGTGACGTGCGAAGAAATTTCAAGCGGGAGCCCCCTCCCTATATGTGTTTTCTCTGGGTCGTCACGCGCGCGTCGCGCGTTTCCTCTAGGTCGTGCTCCGCACGAGGAACAAGAGGAGGAGGAGGAGGAGGAGGAGGAGGAGGAGGGTGCAGGACGAGAAAGAGAAGGAGGAAGACGAGGAGGAGGAGTCAGAGGGGGAACAGGACGACGAGGAGGAGGAGGAGGAGGAGGAGGAGGGGAGGAGGAGGAGGAGGACTAAAGCCCTGGCCCCAGGAGGTCTCCCCCACCCCAGAAAGGATCCAGGCCCTGACCCCAGAGGCCCCAGTGGGAGGAGGAGGAGGGGCAGGAGAGAGGCCAAGAGGAGGAGGCAGGAGGAGAGGGAGGGGGGAGGAGGCGGAGGGGGGAAGGAGGAGGAGGAGGAGGAGGAGGAAGAGGAAGGAGGAGGAGGAGGAGGAGGAGAAGGAGGAGGAGGAGGCGGAGGGAGAGGGAGAGGGAAAGAGGAGGAGAAGGGGAGGAGGAGGAGGAGGTGGAGGAGGCAAGAGGAGGAGGAGGAGGGGGAGGAGGAGGAGGAGAAGGAGGAGGCAGGGGTTGAGGCAGGAGGAGGAGCGGGCAGAAGGAGCAGGAGGAGGCAGGAGTAGGTGGGAGAAGGGAGGGGGCAGGAGGAGATCCCCAGGCAAATTAAACAGATTCTCACGCGGGGTCCTACCGTCGGAGTAGTTTGTTTACGACGATCGATCGTCATAAAAAGCTGTTCACTCTGGCATTCGAGCCGTCGCCGCCGCCGCCACGACCATGACCACCGCCGGCGCAGCCGTCGCCGCCGCCGGCGCTGGGCGGCGGCGGCGGCGACTGCCGCGGCGGCGACGAGGGAGGGGCGGCGGCGGCGGCGGCGCTGGAAGCGGCCGCGGCGACGGCGGCGGCGGCGACCACGGGCCCCGGCCCACTGCCCCCCCTCGGAGAGGCGAGGGCCCAGCGCAGGGCGCCCTGCGGGCGTTGCGGCCTGCGCCCCTTCGAGGGCTCGAGGACGGCTCGAGGGCTCGAGGAGCCCTCAAGCCCTCATCCGCCCTCCCCCTCGAGCCCCTCGCCATCCTCCATCTCTCCCCCCTTCTGCCTCAAGCCTTTCACCGCGCGTGGTCGTCTTTTTCGTCGTCGTCGTCGTCGTCGTCGTCGTCGTCGTCGTCGTCGTCGTCGTCGTCGTCGTCGTCGTCGTCGTCGTCGTGGTGGTGGTGGTGGTGGTGGTGGTGGTGGTGGTGGTGGTGGTGGTGGTGGTGGTGGTGGTGGTGGTGGTGGTGGTGGTGGTGGTGGTGGTGGTGGTGGTGGTGGTGGTGGTGGTGGTGGTGGTGGTGGTCGTGGTGGCGGTGGTGGTCGTGGTGGTGGTGGTGATGGTGGTGGCGGTGGTGGTGGTGGTGGTGGTCATCGTTGTCGCCGTCGCCATCGCCCTTGCCGTCGTCGTCGTCGTCGTTCGAGGTTCGAGGTTCGAGGATCGAAGTCTGTGGTCGCTCGTGGCCCTTTTTGGGGCATCCCAGTGGCCTCAAGGGTACCTCTGTAAACCTCCAGTGGACCCCAGAGACATCTGGAGACTCAAGGGCGAAAAGGTCAACATGCGTCAGGAAAAAATGTCAGCCTGCGACTGAAAAGGTCGACCTGCGACCAATCCGTTCAAAATCAATCCCTAGACCCCTCCCAGGGTCCATCTGGTGTTCTTTTTCAACCCGGATCCGTTTTTGACGGCCCTGGGGCCTGAAAACGGCCCCTGGAGGCCGAGAAAGGCAAAATGTTTCTCGTGACTCGAACCTTGAACCTCTTCCCACCCTTCCTGCTGAGCGGAAGCAGTGCTGGACCACCTCAAACCCCCAGCCGACTCCAAATCCCACTCCCCTCCGTCGGTCGACTGACGGGGCCCTTTCTCCTCCGAGCAGCAACACCACACCAACAAAAATCCTCGCCGACGGCGCCCGCAAGCCTCCACCGACGCCCCGCTAACTGCTGCGGCCGCGGCCGCGGCCGCTCTTGCCGCGGCCAGCCTGAATCAGAAAGGGAAGCTGCGTACACGAGGAGGGGTGGAGCAGGTGAAGGCGCGGAGGACGGGGACGGCGAAGAGAGGGAGGAGGAAAGGAGGAGGAGGAGGAGGAGGAGGAGGAGGAAGAGGAGGAGGAGAGGAGGAGGAGGAGGAGGAGGAGGAGGGAGAAGGAGGAGAAGGAGGAGGAGGAGGAGGAAAGGCGAGAGGAAGAGGAGGAGGAGGAGGAGGAGGAGGAGGAGGAGGAAGAGGAGGAGGAGGAGAGGAGGAGGGGGAGGATGGGAGGGGGAGGAGGAGGAGGGGGAGGAGGAGGAAGGAGGAGGAGGAGGGAGGAGGAGGAGGAGGAGGAAGAGGAAGAGGACGAGGGGGAGGATGAGGAGGACGATAAGTAGGAGGACCAGGACAGAGGCTACGATCGGAGATGATCAAAATTTGCCGAACTTCAAAAAGAAGAAGGAGGAGGAGGAGGAGGACAGACACTACGATCCGAGCTGATCCAAGTTTGCCGAACGTGAAAACGGAGGAGGATGAGGAGGAGGAGGAGGAGGAGGAGGAGGAGGAGGAGTGAGGCGGAAGAGGTGTGCGGAGGGTGAGGAAGAGGAGGAGGAGGAGGAGGACGACGAGATGGCGCCACGCCCGCTCAAGATCGGCCCCCTGGACCCCTCCTGGGGTGCACCCTGGCTGGCTTCTCGAGATGCGCCCCGCCGTGGCGCCGCAAATAAGGCCGGAGGACCGCACCGCATCGCCGATGCATCGCCGATGCATCGACGACGTCGGCATGGAGAAACTAAAGCCCCAGATCGAGCCGCACCGCCGATACATCGGCGATGAGGCGCCGTCCTCCGACACCAACGTGGTGGAGCAGAAGCACTACCAAGAACACGCCGCCGCGGAAAGCCCATCAGCGCGTTACTGCTGACGCAAGCACCATGCCCTCGCCCAAAATCAAAGAAATGCCACGCAAGCAAACCCCCAACGACGGCATGTCATTGATACTCTCGCTCCCTCCCGGCATTGGCATCACTGAATCGGGTCCTGAGGGAAACGGTAGACCCCATGGGCCTTCCCCAGGGACCAGCTTGAAGGGACCCAGGGACACACAAATAAATACACAAATCCCAAGATTCCTTATAGTTTCTTGTACTTTCTCGAGTTTCGTCGTCCCCCCCACTTCCCATCACATGTTCCCTTATTCTCCTGGGAATCGACGACTACGTGTGTCTGTGTGTGTCTTTTCCTCCTGACAGCTTTCCATCATGTCTCTTGACGGTCTTGGGGCAGAGGGGGAACCGCAAGAGCCCGATAATTACGAAATGACTTCTGGACCCGGTCCCCTCCGGACCCGCCAGCTTCATGGCGACCCTCTGGGCGGCCTGGATCGAAACGACCACGACGACTCCGCGAGGGACGAAGAGGGCAATCCCCCTCTCGGTCGCACCGAAGGAGGACAGGCCTCGGAAAGAAATAGCGAACATTCATGCCACATTCATTTGTCAACGCCTCCCCCTCCCCCCAATGTTCAAAGTTGGCGGTGGGTCTGATGAGTTGCACCTCGACCGCCGTCTCCCCCGCGCGTGCAAATTTTGAGCTTGGGGGGCAGAGGGGGGCGTTTACTAATTGCTTCCCTCTACCAGAGAACAAAATGAACAGGAGGAACCCTCTTCTGGTCTGCGGCGAGCTGGCTCCAGCAAGCGGTCGGCCAACGGCGGGACGTGTCTAAATCGACGGGGATAAAGAGGAACAGGAGGGGGAACAAAAAGAGGAGGATCGACGAGGAAAGGGAGGAGGAGGCAGAGAGGAGGAACAGGAGGAGATGAGGAGGAGGAAAAAAGAGGAGGAGGAAGAGGAGAAGGAGGAGGAGGCAGAGAGGAGGAGCAGGAGTAGTAGGGGGGAGGAGAGGTAAAGGGGAGGAGGAGGAGGAGGAGGAGGAGGAGGAGGAGGAGGAGGAGGAGGAAGAGGAGGAGGAGGAGGAGGTAGGAAAAAACACAGAGGAGGAGCAGGAGGCAGGAAAGGATGCCGGACAGGAGGAGGAGGAGGAGGAGAAGGGACGAGCGGAGAAAGAGGCACCCCTCAGCTGGTGCGCGCGGAGTCCAGCGCGCCCGAGCTGCTCGAAGCCCCCCACCGCCACCTGGCGGGGGACAGCGCGTCCCTGGCGGACTGCAACCCCTTTCGCGGCGGGCGGGGGGCGGTTGTTCCGTCGTAATCGCCGCCGCGGCCGGCATCCTCGTCGAAAGGGAGGAGCAGGAGGAGGGAGGAGGAGGA
>CAUYUJ010000257.1:24470-89470 GCA_963575745.1 Prorocentrum cordatum | reverse complement strand
ACACCAGGAAGAAGGGCCCGAACGACTCACACCAGGACGAGAAACCCCAAACGACTCAAATCACGAGGAGCGCTTTCTCTCCCTCCTCCTCCGCCTCGTCCTTCTCCCGCTCCCCCCCACAAGGAGGATTCACAAGGAGGCGGGAGGAAGGAGGGACAGGGGAGATATACGGAGCCCAGCGGACACACGCCTGAAAAACACAACTGTCGACATGCTTCGCGAGAGCTGCTGCTGTGAGATGGGCTGGTGGGGATACGCGAAGCGTAAAGAATTCACTGTGGGCTGGATCCAGCTCTAATAAGATTATATAAGTGGTCGGCCCAGCTCTACTTGGATCCTACTGATGTTCGAATTCAGCTATAATAGACCCTATTAGGGCTCGATCCAGCCTTAATGCAACCTTACTCGGGCTCGATCGAGCATTACTAGAAACCTATAACGGCTAGATCCAGCTCTGAGAGAATCTAACTAGGGCTGGCTCCACTTGTACTGGAATCCCCCCCCGGTCTGGACCAGGGACGGTGCCTATCTTACCCCCCCCCCAGCCCCCCCCCCCCCGTTCGGAGTGGGAGGCTGTTTTGTCCCGCCCCCAATCCGCCCCGGTTCGAACCCGGGGTGGAGGCTTGCCAGTTGCGGCAGACAGCGTTGTTGCGAATCTTCCCCCCTCATCCCCTCCTCCTCTTCGTCTTCGTCTTCCCTTCTCCCACATCCTCCTCCTCCTCCTCCTCAAACCCCTCGCCCTCCTCCACCCCCTCCTCCTCCTCCTCCTCCTCCTCCTCCACCTCCTCCTCCTCCTCCTCCTCCTCCTCCTTCTCCTCCTCCTCCCTCCCCTTTTTCCTTCCTGCCTCCTCCCTCGGCCACCCCTCCTCCTCCTGCTCCTCGCTCTCCCTCTTCCCTCCTCCGTCCCTGGTTGATGCGTAAACCCTCCAAGTCGCACCCCCAGACGTGTCGGTGGGGCTGGCCGGGCGTTTAGCCTAAGATTTCCTCACCATCTATGAAAATCCAGCTTGGAAATTGCAGCAGCTTCAACGAGAGAGGACGGGCTGTTTTCAAAATGTGGCTCTCGCCGCAGCGCCGCACATATTCGTCTTAAAAGTTCATCATCGTTTCAAGGGTGGAGGGCGGATGTTGTCGAATTGTGGTTCTCGCCTTAGCGCCACGCACATTCGTCTTCAAAAACCGCCACAAAGTTTGCAACAGTTTCACAAAGGAGGGCGGCTCTTTTTCAAAATGGAACACTGTTTTCCGAAAGTTTGCAACAGGTTCAAGGATAGAGGGCAGGGGGAGTCAAGGTGGCTCTCGCCATAGCTTCGCGCACATTTGTTTCAAAAGTGTGCTCAGAGCGTTCCGGAGCGCTCTGAGAGCGTTCCGGAACGCTCCAGAACGGATCTTTCCTCGTCCTACTCCGTCCTCGTCCTCCCCCTCCTCCTGCCTCCTTCCACCTTCTCCTTTTCTCCCTCGTCTCCCTGCTCCTGGGGACAGGAGCTGCTGGGATTCTCTGGAGGTGCCCAGAAGCCTTCAAAAAGGTCCCCGTACACCTCCGGAGGCCTCGGGTCGGGAGGCACAAAATTACAGTCGGGCCTAGACCGGAAGACCATTCTTCAAGAACATGAGACCCTCCGCCGGCCAAAGCACCCCAAACCCTGAGATTATTCGAGGGTGCCCTCCCCCAGGATGCACAAGAACATCCAACAAGCACGAAAGCCATTAGGCTACCCTCCCCGAACCGACCTCGATCTGACACATCGGGCCGACTGTACTATCAGAGGTCAAGACAGTCTCAATCAGGTCGGCCTGGAAGCAGCGCCCAAAGATCTGTTGCAGTTCATCCCGGATCGTTCCCCCACGGTCTGGGGGGCAAACACTGGCCCCTTCTGGAGGCCGCAGAGGAAAGAGAAAGCGCCAGGACCCGAAGAAGAAACAGCGGAATAAGCATACCCTTTTTCGTAGCTCCGCGCGAAGTTTCTTGGATCGGCGTTGGGCCCCCCCGCACTGGCGCGTGGGGCCCAGCACCGATTCAAGAAATCCGCGCGGAGCTCCGAAAGTTGACGTGTAGAAGCACGAGCACGAGCACGAGCACGAAACCATACGCCGTCCGGCGCGTGGGCAGGAAAAGTCTGGATTCAAGCTTTCACAAATCATTGCGCCTGCTCAACAGGGCTAAAAGAGGAGGAGGAGGAGGAGGAGGAGGAGGAGGAGGAGGAGGAGGAGTTGGAGGAGGAGGAGGAGGAGGAAGGGAGGAGAAACAATCATCCAAGCGAAAGGCCCAACCAAATGCAGTTGTGAGTAACGCGTTGTGGGTACCGCTTCCGTTGGGCCACGCAACGCGTGATGGGGCGTGCCGTACATGGTGGGGGGGACGCATGCGGGCACCCCCACTGGGGCCTTCGGTGGAGCTCCCTATGGAACCACGACGCGCTGTAGTGGGCTGTGGCGGACGCAAGCGGGCGGTGCCACTGGGGCCTTCGCTGGAGCCCTCATATGGGGCCACGAAACGCTATACTGGGTGGGGGGGGGGCGCATACGGGCGGTTCCACTGGGATCTTCGCTAGAACTCCCTTTGGGGCCACGAAGCGTTGTACGGGGTGTGGCGGACGCATGCGGGCGGATCACCTGCGGCCTTCGGTGGATGGGGCCTTAGGTGGAGCTCCCTATGGAGCAACGAAGCGCTGTACTGTGTGTGGCGGACGCATGCGGGCACCCCCACTGGGGCCTTCGGTGAAGCTTCCTATGCGGGCACGAACCGTTGCATTGAGTGCGGCGGGCGCATGCGGACACCCCCACTGGGGCCTTAGGTGGAGCTCCCCATGGGGCCACGAAACGCTGTGCTGGGCGTGGCGGACGCATTTGGCCAAACCCACTGGGGCCTTAGGTGGAGCTCCCCATGGGGCCACGAAACGCTGTGCTGGGTGTGGCGGACGCATGTGGCCACCCCCACTGGGGCCTTAGGTGGACCTCCCCATGGGGCCAATAAACGCTGTACTGAATGTGGCGGACGCATATGGCAACCCCAACCGGGCTTTCGGTGGAACTCCCTATGGGGCCACGAAACGCTGTACTGGGTGTGGCGGACGCATGTGGCCACCCCCACTGGGGCATCAGGTGGAGCTCCCTATAAGGCAACGAAAAGTGTGAGGGGTGTGACGACATGGGTGTGGCAGACGCATGTGGCCACCCCCACTGGGGCCTTAGGTGGAGCTCCCCATGGGGCCACGAAACGCTGTACTGTGTGTGTGGCGGACGCATGTGGCCAACCCCATTGGGGCCTTAGGTGGAGCTCCATATGGGGGTACGAAGCGCTGCACTGGGTGAGGCGGACTCATGTGGCCACCCCCACTGGGGCCTTACGTGGACCTCCCTATGGGGGCACGAAGCGCTGTGCTGGGCGTGGCGGACGCATGTGGCCACCCCCACTGGGGCCTGAGGTGGAGCTCCCTATAAGGCCACGAAACGCCTTACGGGTTGTGGCGGACGCATGCGGGCACCCCCACTGATGATGGTGATGACGATGACGATGGCGATGATGATGATGCTGATGATGATGCTGATGATGCTGATGATGATGCTGATGCTGCTGATGATGATGACGTTGGTGGATGATGATGATGATGATGATGATGATGATGATGATGATGATGATGATGATGATGATGATGATGATGATGCTGCTGGTGCTGCTGATGATCATGATGAGGGAGGAGGACGGGGAGGAGGAAGGAAGGAGTGAGGAACGCGGGACGCTGTTACACTTCAAAACAAGGACCCAACACCACAGGATGGTTGGGAAATAGCCAAGTAACGCACGCATTGCATTAACAGTGCGGTGCCAGTGTGTTTCTTCTTCGAAGGACTACAACCATAGGCGCTCGGACGTGGAACCTACCCCCCTCGGCGGTTCAGAGATGGGGTCCCGAGGAAGAAAGTCCAGAGGACGAGGTGCCCCAACCGATGTAAATCCACCCTTGTACCCCTTCCTATCCTTAGGTCCCCATCCATCGCGATAAGCAATACAAGTACCCGTGACCCTTTGGGAGGGGACCTAAGTTAGGAGGGCCAAAAACATTACGAATAGGGGGTCTCTCTGCAGCTGTATCAGACCAAACCGCCCAGATGTATTATCCCCAATGCGACGACGGGGATCTAAGTGAGGCCACGTCTTCATCGTGGTATTAGGGTTATCCAGTTCTCGATAACATCAGGGCCCCATCTTTGAACCGCCGACCCTGCAGGTCAGACATCCTGAATCGCCAGCTGGGGCTCAGACTTCGCAGGATGTCTGCAGCCAAATGGACCCCCGCGGAGGTGTCCGACACCCTAGCGGCGATCGCACCCGCAGGGGTAGCCCGCCGGAGGCCTGCGGAGGAGGGCCCGGGAGACGGGTCGCGTCCTGGAAGTAGCACCCTATCGCCGGGTTCGGCCTCAGCAGGTGCTCCTCGGAGTGTCGTATATCCGACCCCCATCCCCCACGGCGTGGCCCGGGCCCAGACTGGCCGATTTACCCGCCCAGACGGGGATGTAGGCTGTTCCCTTCGGGCTCCGAGGGGTGTATCCCCAACCTGGGGTGGCAAAATGGGTGGGGCTCGGGATGGGGATGGGGATGGGGATCGTTGAAACAATGCTGATCCTTGCCCCTCACGCGGAAGTCGCACGGCGGGGAGTGGCCGTAGATCCGCTGCCGCGGCTGCGCAGCGCCGAGGTCGTTGTCGTCGTCGTCGGCGTCGTCGGCGTCGTCGTCTCAATGCCGCTGGCCTCCCGGCCGCCATCGCCGCCGCAATGTCGCCGTGAAGGAAATGGGCCCTGAGCTGGCGCAACAGCGCGTCTTCGCTCGTGTCGATGCTCGTTATGCACATTAAAGGTGCAGTGGATGGGGATGATGATGGTGTTTTGCTGCATGCCCGAAGCATTTGGGTTCTAGCTCAGCAGATCGTAAAGCAGGTGGCGAGTACGCAACCGCTCGTTGGCCTCAAGGGAAAGTATCACGCTTGGGCCTGTACCGCTCATTTGTTTGGGATCCTGAGGTGTTTCTCTGTTTGCGGGCCCTCGGGCCCTCAACGGCGACCAGGACCTTCAAAAACGATTCGGTTCAAAGCGCTGGTCTCGGGGGAAGGCCCCAGCGTCCGAGACCCGGTTTCCTCAGGACCCGTTCCCTTCATGCTCAGTGTTGGCGTCGCCGCCAGCGTCGCGATCGTCGTCGTGGGCAGCATTCTCGTCCAAAACGGAGGAGGAGGAGCAGGAGGAGGGGAGGAGGACGAGGAGGGGGGGAACCAGGGCCAAGCTAGGACGCGTCAGCGATGCTGCAAGACAGCCTCTCGTCCCAAATCCCCTCCTCAGAAACATCTACAAACCGTCCCGTTCACTGCCAGAAGCGTCCCCCTGGCAAGACGAGCATCACATGAGCCTGCCATTCAGGCGGGAGCCCCGTTTTGAAAAGCCTTCTGGCAAAGTATAAGGTGCAACGAAGTGCCCATCGAGATCCCCATGATTTGAGAAAGTCGTCCCAGCCCGTGCAATTGCTGAGCAGGTGTACACATGCGGTGCGTCAGTATGAGCGAGTCTCGAGCGATAGACCCATTATGAAAAGGAACCGCCCCCATCCTAGCAGCCGATACATGTGTTCACGAGTGTGGCAGTGAAAGCTTATGAAGGCGCAAGCGAGAACCATGCCTCGAAAACCCAAACACCCTCACTCCTTCTAGCGGCTGGAAGCTTGTACGACGAGCGCCCGCGGCGCTGAGGTGAGAGGCCCATGTTGAAAGCGCACCGCCCTCCGTCAGCATAACTGCTGCAGGCTAGCGGCGCGAGCCCAGTTTAGTAAACGTATCGCGCTGCATCCTCGTGACGGGCTGGGAAAAACGGATGCGGGCGGAGCGAAGGCGAGAATCGCATGTTGAAAAGCGCCCGGCCTCCATCCGAAGCTTCGAGATCATAAGTGGCGAGGACGTCTCGAACGAAACGCATGGGCCATCCTACCGGCACGCATGAAAAATACTGTAGGTAAGACGTGATAACATATGATGAGATAGGACCAGGCAACGTATGAGAATGTAGAATATGATATGGCAACATAAGCCCAGCAACACATGTACAATATTACATGACAGAGCAAGATCCGTTCCTATACTAGACTAGAACAAGTTATGCGATAAACACATCTACGGTCATGTACAGATGATGCCATGTAGTATAATGTGTGCTCAGATGTGGTAAGAGAATATTATACAACATATGGTATGTGCCAGGTGAAGTTAAAGTGTGTATACATAAGATAATACAAGATGTGGTGTTGTAAGAAAGGGCCAGATGAGGCAATCGATGATATGATAATACAGGCTAGGCTGAAAAAAAGGTTAATTCATATAAGGTAAGATGTGGTAGGAAACTGCACGCTACTATAAGGTAGGATAGAAACCATCAGGTACTGTAATGTACGAAGACGGCAGAAGGCGTCCACGCCGACACCACTAAGGCAAAACATCATTTGAGATGCGCCGATGAGGGTCAGCAGGCACCTCGCTCGACGCACCCCGTGGGCAACACGCAGGGCAGGCACCACACCGCCCCTGCCGCTCGGCCCAGAGCCGAGGCACAGACGACAGACGGGGACTCGCCACAAACCCGACCTGAGGCGGCCTCCCGTCGCCCGTGGAGCGGCGCGGCCAACCTCCCTCAATCCACCAGATCCAAAAAAAAAACTACAACGAGTTAAACCTCCGCCCCCTCCTCCTCGGCCCCCCGTCGCGCCGCCTCCTGCTCCCAGATCGGGAGCGTTGCGACGCTCAGGCCGAAGAGGGCGAGGAGCGGAAGTCGCCAGACCGTGGGGCACCAGGGCGGCCCTCGGGGGAAAACAGCCCCGCTCACGGGGAACCCCGCTCGAACGGGCGTGCGCTCGAGGATGGAGCGGGCGAGGTCAAGGAAATCAGAGGGGCACCGACCACCCGCAAGAGCGGGTCAGCCAGCGAGGGAGCAGGCCCGCAAGGAGGTTGCCCTCTGCTGCAGAAGCCCCGCCCCAGCGCGGTGACCCTGGCACGCAGAAGCGGCCGGCGCGCAGACGCCGCCCCAAGCAGACGCACCGCACGACACACAACGGATCATGCGCGGGGCGGCCACCACGGAGGCCCCCATTCTAATCAAAAGCGAGACACGCTCTCAAATTGCGTTGAGACAACCACATCAGGATGGCAAGCTCAGGATCGGAAAGCCCTGATTCCGCCGCGGCCAGAAGCACGGCTTGAGACCTGACAGGCGCGGGACGGGCGGGACGGTCTCGAGCGGCCACCCTGCGAGACCTAGCACCTTGGCCGCCCCGCTCAGGCAAGCCCTTGGAATCCCCTCATCCCCGCTCCCGTAAAAGCACACTCTGCCACCCAACCCACTGGCCCAACTCCCGACCGAGAAGCTTCAGACCAGCAATCGACCGAGGGGTGCTTCCCCGCCCCCCTCTCGGCGAGGGCGTCGGCAATGGCGTCGGCAATGGCGTTAGCATTGCGCTCCCAGCGAGTCGCGCGACCTCGAGCGACGTCAGCCTCTGCGCCCAACAGATGAGCCCGGCCACAACGAGCGCTCGCGGAGCGAACTCTGGACTGA
This sequence comes from Prorocentrum cordatum, assembly GCA_963575745.1. NCBI lineage: Eukaryota > Dinophyceae > Prorocentrales > Prorocentraceae > Prorocentrum > Prorocentrum cordatum. The sequence goes on along the minus strand of CAUYUJ010000257.1, from coordinate 81,886 downwards.
TAGGCCGCCACCGAGGCCGCACAACCACACCAAACTCCTTCAGGGGCCAGGGCGATCTGGCCGAACACAAAGAACGCGTAGTCCTCGCCATCCTTTGCGAGCTGGAGGGGCGCGAGGCCCCGCTAGACAGGGCCGAACGCCCCAGAGATCATCGCACCCGCATCGTCGACCATGACCACCGCCCACCCAACTATCCTAAGGAGCGGGTCCGAAGGGTAAACCGCCGAACCATATGAAGAAAGTTTACCACTTCAGAGACTACCCTCAGGCCTTCTGATCCAGAAGCCCAAGTAGCATTCCGAGGACAACACAGGGGGGCCACACCCCCAGCAGGGGGGAACAGACCAGATGCAAATGAATCCCCCCGCACCCTCTCCCCCCAAATGAATGAGCCTGGCGGCCGCCAAAGCTTCATCTGACGGATCGCGCGCCCTGCCTGCTGCCTGGGCATCGCATAATGACCGCCCACGGAAAAGCGCCCCGAGGACCCCTTGGCACACCCGGCAAAGGACGGGACGCAAGCCCGTGCCTGTACAGCCTATCCTGAGGGAGGAGGAGGAGGAGGAGGAGGAGGAGGAGGAGGAGGAGGAGGAGGAGGAGGAGGAGGGCCCATGAGACAGCGGCCCAAACTAGTTCTTGCGAGGCGGCGCCCAGGATTCAGCATCCGGCGAGGGCAGGAAATCAACGGGCTGCCAGGAGCCGGGGAGACGCCAGGACGAGGACCCGACCTGCTTTCCAGGGAGGGGCCCGAGCGTCGGACCTCTCTCGAGCCGCACGGTCGGCCAGAGCAGCTGCTGCGGCAGGCGCAGGGCTGAGGAGGTCCGATCTGCTGCCCCGTCGCCGGAGCAAGGAGGCGGGCCGACCTCGCCTCCCACCCCCGGATGCCCACAGGCAGTCATGAACACGCGGGCAGGGGACGTCGCGCGGCCCCGCGGTCGACTGGCGGTGGCAAGCGAGGGGAGCGCATCTTTGGACACAGCTTGCAAGATCGAGATGCTTGGAAGTCCATCCCAGAAAGGTCGAGCCCACTGAAAGATCAGCTGCTCGAAATGCGAGGGGACGGGGTCCATGGCCTTGCCCTGCTTAGACGCGCGGAGCATCAACCCGACCAGCGCCCCCTTTTTTGCAGGCGCGAGAGTCATCAGGGCCTGAGAGCGGGTCCTGTTCCGCTGAGGCCAGGGAAGCCCCCTCACCGCAGCCCCCCACAAAGCAGACGCCCGATGATCCGCTCTCTGAATATGCCCGATGAAGACCTCCTCGCGCCTCAGAAACCCTAGACGCGCAGACCTACGAACACATTCACGGACCTTGCCGTAGGCCACGGGAGCAAACCTCAGGGAGCTCACCTGCCAATCCGCCCCAAGACCACTGGTCACGGCCTTGCGCTGAAACGACTTTCCCTGGCTCTCGAGCCCCTCAGCGACCCCCTGCGACGACGCAAGGACCTTCGACCTTTCTGCGACACAATATCAAGCGCAATCTCCGCAGACCAGCGAGAGTATCGCCCCCGACGCCACCAAGGTTCTTGACGACGCGGAGGCCGGCGCCGGCGGCCTGCGCGCTGATGTCGTCGATCCTGCTCCTCGCCATCACCGACGGGCGCTCTCCTTCCGCTGCTGTGAGCAGCCGAAACAGAAGCACTCGGGCCAGAGAGGTGGCGAGCGAGCAGCCCGCGGGAATCGCGCAAGAAGCCTCGCAGACCGCGAAGACGCAAACCACGAAGCTCACCGCGCGCGGCCCCGCGCAGAGGGCACAACTTCACCGCCTCCGCTTCAGCAAACAAAACTGCACGGCACATCCTCTCGTAAGATGTGTCGAGGTCGGTGGCGAACGTGCTTGGCTGCATACATTTCGCTCTGGCATAGTGCGCCATCGTCTGATCGACCAATCCAGCTCTGTCGCTTTCTCGAAGACGCTGGCTGAATGAGCAGCTTCCCAGGCTTTGGCCATGTCCCTCCTGACCTTGCCCCGCGCGCGTAGCATGGAGCAAATGATGGCCATTGGCCGCGCACCCGAGCCTCTGGTTTACCGAGAAGGTCCATGAGCGTAGGCAACCGAGACGACAGCCGTGGGGGGGGGCGTCCCACGGCGTCATCAAGTCGGCAAGTCATCCTCGAGGAGACCGCAAGAGCGCGGGTTGACACAGTCCACCCCGAGGCCCACTTGGTGCCCGAAGGAGCGGCACACGTAACGCACGCGCTCGACCGTCGGCCTCTCGAGCACGTCCCGATCTGAAACTGCACTCTGAATCTGAGAGATGCTCTCCTTAGCTTCACCCCGGCCCTGCATCCGGCCCTGGCGCATGGCCTGCACAGCGGCGTCGCCCTGCAGCGCCCAGCCCTCGGGGGGCGGTGGGCCCGCGCACCTGCGGCTGGACGCCCGCGCACGCATCGGCCGCCAGACATGATGCATGACAGCGCCGGCACCACCCACGCCGCTCCCGCAGCTGCTCCGGCGCCGCCGACGCCGAAGCGTCGAGCGCCGCATCGCGCACGTTCGAAGCCAAGATGGCCAGGTCTTCACCCCCAGCCTCCACCGCGGCGAGCAGCTCGCGCAAGCCGCGCTCTATCGGCTGGACCCCTGCGGGCGACGAGAGATCCGGTTGGTCGAGCTCCCCCAGCAACCCCTGGCGCGCAACGGCAGCGCCCCGTCGCCGCCGACGACCCCGAACTCGACGCCGCCCAGCAGCACGAGCGGCGCCGAGTGGAGGGGTGACCGGGGGACCTGAGCCCGAGCCAGGACCCAAGCCCCCAGATGATGACCTCGAGGCCGACACCGAGAGCGCACCAAAGCCGCTGCACCCGAGGCAGGCGCGGAGCTCGGGTGTTCCCTCCAGCGACTCCCCGGGGGAGAGCGCCAAAACTGGAGGGGAACCTCGGGCCACATCCCCAGGGGCCTCCACCCTCCTCAGGGTGGACCCCGGTCGGCGGAGGAGCGGACCCGTCGGGCCCGCTGGATCTCGCCGCCTCCTGCGGAGCGCACGCCCCAGGCTGGGAGAGAGCCCACGGGCTCCAGCGGCCCGGGCGTGGCTCCCCGACCCCCCGGCGGCCTCGGCAGGCAGAGGCCGCCAGCCTGCAGGCACCCGGGGCCCGGAGGAGACGACGTCGAGGGGCCTCCGTGCACGCCCCTGGGCCCCTAAGCCCGACGTGGCCGCCTGCTCCGTCGGCACTGCCAGCGGCACCTGCTTGCGACGTGACCCCTCGGCTCTGCCAGCAGGAGCCGCGCTGGCCAACGCCAGCGATATCGAGTCGGCTGCACAGCTCAGCTTCCAGGCTGTAGAGCCGCTGGCACGAGGCATGCTCCAGCTGGACGCCGTCGGCGGTGCAGGCAAGCCAGCTCCACACGTGACACGCAGGCTCACGGACGGGCGCACCTCGCAAGGCAGAAGGGAAAGATTTCCACGCCCTGCGGGCGTGCAACGGCACGCCGAGCGTGGGCCCGTTGAGCGTGGGCTCCTTGAGCTCCATGGACACTGCAACTTGGGGGGCAGTGGGCGGTCCATACAGCGCCCGAAAGTCGCTACCGAGGTGAGCCAGGCCCTGACTGACAACGACGAAATCGATGGTCGGCCCCTCCGTACTAGCAGCCCAACCAAGTAGGCCCCGAGGGAGCAAACCAAGTAGCCCCTTGGCCCCACGCCCCTCTTCACTCCGAAGACGAAGACGATGACGTCCACCGCCTCGAGACCCACGCATCGGAGAATCTACGCAGGTTGTTGGACGTCTGTGGTTGCTCTCGGACCTCCGAAAACCTCTGGGGACCTCTGCAGACTTCTGGGCGAAGTCAGAATGCGTCCAATACGGGGCTCCACGCCATCATGCTGTTTGCCCCTCCGAACCCCCAGAAATCCAGCAGGATGAATGTTTTTCAATTGGGTAGCCCATACGTTTCCGAAGCAGGATACCGCTATTCTTCCAGTAGGCCTCGCGAACACCAGGCCACAGAAAGCCCCAACGGGCCACAGAAAGGCCATCACCCACGAGCCCTGGGCCACAGAAAGCCCTAACGGGCCACAGAAAGCCCCAACGGGCCACAGAAAGTACCAGTCGCCCCAGGCCGCTTCCCCCCCGCCCACCCCTTCGCGCGGCGCCGGATGTGCGCGGCAGCGCAACTGAATGTACCTGGAGCGCAGGCAGTGCACGGGGTTCGTCGAGAAGAAGGAGCTCGCCAGCCGCCTGGAGCACGTCTCGTAAGGGACCTGCGCCGACGGCGTCTTGTCCGACCTTCCGAAGAGGGGCACGACGTAGAGAAGCAGCAGCGTGTGCACCAGCACGTGAATCAGGAACGCTACCGTGGCCTGCCTAGAAGAGCAAACAACTGCACAAACAACAACTATCGTAGGCCGCGCGGGTTTCTTGGGACGGCGCTGGCACCCCTGGCGGCGCCTCCGGCGACGCCCCTGGCGCGCTACGCGCGCCAGGAAAAGAGGGCCCAGTGCCGATCCAAGAAATCTGAGCGGACCTCCGAACATTTCTGCCTGTGTCGCTGTTGATTCGTCGACTGCCGGAAGAGTTCTGCGTCGGCAAACTGCTGGGAGTCCTGGGCGAACAAGTTGTTGCTCGCAAGAGTGACCTTTGGTGCTGGCCCCAAGGGGGTCGCGCCAAAAGAAAAACTGGCCCCACCCCCCCAGGGCCAGCACCGAAAGTCACTCTAGCGATAGCGAAAGGTCACGTACGTGTAATCGAAAACATATTGGCACCGCTACTCCTCAGACCTTCTGGAGCGCAGCCTGACGACCACAGGAGAATCCAGCCGTGGCAACGAGGGCTCTCCAGGACACTCACTCAGCGGTATCAGCACCCAAACGTCCGATGTCTTGATTTCCTCAACACGGGGTCCCCCGGAGCTCTGGACCACCTCCCGGGGGCCGGTTTTTCAGGCAGGATCGTGCTTCGACGGCCCCGAGGCCCGGCGAGGGCCCCCAGAGGCCGAAAACGGCTAAAAACATCCGCCCTGACGTTCCCAATACGTTGGACGTCTGGGTATGGTTTCCTCCTCCCGAGTCCTCCAGGTGGCCCTCCAGCCTCTGCCGGTAGCCCTGGAGCCCCCAGCGCCTCCCGTCCTCCCGCGGGCCGTGCAGCGCCGGCAACCACGCCGCCTCGGCTGGGCCCGAGCGCGACTTGAAGACGAGCGCAGCGAGGATCAGGCCGCACGGGATGGAGAGCATCCACTGTACCCACCAGTCCACCTGTCGGCTACACTTTTTCGAGCAGTGGCGAAGCGTCCTGGCTTACCTACAGGCCGACCAAAGAATGTTCTGAGAACCCGAGACCGTCTCGTTCCAACATATCGCACTTAGGTCCTCAGAACATTGCCCTGATTCTTGGAACACCTTTTGTTCTATAGAAGAAAGACGGCGTAAACATGAACTGTTAGCGCTCCGCGCGGATCTCTTGGATCTGCGCTGGACCCCCCTCCCTGGCGCGCGGAGCGCGCCAGTGGCGGCGCCGGAGGCGCCGCCAGGGGGCTCCAGCGCAGATCCGAGAAATCCGCACGGAGCGCCACAAGTCTGTGCTTATGATTTGTTTTTGTTACATCTTCGGTTCTAAAAACATTTCGTGGTACGGCAGGTTCGTGTCGTGTCGACCCCGGCGTTGGTTCCTGGCACCGCGGGGATCTTTCAGCCTTGAACGATCGGCCGTTTTGGAAACGTCCGATCGTTCAACGTCCAACGATTCTGGGTCGCCCACGGCGTTCATCGTTGAACACCAGCGCAGGGTGATGACTAGGGGTGGGTGGATATCATGGCCACCGCCATGATACCCACCCACCCCTAGTCTTGTGGATGCCATGACAACGGACACTCTAACAATCCTACCATTGAATTAAAGATGTGTTTAAACTGTGTAAAACCTGTTCTAAACATGTGTCAAACATGTGTTTTAACATGTTTAAAACATGGTGGGAACAGATGTTAGGCCTCTGGAAATTAGTTGGCAGCGTGCTTCCTATCCATTAATCGCCCTCCACAACCCTGGTCATCACCCCCCCCCCCTCTTGCCGCCCCCATGGTAGGCACACTTGGATTAGGTCGGGTCTGTCCCCCTACAGATGGATCTTGGGCGAAAAATCCAGAAAGGTAGTCAAAAAATACCCCCCCAATGGTCAAAAATTATCCCAGTGCGACCCTACCTAGGAGTTGGAACCCCTAGGAAAGCAGCATTAGTAGTAACAGTAACGCTAAGCTAAAGCTAAGCTAAAGCTAAGCTAAAGCTAAGCTAAAGCTAAGCTCTGGCTAAGCTCAAGCTAAGCTAAAGCTAAGCAAAAGCTAAGCTAAAGCTAAGCTAAAGCTAAGCTAAAGCTAAGCTAAAGCTAAGCTAAAGCTAAGCTAAAGCTGAGCAACAGCTAAGCTACAGCTAAGCTACAGCTAAGCTAAAGCTAAGCTAAAGCTAAGCTAAAGCTAAGCTAAAGCTAAGCTAAAGCTAAGCTAGAACTACGCTAAAGCTAAGCTAAAGCTAAGCTACAGCTAAGCTACAGCTAAGCTCAAGCTAAGCTAAAGCTAAGCTAAAGCTAAGCTAAAGCTAAGCTAAACGCTAAGCGAAAGCTAAGCTAAAGCTAAGCTACCGCTAAGCTAAAGCTAAGCTACAGCTAAGCTAAAGCTAAGCTAAAGCTAAAGCTAAAGCTAAAGCTAAAGCTCCCAGGGGACTGGGGGGAACCGCTCCCAGGGGACTCGGGGAACCGCCCGGGGCGTGTTCCACTGCCCGGCCCCTTTAAGCTAAGAGAGTAAGAACCCTTCTAGGCAGAGCCTAGGTAGGGAAATACTGAAACCGAAATCGTCCCTTGACTATGTTTTGACTATTCGGGAATATTCCTCCTGTAGAGGGAGAGGCCCGACTTCACACTTGGAATGCCGGGGCGGTCGGCCACTGCTCCAAGGCTGTGTGGTCCGCAGCGCGGGGCTGGCGCCGGCGCGGTCCGGAGAGCCGGCGGGCCGCGCGCGGCACGGGCGCACACTGGGCACGAAGGAGAGGAAGAGAAGGAAAGCGACCGCGGAGCGACAGCGCTCCTCCTCCTCCTCCTCCTCCTCCTCCTCCTCCTCCTCCTCCTCCTCCTCCTCCTCCTCCTCCTCCCCGTCCTCCTCCTCCTCCTCCTCCTCCGCCTCCTCCTCCTCCTCCTCCTCGGACAGCGCAGGCTCATACAGTGGAGGCCAGTCCACAAGAAACCTACCACAAGAAACCCAACCCTGAGACCCCAGGACTTCCACGGGTTTTTAGCGTGCACGTCGCGCTTTCCACAGAAAAACCATCGAGGCCCAGAAGACCCAGGGCACCCTGGAGGCGAGCAGGGTGTTTCTTGGCATGGGCCCCCACTGCAACTCGGGCTACAGGGGGGGTGGGGGGGGCGACGGGCTCGAGGTTCGAGGCTTTGAAGCGTTCGGGCGTGTTGTCGTCGAATCTCGGCGGACGTCCAGCCTCGGGGTGTTCTATCCAGCGGCTGCGCCTCGCCGAGGGCACGCTGGACACGAGAAGAAAAAAAAACAAACCAAACAAACAGGGCGAGCGCGGAAAGACGACGAGATACGCACCGCGCCCGAGGCCCCCCCCCCCGCGCGCCCGAGGCATCGGCATACACAGGGGGAGCGTCGGAAGGAGGACGAGGACCACGACGACGACGACCTCCAGAGCTCAGGACCCAACCCCTGGGACCAGCTTCTCATCCCGAGCTGTTGTCGGTGGTGCCCCCAGGACCCGTTCTGAGCCTCTAGGGGCCGGCCCGGCCGAGGAACCGCGCCCGAGGAGCCGACGCGCGAGCGCGGAGGAGGACGCGGCCGCGGGGGGAGGCCTCGGGCGTACAGTGCCGGTTTTAGTACATGCTCCGCGTGCAGATCATGCATTTTATATATATATATATATATTTATATATATATATATATATTAAAAAAAAGGATTTAGTGTGAAAAACAAGGATGAGCTCATGCATAAGTTCATTCACGAAATTACTCATGTAGTCAAACTCCAACATGTCTTAAAATCCCATGTATGGAAAACGAACTGCCCTGTAGAGAGTCCACGCCACGAGGCGTGCGCGCGCGGCCTCGGGCAGCGGCAAAAGCCGCCTGGGCGACGATCAGAAGCGGGTCCTGCGCGGGACAGCACAGGGACCTTGCGCCGCAGGCTTGCGCGGGCCGCTGGCGCGCAGTACGCTGCGCTGGAAGCGAGGACGCTTGCGCGCGACCTTACGCGAGCAGCTTGCGCGGCAGTGTCGGCGCAGACGACCCCGTTTGTTTAGCGTCGCTCACCTGTCGGCTCCACACAAGGGTGGCCCTGGGCGAAAGACTGCGCACTCGACCATGGAACCCCTGTCACCAAGCGGTCCTGGGTGGTCTTCGGCGCGCTTCTGGCGGTCTTCGGCGGTCTTTGGCGGTCTTCTGACGGCCTTCGGTGGTCTCGGCGATCTTCGGCGCGAAAGCTTGACGGTTGCATTCACCAAGGGGTCCATGATCGAAGACCTAGAAGGGAGGAGTGGTGGGGGGGGCAAAGGCGAGCGTGCAAGCAAGCCAGTGCTGGAGGGGTGACCCCTGTGGGCATGCACCAAAAAGGTCACTCCAGCGGGAGGTCAGTCTTACGACTAGCCGACATCCGGCCGGTCCCAGAAATTCTGGGTACGCTGGCGTTGAGCCTTCAGCCTTCTCTTGGGGCGGTGACGTCTATTTCCGCCTGCTTCCGAACAAAAATCCGCCATCGAAACTGACGAAGCCATCAACGCATTGCTTCCGCTGGAGTCCGCGAGCCCTCCGCCAGCTTCCGCCGACGGAGAAATGGAAATCCCCTGAACCCTGGAAAGCGAGGCAAGGCCTCTAGTTTGAGAAAGTCGAGTTGGTGTTGCTGAGCGTGCGCTGCTATTTACGTATTGAATTTGTCAGGAGCCACCTGCATCGTGGAGAAGTAACAACTCGGCGACGACCTGAGGATGCGCCAGTGGTCGTAACAATAAATGAACATGTGACTGCCCACCAGCCCCAAAAACAAAGGGAGGGTGTAGCCACCGGGAAAAAAGAACCCGCCACCTTGCCTTCGGCGCGCTGGGGCGGATCGACAAGCCCTTTGGTTGTCCTGTAGGGATTCTGCCAATTTCCAGGGCCGCCCTCCCCCCTTCTGGGGAAACCAAAAGGTACCGATACCGCTACTCCCCGAACCTCTCCCCAGGAGCGTTCTGACCAGAATTTCGAGGTGCATCCAGCGGAGGCGACGAGGGCCTCCCAGGAGGCCCCGAAAAAATGCGAAAACGAGGGAAGGGTAGCGGTATCCGTACCTGGTCCTGCTCTGCCTTATCGCAACCACCCTCCCAAGATGATCCCCCTCTGCTTCGCGGCACATCGTTGCTTGTCCCCTGGGCGGCTCCGAGACGGACGAAGACCCCCCGAGGGCCGCTGCAGAATGACCGAATGACAGCCCAGCAGCCCCCAAAGGCTCCAAGATGTCCCCAAGAGGCACCAGGAGGCCCCGAAGAGACACCCAGCGCGGCCTCCAGCGAGGCCCTGGGAGGCAAACGCAAACAATCACAAGTTGATCTGAAGTTGAGTTGCTTCCGATGCTTTTCGGCTGCTGAACGCCTCGCGAAAGCTTCAGGGAGCCCCTTATGAGCTCCTGAGACGGCCCAAGATGGCCCCAGAAAGGCCCTCCGTCAGCCCAAAGACTGCCCGCAAACCCCCGAGACGGCCAAAGATCGCACGAGAGGGCTAACAGACTGCCCCAACTCCCGCCCAGGCATCCCCAAGATGGCTCAACCGAGCCTCTTCGGGAGAGCTCGGCTGAACCATCGAGCCCAAGACAGCCCCACGGACCCAAAGGGGCCACAACGAGCCCCGAATAGGCACTCGAGAGGGCCCTGAAAAGAAAACAAGAGAATCACTAAGCCTGCAGGAGTGACCAGACGCCTTCAAGATGAAGAGGGAGGAGGGATGGCCAGGAAAAGAACAAGGAGGGAGGGGGGAGGAGGAAAACGAAGCTGAGGACAATGACGACTTATTCAGGACCCGCGCCAGTTCAGACAGGGCACCGAACGAATTGGAGCGGGTCTTGAACTCTTCTCCTCCTCCTCCTCCTCCTCCTCCTCCTCCTCCTCCTCCTGCTCCTGCTCCTGCTCCTGCTCCTCCCCCTCCTCCCCTCTCTCTCCTCCCTCTCTTCCCTGCTGCGCTGCTGCGCTGCCACGGTGGTGGGGTCTGCCGTAGGCAGCTGGATATCAGAACCGCAAGCATAATGTTGAGGTTTATGTCGGCGTACCGCGACAGGTCAAACGGGACGGCAGAGAGGAAGGCCTCTGTGCTTTGATGTTTGTGTTCGTCCTCTTTCATTGTCCTTCTGCTCCTCCTCCTCCTCCTCCTCCTCCTCCTCCTCCTCCTTTTCATTGGGGCCGCCAGAGTGGGGTGACTCTGGGACGCAGGTGCGTATGCCTCTGCGGTGGTGTAAGTGATCTCCCTGTGGCTCCGTACAATGTACTCCATCAGCTTGAAGGGCACGTAGACGGTGATCAGGGGCTCGATCAGGAAGGGCAGGAGGAAGGTGGCCGGCCACGCAAACATGTAGACCTCGCACGGGGGGAGCGGAAGGGAGAGGTAGAGGAGGAAGCAGAAGGGAGGAGGGGGGAGGAGGAGGAGGAGGAGGGGAATGGGAATGAGTCATGGGCGGGAAGTCTGCCTGCCGCCGCGGCGGCAGAGGCGGGAGGAGGAGGAGGAGGAGGAGGAGGAGGAGGAGGAGGAGGAGGAGGAGGAGGAGGAGGAGGAGGAGGAGGAGGAGGAGGGAGGAGGAGGGAGAAGGTGGAGGAGGAGCCACGCGAGCGTGCAGACCTCTCTTCCGAGCTCCTGCTGCATCGGGTAGGCCTCGATCCTCTCCACGAACGTGGGGAGCTCCGAAAGGGGCGTCCCGTCGTAGGTCCGGATCTCCCTTCCCACAAGCCGTAGGTACGAGATGCTGTAGGTGATGGCGAGGTCGAGGACCACCTGGACAACGCACGCTAAGTTGTCCGCCACCGCGCCTGCACAGCAGCGGGGTGTCAGAGCGCCTGGTTTTCCCTAGCTGCGTTTCGCTAAGAGGGTTCTAGTAGCGTTTGGGAAGGGCCACAGAAGAGTCCCACAAGGAGGACGGGGAGCCCTGGTGCAAGCAGCCGCTTCGTCCGAGACTTCCTCACAGGTCATGCAGAAATCGTGCCCTCGTCTCAATGATGGCTGCAGTTTCGGTCAGGACAATCTCGAGCGACGCATCCTGCAGAGAGGCGGCCCCCTCCCCGACGAAGTGCGCACACGCGCGGCAGGTGGTGCGTCGAGAGGTCCTGCTGTAAGGAAGCGGCGAGGGCACGTGGGCGACGAAAACAGGTGGCGGCATCCGAACCCTACCCCCAACCATCGAGTCTTCTGAATCGGTGGGGGGCGGGGGTAGGGCTCGCATTTCGCCACGTGTTCGACGAACTCCGAACCCCATCCCCGCCGCCCATCGAGCTGCCTGAATCGCTGATCGGCGAAGGTGGAGTTCGAATTTCGCCGCCGAGGAAAGAAAGGGGTCTTCTGCGAGATGAGATAGCGACCTTACTCCGCGGCTCACCCTCCACCGCCAGCGCTCGGCGGCGGGCGCGGGGGGGAAATGAGAAGGGGCGGGACTTCCGAGGCTTCTGAGAAGTTTCCGAACTTCTGAGAGGGCTTCTGAGAAGTTCAGTCTGTATTCGAAATAGGCTAAGGAGACCTCTCAGAAGTCCCCCGGACTTCTGAGAAGTCCCGCGGCCTTCTGAGAAGGCCTGCTCCTTCTCATGTCCCCCCTGGGCCCGCCGCCGAAGCGCTGCACGACGAGGGCGCTTCCGCGCGACCTTACGCGGGAAGCTTACGCGCGAATGCCGGTACAGTCGACCCCGCTTTCTTCCGTCGCTCGCATCCCAGGGCGGCCCAGGACTCTCCTCTGTGGGGCAAGATCGGGGAGCAACAGGTGGCTGTGGAGCACCACCAGCCGACAGGCCGGCTTCTGGTTTGATGCGCAGACTGAACACATCAAGCCCGCCCCCGGTGTTGCTTCCCGGCGCGGGTGTCGGCCGTAAGGCGAAACCAAGTTGGCCAAATATCGGCTCAAGACAGCTGACAGATGCCCAGTGATCGGCCAAACGACGGCCAACCGACCCCCAAAGGCTCGTGTCCACCAAAGGCCTCGAGAAGGCCTCACAAGTCCCCAAGTTGGGCCCAAAGAGGCCTCCAGCGAGACCCGAAGAAACCAAATACATTGAAACAACTTCATGACATCTCGGCGGTGTGCTTTCAGACGTTCCAGCTCTCGCCTCGGAAAAGCTCGAGATCGACTCGCGCTGAATGGGAGGGCTCCACGGCCCCCCAGGGCGACGTACCCCTACGGTGGCGTAGCGGGGGACACAGCTCCAGCCACAGAAGGCGTCGAAGCCATGCTGAAACCCTCTCTCGGCCTCCCCTGAGCTGGCACGCTGGCGGGGGTTTCCTCAGGCACGTGGATAGAGCAGCATGTTGCAGACCTCGCGGGCGTCCGTCGTGTGGAACCCGACCCAGTCAGATACCTCGCTGCATACCAAGCACATGAGGGCGTTGCCCGCAATGACGACCCCTGAGAACACAAACACCTCCGTGTTGCTGGGCTCCTGCCCAGTGGCGAGGCGAAGGGGGCGGGCGGGGAGGATGAGGAGGGAGGCATCCAGAGGTCCCTGGTAGCCTTCAGAGGCCCCATGGAGGTAGAACAAGATGATAGAAACGTCCAAACACCTAGATCCTCGATCCTCGAAGAAGGTGAAGAGAAGAAAGCTCCTGCCCGTACGTGTACGTTGCGTTGGTCACGAAGTAAGCGTACGGCCCGAAGAACGCCACTACCCATACCGCCAACGATAGCATCACGACGCCACCGCCCACGGCCAGTTTCATGACGAGATCGCTCGTGGAGTTCAGGAAACCACTGTTTTCCCAGAGGATCGAATCGGGATCCAGCGCCGCTTTCTCAAGAGTGATCACGCTGCCCTCGAACTCGATGCCGCGAGCGCTCGCGACCGCTTCCACGGCCTCGTCCCTATCCGCCTGCGTGTTGAACACGGCCCAGGCTTCTCCAGAGTGCGACATGCCCAGCAGCTCCTTTCGGCGTTGCCGAAAGGTGACCCGAGGCAGGGGTGAGGTTGCAGACACGGGCCAGACCCACGAGCGCAGGCCGCTGCTGCTCCACCGCACGCGGCGATCAGGGGACCCCAGCCCGTCCGCACCGGAAGTCACTCTGGCGAGGGACCACTCCTCCTCCTCCTCCTCCTCCCCCCCCTCCTCCTCCTCCTCCTCCTCCTCCTCCTCTTCCTCCTCCTCCTCCGCCTCCTCTTTACGCATATCGCCGGTCCTCGACGACCACCCCGCCCAGACTCTGCGCAGACTCGTCTCGGACGGGGTAGTCGGCGTCTTCGTGCACCGGCAGGCGCGGGCCTTGCGGAGGGAGCTCGCGCCTGCGACGCGGCTGCCCATGGAGGCCCTTCTGCCGAGACTTCCCCTTCCTCAGGATCCTCTGGAACCCCTCTTGGACGAAAGCGGACTCGATGCTGGCGAACAGCCGGTCTACGAGCGTCCGCTCCTTGAGGGCAGCATAACTCACCCACCCACCCCCACTCCCCACTCCCGAGCTGGCGATCCAGAAGGTCCTGGCTGGGGATGAGGGTGGTTTGTTGGCCCCCAATCCATCCCCACCCCCAGCCAGCACCTCCTGGATCACCAGGTCGGGAGTGGGGGTCCTGGCTGGGGGTGGGGATGGGTTGTGCTGTCCTGGTGCGCCGCCGGAGAGTCCCCGCCCTCGTCGGGCTTGATGCCGGTCACCGCCTCCTCGCGCTCCTTCAGACACGAGTTATCAGGGCAGGAGGTGGTCAAGGGTACCTCTCGATTCCGGCCTCCCTCTTCGCGACGGAGTTGCCCCAGGCCCGATTGCGCTCAACTCGAGTTGTCCTGAATCACATTCTGCCCCATATAGATACGGTCCACCACTCCCAAAACAGAACACATTCTGGAGCAAGCGATTTCAGGGATTTCCCGGATCAGATTTGGGGACACCACGCAGGGCCCTGCCCAGACCAGGTCTACCTATCCTGGATAATTCGGGTGCCCAACTCCTGAAGATCAAAGGCGATGGTGCCGTTGAGCAGGTCCGACTGGCTCTGGCTCTTGATGCACCAACACACCGAGACTCCCACGGCGGGCTTCCTGGTGGCGCTCTCCAGCAGGTCCTTGAGCTCCTCCTCGACGAACCGGCTGGGGTCCATGGCTGGTATGCCCGAGAGCTTGACGGCGTAGTCCCTGTGGGTCGTCTCCACCTCGTCGATGCGCTGGAAGGCGCGCAGCTGCCTGACGCTGTGCAGCAGCGCGCCGCCAGAGCTGAGAGCGTAGACGAAGGCCAAGAACAGCACCTTCGCCCACATCAGGCGGCGCTGCGTCTCGAAGCCCCACGCCATCACGATGCACTGGTCGCGCGGCGTTGAGGCCGACCGCGTGCCCATGCGCAGCAGGTCCGTGTCGATGAGGAAGGCCATGGCAGCCCACAACACCGCCACCGCCAGCCCCCAGAGCATCACCCCCGCCTGGAAGTTGAAGCTGAGGATGACGCCGGGGCCCGCCACGTCCTGCTTGCACAGGTTCGTGGACAGCGGCCACATGCGCCGCGTCGACGCGAACTCGTCCTTGCACTGCTCGGCCTTGCCCATGATGGATCGGGGGTCCCTCCGCGCCGCGTCGCCCGAGGCCCCGGAGCCGGACGAGTCCGAGCGCGCAGGAGCCCAGCGGGGCGAGCCGTAGGAGTCCGCGTACGACAGCCGCCCGTAGCTGGGCTCGGCCGTGACGGCAGCGCCGCGCGCTGGGGGGCCCGGCGGCTGGTCGGCGTGGAGCTCGCCCGAGCCCGCGGCGAAGCCGTAGCTCTCCGCGCTCGCGCTCCGCTGCACCTGCCAGCCCCAGACATCCGACGACTTGGTTTCAGAAGCGCAGGGTCATGAGAATGACACGCGGGTTACCAAGAACTCCGAGGTCCCCCACGGTTCCACACGGGCTGCAGAAACAACGGAAGGAACGCATCCTGAGCCAATCCCACCATGACATCCTTCTCGTCCGATAGTACGTTCAATACGGGGCCCCCGGAAGTTTCGACAGGGCGGGCCGAAAGGTACCGATACTGCTACTCCCCGGACCTCTCCCGGGGTGCGTTCTGACCAGGATTTCGAAAGGAATCCAGCGGTGGCGACGAGGGCCTCCAATGAGGCCCACAAAAGGGGAAAACGGGCGAAGGGCAGAAGTATGGGGTAGGGGCATACTCTTCCCTCCTCTGATCGACCCCGTCTCCCCCGGGGCCCGGCGAGGGCCCCCAGGCCATAAATTCAAGTCCGGCGTGTCCCTCTACAGGAGGACTATTCAAAAGTAGGCTCCAAAACAATCGTCTGGGGACGATGTGTCTGACTATTTTTGCTGATTCGTTGAATAGTTGTTGGAACATGTTTGATCTCTCGTCCCAGATCAGCCTGTAGGAAGACACCCCCGACCTGACCTGAAATGCCCCGTCGCGACTTCCCGTGCGCTGCGAGCACGTCTGCGGCCCCCCCCTCATTTGAGCAGGGACCGACCGTCCCGGCATTTCGATAGGCCTACCACGACATGTTCTTAGAACCCGGAAGTGTTCCGAGAACAAAAACTATGTTCTCAGAGCATACAAAGCCGATGTGTGAAAACAGGACAGTCCCCGCCAGAAGTGTTCTTAGAACAGCTCGTGGAAACCACAGAAAGAAAGGTTATTAAACCAATGCTTCGTCGGCCTATAGTCGGGGATGGACAAAACCCCCTCTAGTAAAACGTGGTTTAGTGAAAACGACATCGGGCCCAAACCTTGCGGGCGCTAGCCTGGAAAATGACGGCAGCGACGCCCTCCCGCGAACCGAGAACGGCCAATTCCTGAATCGACGTGTCAGGGTAGGAGGTCTGTCCACCTCCGACTATGGGCACGCCAAGACGCTTCGCCACTGCTCCACCGGCGTTCTGGCCCGCTCGTCAACCGGAAAATGTTCTGAGAACAGAACCAATGTTCTTAGAATAAAAGCCAGTTGTGTGAAAACAGGACAGTCCCAGCCCGAAATGTTCCCAGAGCAGTCCGTGGAAACCACACAAAAAGGTTCTTAGAGCAGGTCTTGGTCGGCCTGGAGGCACGCCAGGACGCTTCGCCACTGGTTTGACTCGCGAGGCCGGGGGCCTCCACCGGCGTGCCGGCACTGTCGTCGACCGCGGCGGGAACCTCGGCCGCGCGCTCCCCGGGCAGGCGCTCGCCGACGTCCGCGCCCGCCTCCGTTGGAGGGACTGCAGGGTTTGGGGCAAGGGATCGACCAGAGAATCGATGTGCCCCAAAAGGAGGAGGAGGCGGACGAGGACGAGGAGGAGGAGGAGGAGCAAATGCTCGATGCGACGGAATCCCCGACTGGTATACCAGCCTACACCAGCACGCCTATTTCTACACGCTCAGCATCGTGGGGGCAGCCACTGCAGCATTTCCTAAAAGCCAGCACAAGAAGATGCAGCAGTACATCTCCGAACAGACCTTCGCTTTCATCATTGACCGACGTCGACTCGCCAAACTACTACGGAAAGCAGCACAGCATGGACGACAGCACCACCTTGTTACCCGAAGAATCTCGAAGGATATAGCCTACACCATCGAACACCCGACCAGAAGCTTACCGACAAAGTACATCGACCATCACTACAACGGACTCATACGACTCGCTACGGAAGCCCAGCACGCCAACAACAGCAACGACTACAACGGCTTCTTCGACGCTGCACGAGATCGGTACAATGACACTCGAAAAACATCATCACGACTGGTCAACGACGACTACGACGAGTTCATCAACCAGCAAGCGACACGTGCAGCAGAAGCGAGGCACAACAATGAGCTATACCACGAATGGCAAAGAATACGCAAGCTTCTACTTTTTGGCGGGCGCAGGCGCCGCAAGACACGGACATTCCCTACGATGATCGACAGCAACGGCGAGATCATTACAGACGCTGCGTCCAAGCACAGCGAGGCTGTTCACTATTTTGGCAACGTAGAAGCTGCAGCCTTCATGACAAAGACCGACATTTCAACACGATACAACAACACCGACGACATCTGCGACAACACCACGGTTCGAAGCATCGACAGCTTCGCCAGCATCTACGAGCTCGAAGAACAACTGGCGCTTTCCAAACTTGGACGAGCTGCAGGGCCTGACGAAGTTACCGACGAAGTCGCTCACGCGGCACCACGACAGATGGCACGCCATATGCATCCGCTCATTACATAGAGTGCACTGTTCATCCAAGAAGCAGTGACGCACAAAGGATCGCGAATGACACACACCTCTGGAAAAGGGAAAGGTACCGAAGAGATGCTACAACACCACCGATCAACATCGCTCGCCAACACAATCATCAAGCAACACTACAGGTACCTATGTCAGTGCATGAAGGACGTTCTACCTGGGCTGTTTTATTCAGCGCGCAGATGGGAAGTCGAAACCACTACAGCACGGACTATAACCACCTCATCATGCGCTTGACCTTCAACCGCGCAGCTGCGGAGGGAACCAACCTCATCATGATCATGGTCGACTTGAAATCTGCTTTTCACAAGGTAGCAACGAATTTGGTATACGACATGCAGATGGGCTTCGACGACATCGACAACCTGATCAGCCACATGGACATCCCCCATGCACGCAACCGGCCATCCAAGCCCTCATGCACAACAACGGCATCGTCAGCGCCCACGTAGACAACCAATACCTGATCATGATGATGACCGAGGCCCACCGCAACACATGGTTCTTCACAGAGCACGACTCAGACTACGCAGCACCAAGGCCGGGAACACGGCCAGAAGTACCGATTGCCGATTTCACATTCAACGCGTTGATGTCTGCAGTCACAAAAGAATATCGCGAAGAGGCCATCAAAGCTGAGGTCACCGTAAGAATACCAGCAAGTCCACCAGTATTCAGCATGACGCCCGAGGAACAGCACATGACGGCAACATCATTCGTCGACGACGTGAAAGCTATGGCAACGGTCACGGACGGCAAGGCAATCGAGTTCACTGTCACAACCATGCGGGGGCTACTGATACGAACGACACTACCACGAGGGCATCACATAAACACTATCAAGTCCAACTTCCTTATCTTCGCCAACAGCAAGGATGGAAACATAATCGTGAGACAAATGCTTATCGACCAGCAGCAGTACACGGACATGGGGATGCCAGTCACTATGACGCGCTCGCTCAAAGTCCTGGGCGTAATGGCGAACGATCGGAACGACTTCTCCCAGGAAGCTGCAACACGAGCACTTGCTCTAAAGGAGGCTACCACACCACTCCGAAAGACGGTGTTCAAGCGCGACAAGATCACGAACACGGCCAAGATCCATTACCTCAATGCTTTTGGCTACTCACGACTACTGTACAACGCAGGTACCTGGATACCTGCATGAAAACCCGACACGGACAGGATCACCACTGCCTACACATCGGCTGTGAGGATGGCATTGGGCATCGACCGCCAGACAACCCAGCGCGAGAAGATCACCAGCATCGAGGTCATCAGCTGGGCAAACATCGCGACACTATCACAACGACAACGGCAAGGAAGGCTACGGAAGATTCTGCGGCTCACCACCGCGTGCCCGACGGAACTCAGAGCCCGGCTGGACTGCGACATCGAAAACAACGGCAGATAGTCCACTACGATTGCAGACGACCTCCACCACATCAATACTTACACTAGCAAGCACCATAACACGCTCAACCACGACGACATACGCAACTGGATAGGCATGGCGAAAGACGAACCCTCCAAATTCAAGAGTGTAATCACACATTCCTACAAGGCAGCCATCGAGTTCAACAAAGAAAGAGCAGCCAACGCTGCATGGAAGCGACGCATCAACGACACCTGCAACGACACTAATACCCCGATGTCTGGCAGTGAAGTGCCTCAACACGACATCAGGTATCTATGCTACGAATGCGGGCAAATCCTGCACAGCAAGTCAGCGCATCAAAAGCACATGCGCGCGAACCACAGCCAACAGGAAAATATCATCAACTACATCCACGGGAATGCATGCCAGGTCTGCATGAGGGAGTACTGGACGGTCAACCGATTGTTCAAGCACATGTGCACCAGCCGACAGTGTGCATCACTCACCATGCAGTTCTGCAAGCGGCTCGACGATGACGTAGCAGACGCCATAGCCGAGGAGATACGGCGAATACGGCGGACCAACAAGAATAAAGGACGACCCGAAGACTACGCAGAACACCATTGCGTCCACCTCCACGGACCACCACTCGCACAACGAACAGGCGCGGACGACGAACGAACCACGATAATTCCTGTACCAGTTCTCCTGTCACCGCAAGCAGATGAAGAGCAAGACGAACGACGAGGACAGATGGAAGGCGCCCAGTCACGCGATCGGCGCCTACGCCACGCGCTGCCCGACACAATCGACGGTGATACATCGGAGGCAGGCAACGAAAGGCCAAATCGGACTTCGACAATTCTGCTCATCACCGACCAGAATGCCACCAGTGACGACATTATGCGCATCGTCAACGGCATCGAGCAGCAAACCGACGAGTACGATCACTTACCGTTGCGAACCACAAGAGTCAGACGCACAACGACAGAAGTCCCGACCACACGAGCAACGCTATTCACGAAGCTATACGGAATAGTACAATTGACGCCATCTACTACAAGAAGTCCATACCGAGCCTCGACAACAGCAAACGACTTTGCGATGAGCAACACCCGTGGGGGGGAAAAGACTCCAGCAGACAAGACTCAACAACCATCATGAATGACCACGCGAAGATACGGGACGCCATCTTCCTCATGTACACGTGCATCGCCAACGGCACGGCCTGCCGGATGAACGTCGGACCGATCACGACAACCGCCCCCCACGAACTACACCACCTGAAGAGCCACAACCTTGTCACCGTGACCGACCCCTTGATCACTAGCAAGCACTTCCAGTACACCAGCGACGGCGACGACGACACAACACGAACCCTGGCGGCAGCACGCGGAAGCAGCAACAACGACGCACAACAGACAGGCGGTGTTAACCGAATACGTGACCCACTACGACCGCTACTTCGGAGAGAGCGAGCATGATCAGCCCAACACCAAGAGATGAGACTCCCAGAGGGCCACGCACTGCCTCAGGAGCCAGACAGCACAGGACCCAGCAGGGTGGAAACTACGGCGACTTCCAGAACCACGACGACGTCGACCACGACCACCACCACGACCAGGGCCTCCCCGACGGCAACCACAACGCGACAGCGGGGAAGAGCAACACAGACGAGGAGAAGGACAACGACGGCTCGTCACCACAGCGCATCGCGCCGAAGGGCGGCGACAGCTCCCCTGACCCCCGCAGCGCCGCTGGCGCCGAAGGGCGGGGGACAGGGTCGGTCCAGAGAAACAGACAACAAATACCAAAAGCGGAGCCGCAGGCCACCCTGGCCCGGGCCCATGCCCACACGAGGGGCTCACGAGGGAGCCCCACGGCAACAGCAAACACGCGCCCAACAGCGACACCAGCCCCACGCAGAACAGGGTCGAGAACTCCCCCCTTCGGCGGTGAGCGTGCCGGCCCCTCAGGATACCCCAGGGGCGCAGGCGGCCGCGAGAGGGGCGAGGTCGACCCCGACAACTGACACCTGGTCCCGCGGGGGCCACGTGCAGGGGGCCGAGCCATCCCAAGATCCCAAGCTCCTCCCTCATAGGCCCATGTGGCCCTGCTCCCCGTTCCTCCTCGGGATCTCCCGGGGGCTCGGTCACCGCGTCGTAGAATGTGCCCCCCCCCCCCCTCCCGATTCCTTCCTCGCTTTTGCCTCTCGGCTGCCACCTTGGCTCTTTCCTGACGGGGGGGGGGCCCACACGTGCATAAGAATTTGGCCCCCCCACCATCATCCATCACCTCCGCGTCGCACTCGCGAGGAGGGGGTCGACTTCCATCATGGAGGTGGTAATCGGGGGGCTAAGAGACCTTGGCCTCGAGTCTTTGACTTGAGTTCCCTCGGACCCCGCCTCCCTCCTCCTCTGAGGCCCCCTGAGGATGTTTGAAGTTTTTTTCTTGTCCCTTGGCGGGGCCCCGGGCCCAGAGGCTGTTTCCTGAGGCTCCCACCTCCTGCCTCAGCCGCCGACTGAAGCAGGAGGGCGGGACATAGGTCCTGATGCGCGTGCTCGGTAAAAATCTGGGCGCGCCCACAGCGCGCGGCGCCTGCGCGCGGCGGCGCGCGCGCGAGCGCCGCGGGGCTACGGGGAGCGAGACCGCGAGAGGCCCGCAGCGCCAGGAGGAGGAGGATGCAGGCAACGCCCTACTCCCCCTCCTATCTCCTCCTCGGCTCCTCCGCCCCGCCGCGGGGCTCCGCGGCAGTTGGCGGCGGCCCGGGCGGATGCGCCCCAAAACAGATTTCCCTCGTCGAACCCATTAGAAGAGCACGTAGAAGAGGTAAGCGTTGTCGTATTCGGCGTCTTCGGCACTGGGCAAACGGAGTCCCTCGTCGAGCCCATGAGAAGAACACGTGGAACAGGTAAACGCTGTCGTGTTCGGCGGTTTCGGCACCGGGCGGAAGGGCGGGGGGGGAGGGGGGTGTCTGCCTCCGGACCTCTGTTTCGTGCGACAATTTGCAACAGTGCGTCCTATGGGGGAGACGCCACCCGCTTGAAATAGGCGCCCCAAACAGCCAAGATCTACACCATCGGGGGGGGAGGGAAGGGGGCTAGCGCCCGCGCCGATCGCCAAAGTAATGGAGAAGAAAACGATCACTAGTCACTAGATCCACGGAGATTGTAGGCAGTGGCGACGAGGGCCTCCCAGGAGGCCCAAAAGGCGCAAGTGAGAGGGGGGTCGCGGTAGCGGTGCCTTCTCCTCACGCGGCCTCGTCTCTATCAGAAGGCTGTAGTGACCGAGCCTGCGCTCGAAAAACCGCACAGTGGCGCCCGAATGTTTCCGGGTTTGGTCCGAGGCCATTGCGATTTCCAGCTTCGATCGCAATTTCGGTCACACTGATTACGGTTTCAGTCACACTTTCGGGTTCATGATTGGTCACATCTTTTTCCGGTCACGCACCTTTTTGGCTGACGGGGGTCGGCACCATGATGTTGCAGACGTTTTCTTATTCGGCGTTTCGACGTGGAGCGAAAGGGGGGGAGGGGGGGGGATCTGGCTCCAGACCTTTGTTTAGCGCGACTGTTTGGAACATTGCTCCCATGGGGAATCCCATGGGGAGGCGGGGCCCCCGTGCCTGCTCCACCTGCTCGAGACGGGCGCCAAAAACAGCCAAGATCTACCCCGTGGGGGGAAAAAAGGGGGGGGGGGGGGGGGGGCGAGGGCCCGCGCCGATCGGCAAAAACAAGGAAGAGGAGGAGGAGGAGGAGGAGGAGGAGGAGGGGAGGAGGAGGAGGAAGGAGGAGGAGACGAGGAGGTGGACGGAGGTGGAAGGAGGAGGGAGGAGGGAGGAGGGAGGAGGAGGAAGGAGGAGGTTGAGGAGGAGGAGGAGGAGGAGCATGAGCATGAGCATGAGCATGACCATCAGACAAAGTCTTGAAGAGAGGCCCTCTCCCCTGCTCAGAAGACGGACGAGACGAGGAAGCCCCACAGCGCGAACTATACGAAATACATGAGCTGACAAACATATAATCCCACCAATAGTGTGTGTTGCGATGTCAACCGAAACTGTGACAAACCCATTGCACACTCAGGTCCGAGATACACAGCTAGGCAGCGCTGACAGGATTGTGACTTCACCATTATTGCAGGTCCCTCGATACACAACACTAACTGCCAGACCAAACCATACCCATTGAATGCTGTGAGACGCCACGCCCGACGACTGCCGAACAAGGAAGAAGACGGCGAACATGACAGCACTTTGAACGCTCCATTGATGAACCACAAGCACCATAACTGACAGCCCACCACAAAACTGGAAAAAGGCTTCAACCACCGTAAATACAACAGACCCTCCCCAGGCGGAGATGGGAGATACCAACATGGTAGCTGATGACGCCCGGGCACAGACACTTTCGCCTCGCCCTTAGCCGACCCACGTCCCGTCGGAAATTCCGGAGCTGCGGGTAGCCCCAAGCACGCCGCGAGGAGGCGACGAGGCAGGTTTTATTGCGTGTTTGAGCCAAAAGGGAACAACGCGCCTTGGGCCCCATGTGCTTGGGAGGAAGAGGAGGAGGAGGAGGAGGAGGAGGAGGAGGAGGAAGAGGAGGAGGAGGAGGAGGAGGAGGAGGCAGGCGAGGCCCAATCCTCCTCCTACCTCCTCCTCCTCGGCACCTCCGCCCCGCCGCGGTGCTCCGCGGCAGCCTGCGGCTGCCCGGGCGGGGAGGCGGCGCGGCCCGGGCGGCCGCCTGGCGGCGGCGGGCAGATGGCCGATGCGCTCGCCTGCGGCCGCGCCAGGTCCACCGGCATGCGGAGCTTGGCGCGGGAGCGCAGCTCGAGGCCCTTGTCCTAAGATGGCGGAGAGATTTTTGAAGGGGCCCAAGGACACACACACACACACATGAATCCACACAAATGTCAGTATCCCCCGTACGTTTCGATGTGTTCTGGATTTCCGTCTTCCGCCCCACTGCCCATATGTTCCCATATGTTCCTTGGAATCGACGATTAATTGTGTCTGTGTGTTGTTCCCCTCCTGAATCTTGGCGGCGCGCAAAGGGGCGTAGGGGGAGAAGGGAAGGCCTCTTGGAAGGAGGCTGCTTCTCAGGAGGCGCCGGCCTTACATCTGCAGAGGGAGCCCCGCGCCTTCTGAGAAGCAGGGTGCTTCCAAGAAGCTTTCCCCCCTCCCCCTGCCGCCCTTCTGCGCGTGGCTGAAGATTACGGGCCCACAAAATTAGGTCGGACATGTCCTCTTACATGCAGCTGGGCGAAACGCAACGCATAGTCAAACATAATGAAAAACCTAAAGAAAAAATGTCGGCAGCAATCGCCCCTGGACTATTTCAGGACTGTTGCTGAAGATTCGTCCTGTAGAGGGACATGCCCGATTGAATACTAGAGGGCGGGGAGACTAAAAGTGGCCCAAAAGTATACACCATCACCACCATCCTCTGCCACTCCCTCTCCCAGGAAGCAGGAGGGGAGTGGGAGGGTGGAGGAAGGAGGGGGCATGCGGCGGGTGGTGGTGCCGATTCTTAGGACCCGCAGAGATCTGCAGAGTCAAGATTGATCGCAGGGATGCGCGATCAGGATGCAAGCCCCTCGGACGACCACGTCGAGGCTTCTCGAGTGGGGCTGGCCATCGGCAGTGGTGCAGGATGGACAGAAGAGGTTCGGGGATCGACTGACCCGAATAGATCCAGACCCGGGTCAATCGTGCCTTGCAGGATACTGCAAGAACCCGCAGGATCCTGCAATGTCCTGCAACCGAACCGAAGCCAATGCAACCCTGGCTCTGCAGGATGCTGAAAGATCCGGCGCTCTGACTGACCCCCATTTGCATTGACCCCCGTCTCTTGAGCCCCGAGAGGCAAGGATGCAAGGGTATCCGGTGCATCCTCAGGAAGGTTACCCCCATCCTTAGCGCCGATTCCGACTCTACATGCCCACTGCACCTGGCCAGGCCCCTCCTGGGCCCGGGAGCGATGCATCCGCCATGGAGACATGCATACAGAGACAGAAACATGATTTCTCTGAGGTCCGCAGTTTATGTTTGTGCAGTTATCTGCACTTCGAATACAGGTACACCGCTCCTGGGCCCAATATGGGCCTGGCCAAGGGCGCGTGACATGGACAAACAGACATGCGACGTCGTGATGTTTTCGGTACGCGTTCTGGGAAGTCCCGACCCGTTCCCCAGGGCCGCTTTTTCATCCCGAGTCGTTAGTTGGAGGTCCTGGGGCCTGGTACCGAAAATGTAGGGAAGCCTCCGACCTGATGATTTTCAGGACGCTGCATGTCTGGGTGTATAGACCTCGTCGCCCGATGTCCACGGCGTAGGGGTTGGTCACTGGGCGGCCCCTGAGGTTGGCGACCCACAGGGCGAGGACCAGAACGAGGCACGCCGCCACGGCGGCGGCAGCCTTCCACACCCAGCCGTACCTGCCGACGCACCTGCCGCCCACCAGCTGGAACGAGATGGCGCACTCGGCGCACCGGTCCGTGCCGTCCCCGGCGCAGCGCTGGCAGCCCTCGACCCAGCAGGAGCGGCAGATGCCCCACTCGGGGTCCGCCACGGTCGCCCCCGGATTCGCGGCAGCGCACGCCTGTGCTGCAGCAGGCGTCGGCAGAAGCACACAGTCGGACCGGTTTGGGGAGGACGCGCGAGAGGACACGAGACCCTTCCGGGGGGGCCAGTCCCGCTGCAATGCAGGAGGCACGGGTCGCGAGACACAGGACACCAGGGTACCCTGGCAAGGCCGACCCACTCATCAGGGCCGACCGTAAAACTTCCAGAAATCCGAGCGGACTTCTTGAGTCGGCGATGGGAACCGCTCCAGGGACGACGCCAGATGTGCCGCCAGGGGAGGCGTCCAGCGCCGATCCAAGAGAGCTGCACGAAGCTCCGAACGTTCATGTCTGACCGGGATAGGTCTTTGGGACCAGAAAACAAACGACACCACCCCACCTGCGGCTCTAAGGGGCTTGGCGCATACCAGGAAATCTGGCGTAGGGTTTTGCGTGGTATACGCTACGGCCCCCGATCGGCCGTACAGTCGGGGCGTTGACATAAGGAACCCTAAATTCGCCGGCCCAACGGGCCAGAGGCGTGCTAAGATCTCCGGTAACTGGTAAACAGTATTTCTAGTTCGCGCGCGCGGGGCGGCCCCTGGGGGTCCCTGGATCAAAAGTACCCCGGGCGGAGCCCGGGCGGATCCCGGGACACTCCCCCAGATCCTCCAGGATCGCCCCAAGAGGGCCCCAAGAGGCCCCCAACACAATGCAAGAGAGGTCCGAGACGCCCGAAGATCGCTCCACGGCGCCCAAGATGGCCTCCAGACGGCCCAAGACGTCTCCAAGATCCCAACAAGCCTCCAAGATGCCCCAAGAGACCTCCAGGAGCACTCCCAAGAGGGCCCCAAGAGGCAAAAATCAATGTTTTTTTCTTTGGTTTTGGACAGATTTCGGCGTTGTAGCCTTTTCGGTTCCCCGACGCCCCTAAACGGCTCAAGAGGCCTCCAAGATCGCCCCAAGAGGGCCCAAGAGGCCCTCAAAAGGGCCCCAAGACGGCCCAAGACGGCTCCAAGACGGCCCCAGAGGCCTCCAAGACGGCCCAAGACGGCCCCAAGAACGCCCCCAACACGGTCCAAGAGAGGTCCGAGACGCCCGAAGATCGCTCCACGACGCCCAAGATGGCCTCCGGACGGCCCAAGACGTCTCCAAGATGGCCCAAGAAGCCTCCAAGATGCCCCAAGAGGCCTCCAAGAGAACTCCCAAGAGGGCCCCAAGAGGCAAAAACCTGTGTTTTTCCTTTGGTGTTGGACAGATTTGGGCGTTGTAACCTTTTCGGTTCCCCGACGCCCCTAAACGGCTCAAGAGGCCTCCAAGATCGCCCCAAGAGGGCCCAAGAGGCCCCCAAGAGGGCCCCAAGACGGCCCAAGACGGCTCCAAGACGGCCCCAGAGGCCTCCAGGACGGCCCAAGAGGGCCCCAAGAACGCCCCCAACACTACACAGCTCCCGACGCCGCAGCTCCACACTGCAAACGACCACTCGGTCAGGCGACCACGGTGCATTATGGGCCGGCGGAATGAGCGAAGCAATTAAATAAGGAACGAGGCCCCTTTTCTCCCATAAGTTGAACTTCGATTTCCCATGGAAAACCTCAGGAAAACAGAAGGTAAACTGTAGAACAATCAAGGAACACCGAGCCCCTCCCCAACGAAAAGGGTTCCTTCTGCAGGGCCCCGGCTGTAGCGCAACCTGGAAGGCCGCAGGTGGGGTGGTGTTGTTTGTTTTTCGCTCGATCTTTAGAATCCCCCCAAATAGTTGGAAGCTTTCTTTTCGGCGACCTTATTGACGGACTGGGGTCCCACCATTAGTAACAAACATTATTCCTCCGCGGCACCCGCCGCAAAACGCCGACGCCGACGCCGACGACGACGCCGACGCCGCCGCCGCCGACGCCGACGCCGACGCCGACGACGACGACGACGCCGCCACCGCCGACGATCACGACGCCGACAACGACGACGACGACGACAACGACGACGACGACGACGACGACGACGACGACGACGACGACGACGACGACGACGACGACGACGACGACGACTACGACTACGACCTCGATGCGACTACGACTACGTCTACGACGACTTCCTCCGTAGGAACGAGACGAGGAGGAACAGGAGGAGGACGCGGAGGAGGAGGAGGAGCAGGAGGAGCAGCAGGAGAAGGAAACGGAGGGGGGGAGGACGAGGAGGAGGAGGGGCAGCAGCAGGAGGAGACGGGGCGGAGTTCGTTCCCCGCCAAGAGAAGCAAGGTGGGGGAGAGTTCAAAACTGAAGACCTCCCTCCGTTGTGCCCTTGTTCCAAACTGCGCAACAGCATAACAAAAAGCTCCCGCCTGGTCAGAAGGACTGCGCCTTCTGAGACGCCTGCCAACTGTTTGCTGATGTGGCTACGTTCCGCCTTTGGGGACGACGCTCGGGCAACTTTTGTCTTCCATGAGCACCGCTTATCCGACCCCTTTTCCCAGCGGCGTGGCCTGGGCCCCACTGGCCGGTTTGCCCCCCTGGGTGGGAATACAGGCCGTTCCCTTCGGGTCTCGAGGGGTGTATCCCCGACTGGAGGGGGTTTAATCTGGTGGGGGCCTCGAAGGGGATGGGGGATGGGGACGGGGGCCGCTTAAGCGCTACCGACTCCGACGCCTGGGCGGAGCTCTCCACGCATCGGAAGACGCAGCCGCGGGCGCCGCCGCCCTGCAGGTCCTCCTGGTGCAGCGGGCAGGCAGGCACCAGACGGGCACACACGGCGAGGGCATCAGATAAGGAAACCTTCGATCAGGAATCCAGGGCTTGGAAGCCAGCGGAACACCAATCGTGGAGTGGCCATGGATATCACCGCCGCCCTCAGCCGATAAGGAATCATCCAGGGTCTGGCGCCTCCTGGGACTATTCCTCAACAAACGCCCCCACCTAGGGGAACGAAAAATGACATAAACATAAAAACTCGGAGGTCCGCGCGGATTTCTCGGATCGGCGCTGGATCCCCCTCTCTGGCGCGCGGAGCGCGCCAGGGGCGGCGCTGGAGCGAGAAATCCGCGCGGACCTCAGAGTTTTTATGTTTATGTCACTTTTCGTTCCCCCACCACCGTATCGGATCGGACCCGAACTGCGCGTCGCGTCGAGCCGCACCGGCACGGCGTCGAGAGCGAATCGGCACGGGGTCTGCGCGCCAGAAGCCTCGGCAGCGCCGTGCAGGCCTCGGGCAGACCTCTCTGCTCACCGGAGCGTCGGGCTCGAGATCGGCATCGGGCCGCCTCGGCTCGCCGCAACGTCGGGATCGAAATCGGCATCGAGTCGAATCGGATCGTCGGGAGCGTCGGGATCGAATGCGGTCGGCGTGTCCCCCTGCAGGGAGATTCGGGTAGAAGCTTCGAATCAGAGTGAGGGAGCCGAACGGTCATTCATTGTCCCTGGGTGCGTGGCTGAAATGAGAATCCGTGGTGAGGATTATTATGCTTGTTGCGTTGTTGTTGTTGCTGTTGTTGCTGCTGCTGCTGTTTTTGTTGTCGTTGTTATTGGTGTTGTTGTTGGTGGTGTTGTTGATATTGTTGTTGGTGTTGTAGTAGTTGTTGTTGCTGCTGCTGTTGTTGTCGGTGTTGTTATTATTGTTATTGGTGCTGGTGTTGTTGTTGCTGCTGTTGTCGTCGTCGTCCCACCCGCGACCCACCCCGCGACTCACCCCGCGACCCACCCCGCGACCCACCCCGCGACCCACCCGCGACCCACCCCGCGAC
The DNA here is from genome assembly GCA_963575745.1 of Prorocentrum cordatum. Classification (NCBI taxonomy): domain Eukaryota; class Dinophyceae; order Prorocentrales; family Prorocentraceae; genus Prorocentrum; species Prorocentrum cordatum. Next base: position 52,916 of record CAUYUJ010000257.1, on the reverse strand, counting down.
CCACCCCGCGACCCACCCCGCGACCCACCCCGCGACCCACCCCGCGACCCACCCCGCGACCCACCCCCGACCTACCCCGCGACCCACCCGCGACCCACCCGCGACCGATCCACACTGGTTCGAAGAAAAAATCGGCGCCTGCGGCGGGCTTGTTGTATACTTTGTGAAATTTTGGCGCCTGCGGCGGACTTCTCCAGAGTCTCGCAGACTGTTGACGTCCCCACACCCCCTCACTCTTATCCACATCTGCGGGGTACGACGTATTTGTTATATACGTATATGAATCAAGAAAGCATTACACATTGCCCAACAACCCAAAAGCACGAAAACGCGTCACCAGACTATCTGTCTACCGTTCTTGCATATCCCCCCTGTCGAGGGACATGTCCAACTCCAGGATCGAATCGGACCGGACCGGCTGGCACCGCCACCGAATCGGATCGATCGGCTCGAGATGGACCCTGCCTTTGGGAAAACAAAAGGTACCGATACCGCTACTCCCTGGACCTCTCCCCGGGTGCGGTCTGACCTGGACTTCGAGGCGTATCCAGCGGTGGCGATGAGGGCCTCCCAAGAGGCCCGCAAAGGAAAAACCCGGTGAAGGGTAGAGGCATGGTTATGTCGGGCGTGTCCCCCTACAGGGGGGTAGGACGAAAAATAAAAAATACCCCCAAAATGCCACAAAAAGGTCAAACAATACTAAAAAAATAGTCCCCAGACTATTTTTGACATTTTTTTGTTATTGTTGGGGTATCTTTTATTTTTCGTCGAACCCCCCCCCGTAGGGGGGCAGGTCCGACTTAAAGGTATGGGTACCTTTCCTCCTCTGAGAATCGGAGCGGACCGGCCGGCGCCGCCACCGAGTCGGACCGATCGGCTCGAGATGGGCCCTGCCTGGTACAGCGGGCACGCCGCGGGGCACCGTTCCCCCGCGCGGCTGCCCGAGTCGGCCGCGCGGGGCGCCCCGCAGGCCGCGTGGCGCGCCCGCGGGTACAGGCTGTCCAGCTGCCCCGGCCGCCGCGGGCCGAGCCGGCCGGCCTCTCGGAGGCCCCAAACCCCCTCGCGCGGCGAAGAAACACGACGGAAGGGGCCTCCTGCTCCTCCCCTCCTCCTCCTCCTCCTCCTCCTCCTCCTCCTCTCCTCCTCCCTCCTCCCTCCTCTCCTCCTCCTCCTCCTCCTCCTCCTCCTCACTTCCCTCCTCCTCCTCCTCCTCCTCCTCCCTCCTCCTCAGCCCTCCTCTCCTCCCTCGCTCTCCTCCTCCCTCCTCCTCCTCCTCCGTCCCTCCCCACCGTCCTCCTCCCTCCTCCTCCTCGCCTCCTCCCTCCTCCCCTCCTCCTCCTCCTTCTCCTCCCCCTCCTCCTCCTTCTCTCCCTCCTCCTCCTCCTCCTCCTCCTCCTCCTCCTCCTCCTCCTCCTCCTCCTCCTCCCCTCCTCCTCCTCCTCCTCCTCCTACTCTACAAGGAACCACGAACCAGGAGGGGCCCTCTTCCAGGGAGGGGTTGGCCCAGACCCCCATCGCGCTGTGAAGAACATGGAGAAATGAAAAGAACAACAAAAAAACGACGGGAGGCCTTTCGCCATGCTCGGCCTCTGGAGGCCCTCGGGACCGTCAAGGAACGACCCGTCGGGGGCCCGGAGGGGCCCAGTCGGGACAGCGGCGGCCCTCCCTGGGGGCTGGCTCGTCCTCTCCGGGCCTCCCCCGGGAGGCTACTCGTCGCCGCGGCGAGAGCCGCGTCGAGGAACAAGGCAGGACGGGCCCCCAGGAGGGGTCCAGGGGCCGAGCTTGACCCAGACACGCGACCGTCCTGCTTTGTTCCAGACGAGGTCCCGGGAAGGCCCGCACCTTTCCCCAGGGTCAATTTTTCATCCCGAGCCGACGTTGGACGGTCCCGGGGCCCAGCAAGGGCCCCCAGAGGCCGAAGAGTTGGGGAAAATCGCAGTCAATGTTTCTGCCAGGACGTGGCCTGTCTGGGGAACACATTTGCGGCGGCGAGTCCCCAGGGGGGAATGGGAGGGGGCGGGTCTTCTCAGAAGACAACGGGGCCTCTCAGAAGACCTCGCGCTTCTGTGAAATGTCATCAGCCTTCCCCAAAAACAGAAACCTCTTCTCAAAGGCCGGAGGGCTTCGGAGAAGCCCCGCCGCCTTCTGCGAACGCCTCCCCAATCGGAACCCACATCGGAATCCCAAGCCGAACCGAATCGGCATCGGAGGCCACCGAGATCGAATCGAATCGAAGCGGGGAATCGACATGAGCCCATGTGAGGGTCCCCAGTGCACCGTCGGCGAGGCATCGGCGCCGCCGGCCTCGAAGGAAAGCCGGGCTCCACGCCGAGCCGCGTCGGCGGTGCATCGGCGACGCGGCGCGGCCCTCCGACCGCCCACCCCAGCTGCGTTCGGATCAGAGGGGCCCGGGGGGCACACAGAGCAGGAGACGCGGATCCCAGGATGCCCCCCCTAATTTTCGAGACGTTCTGGGTTCTCGTCTCCCCACGCACACTTCCCATGCGTTCTGATATTTTCCTGGGGATCGGCGGTCAGTTGTGTCTGTGTGTGCTTTCCCCTCCTGGATATGCTTCGACCCCACCTGGGAGACCTCGACTCTCGCTTCCCCCCTGGGCTCGCCGCCGCGACTTGGCCCCGGCGGGACGCACAAGGACATGCCAATACTTTTCGTGCCCCCGTTGCAGACGCGCGCCCGACCCGAACATGTATGAACAAAACTCCTGCAGCACATCGCCTCCCGAGCGGTACGGCCAAACAACGCCAGGCACGGCGCTGATGCCCGTAGATTTCCGAGCGTGCGCGTCGGCCTTGCGTGGCCGACGCGTACATAGTTTGGAGGCGGCCAGGGGATCTGAGCTGGATAAAACCCAAAAAAAACATGACCAGGAGGGGGGGACGAGACCAAGTGCGCTCAGGGTCGGTCCCCGGACCCCGGGTGCATTTAATACAGCGCTTCATCCCGGAGAAGTGTTTGACTGTCCGTGGGGCCCGACAGCCGCCCCAGGAGGCCAAAAGGCAAATAATCGATTGTGGACCCCCCTCCTCCTCCTCCTCCTCCTCCTCCTCCTCCTCCTCCTCCTCCTTTTCCTTTTCCTTTTCCTTTTCCTTTTCCTTCTCCTTCTCCTCCTCCTCCTCCTCCTCCTCCTCCTCCTCCTCCTCCTCCTCCTCCTCCCCCCCCTGCTCCCCTCCTCCTCCTCCTCCTGCTCCTCCTCACCCTCGTTTTCATATTCGTCGTCTTCAGGGTCGGCGGCACCGGCCGTAAGGCCTTCGCAATAATCGATTGTGGACCCCAAACGGTGTGTCCACTGTGGACCCAATGAGCAATCCCTGTGAACCAAGCCATATGGCTCAATCCACGTTGTGCAGTCCATGTTGTGCAATCGATATTGTGCAAAATTGGTGTAGCAATAAACGTGGTGTACGCAGTGCAGCATACGTTGTGCCATCCACGGTGTGCTATATATATATATATATATGTATGTATGGTGCAGCCTATGAGGTGCAATTAATCTTTGACCGTCTTGAAGCTGTCCTCTCCGCTGTTCGTGCAAATATCCCTCCCTCCCACCCGCAATTTGGTCGCAAGACCTCTTAAGACAAGACCGTGACGGTACGTACCACATGACCCTTGGCCACGACACCGACGCCGACGACGACAGCGACAACGACGACGACGGCGACAACGACGACGACGGCGACAGCGACAACGACGACGACGGCGCCGCCGACACCGACTATGACGACACCGACGACGTCTCCAACGACTTCGACGACGACAACGACGACACCAACGACGACGACGACGACGACGACGTCAACGACGCCGACGACGACGACGGCGACTACGACGACAAGTGCAATTCACTTGCCGAACTTGAAGTTGTCAGCTCCGCTGTTCGCGCAACCATCCCACCCACCCACCCGCAACTGGGTTTGCAAAGCCCATGCATTGCGATGAATGCCGCGCTAGCCCGCGCATGCTCGCGCACGCAGCGGCAAGCTACTTTGGCGCGACCGACGCGAACGCGGTGGCGCTGACCGATGGGCACATCCCCGCGGGTAAGTGAGTGCGAGTCGGCGACTCGGGCGGGCGCGGTATCATGGCAACGTCGACAACGCTAGAGACAATGATGACTGGAGCGATGCTGGTGACACTGCTGACTTCGCCGACGGGGCAACCAGTGACGGCGCCGATGCGAATCACGCCGACGACGATAACGGCGTCCTCGAGTGGGTGATGAGGGTTTTGGAAGGAATTCGACATGCGCTTGCGGCAGACGCGAAAAGTGGCTCGCATGGTATTGTTTGAGACGGATCGTACCACCCCACAGCACGCGCGCAAAGGGCGCCCGAAGGGTTTCGACATGCGCGCGCGAAGCCCGTTTGACAGCATGTTGTGGTAATGTTGAATTACAAGTCTTTCTAAATATATACGTGTATATATATATATAGAAACAAAACAAAAACAAAAACAAAAACGAAAGAACGCGCGCGCGCACGTTTTTGTTGATAATCCGTGTTGCGAAACCCAGTGCTTTTTGTTTGGAAAATGTTGTTTGGATATTCGGTTTTGAAATCCTTCCGAAACCTAAGGTTGTTGAAGGATTTCGGCACGCGCGCGCGACCACGCGCGCGTGTGCACTTCGCCCCACTGTTTGGCAAGAAATTCTTAACACTCTATGTTTTTTATAAGCGAATGCGCGCGCATAGTATTGTTTGCAAAGGCTGGCGGGGGGGACCGATACCGGCCTGGCTGGGATAGTATGAACTCACAAGTAAGATGGGCATTGGGTCAGAATCTTACGGGTTTTGCATAGGTTCCCAAGGTATCGATCAGTCTGGGGGGCAGGGTGGTAGAACCTATTCTTTCTTTAGAAAGGAAAATCAAATTCTGTCTCCAGGGAAATGTCAACTCCATTCCTCGCGCAATCATCCCACCCACCCACCCACAACTTGGCTTGCATAAGCCCCTGCGGCGGCAATTGCGGTGAGTGTTTGGTGTTGGCTGGTGCATGTTTGCGGCCGCGCTAGCCCACGCATGCTGGCACGCGCAGCGGCCAGCTACTGTGGCGCGACCGACGCGGCCGCGGTGGCGCTGACCGATGGGCACTTCCCAGCGGGCACTGCAGTGCGAGTGGGCGACTTGGGTGGGCGCAGTATCAGGGCAACGTCGACAACTGTAGACACGAAGATGATAGTAGCAATGTTGGTGACGATGATGACAACGACGACGGCAAGGCCAATGACTTCGCCGATGCTGATCGCGCCGACGACGATAACGTCGCCCTCGCGCCGGTGATGAAAAACATGTTGTTGGAACGAGTTCAACATGCGCGCGCGGCCGACGCGAGAGAGTGTCCCGCATGGCACTATTGACTCAGATCGCGTTCCCCCGGGACGCGCGCAAGGCCGCTCGAATAATGATTTCGACATAGTGCGCGAGAGGCCCGCTTGGCAGAAGTCAATGAACATGTAAAACAATAGTTTGTATGTTTAATATGCTCATAAGAATTCGCAAAGCTCGATCGCAGTTTTTTTGGTAGGAAAACTGACAACGCAAACATATGTTGCAAAATGCTTTCTGGATACTCGATTTCGAAACCTACGGTTTTTGGAGGATGTCGGCGTGCGCGCGCGATGACGCGCGCGTGCGCATGTCGTCCCACTGTCTGCAAAGGATTATTGTGACAACACGCGCGCAGGGGCGTTCGAACGACTTCGACATGCGCACGCGAGAGATTCGTTTGGAAATATGCTATGAGAATGTTTAAAAAGATGGTTTCTAATAGATCGCAAGAGCGCGGGCGCGAAAACATGCGCTCATAGATGCTCCCGGGACACTCGATGTTGAATCCCTTGCGAAACCATGTGTTTGAATGATTTAGACATGCGCGCCCGGCGACGCGCGTTTGTGCACGTCGCCCCATTGTTCAGCAAAAGACGATTAACAACTGCGGATAGTTGATAAACGAGTGTGCGCGCATAGTCCTTTTTGTAGATGACGAGGGGGGGCGATACCGGTCTGCTTGGCAAGGTGTGAATTCAGATTAAGGATGGACGATGGGGCAGATCATGTGCAAATTGCAACACGAAAAGGGGCACCGTTAATTCCAGAGGGGGAAGTTAGATTGCTCGCTTAGGGGGGAGAACCTATGTGGTGCGCAATATATGTGGTGCAATCGACGTGGTGCAATCTGTGTGGTGCAATCAATATTGTGCAACCTATGTGTGCAAACTATGTGGTGCAATCAACGTGGTGCAATCTATGCGACGCAATCGATGTGGTGCCATTTACGTCGTGTTATCTAGGCGGCGACGGGGCGGCGACGGCGACCACGGAGCCGCCAGACCGACACCCAGGCCCACACGACGGGCGGCGACGAGGCGGCGACGGGGCAGCGACGGCGAGCATAGCGCCGACAAACCGACACCCAGGCCCAGACGACGGGCGGCGACGAGGCGGCGACGGGGCGGCAACGGCGAGCATGGAGCCACCAGACCGACACCCAGGCCCAGTACTTCTGAAAAAACGTCCAGACCCCAAGTTCAAGCACCGTTTGGTGAACCTTCCCGAACCCAGGACCTCGAACCTAAGAGCCAGGGCTGGACCACCTCAGACCCACAGCCGGTGTTATCATACATGGCCGATTCCTGAAACCCTGAAGCCAAAAATGCTGTCAGCCTCAACCGCAATTTGGCGACACATTTCAAACCGCAATCGGGCGCGCAAGCGCAACTGGGCGACGCATTCCAATCCGCCCGCGGGCGCGCAACCGCAACCGCAACTGAGCGCCACATTTCGACCCGCCCGCGGGCGCGCAACCGCAACCGCAAGTGGGCGACACATTTCAACCTGCCCGCGGGCGCGCAACCGCAACCGCAACCACGCGGCGCATTTCGACCCGCCCGCGGGCGCGCAAGCGCAACTGGGCGACACATTTCAACCCGCCCGCGGGCGCGCAACCGCAACCGCACCTGGACGACACATGTCAACCCGCCCGCGGGCGCGCAACCGCAACCTCAACTGGGCGACACATTTCAACCCGCCCGCGGGCGCGCAACCACAACTACGCGACACCTTTTCGACCCGCCCGCGGGCGCGCGACCGCAACCGCACCTGGGCGACACATTTCACCCCGCCCGCGGGCGCGCAACCGCAGCCGCAACTGGGCGACACATTTCAACCCGCCCGCGGGCGCGCAAGCGCAACTGGGCAACACATTTCAACCCGCCCGCGGGCGCGCAACCGCAGCCCCAACTGGGCGACGCATTTCAACCCGCCCGCGGCGCGCAACCGCAACCGCACCGCTCACCTGCCGCCCTCCTCGCCTCCAGGGGATCTGAGGCGGAGGAAGGGTGGGAGGGAGGGGGGAGGGAGGAGGGAGGCGGGAAGGAGGAGGAGGAGGAAGTAGGGAGGGAGGGAGAGGAGACGGAGGGATGGTAGAGAGCTCACAATGATTGGGGGGGGACAGCTTCTGCCCCCCCCCCCCGTTCCACGCAAATGGATCTTCACAAGGCTCCAGACACTGGATTCCTTATTCAAGGCCTCCACGGTCTGCTAGCGGGATGAGCGGGTTAACCGGCTCCGAGGGGGGGGGAGGCTTTGACAGGAGCGGTCCGCTGCACCGCCTAGTTTGAAGTTGGGGGGGCGATGCCGCGGGAATCGATTGCGCGTTCACCCACGCGCAAGCTGCCCGCGGATGTAGGTGCATCGGCGCCGTCTGATTCACGCAGCCTGCCGCGTCTTATTCATGATCTGGCGCAGGAGCAGGTGGAGGAGGAGGGTGGGGGGGGGCGAGAAGGAGGTAAGGGAGGAGGAGGAGGAGGAGGAGGAGCAACAACAGGACGAGGATGAGGAGGAGGAGGAGGAGGAGGAGGAGCAGCAGCAGGACGAGGAGGAGGAGGAGGAGGAGGAAGACCAGGATGGCCAGGAGGAGGAGGAGGACGAGGGGGAGGGGGATGCCAGGGTGGCGCCGCCCGAGAAGGTGCACGAGCAGGTGCTTGTTGCGGAGGACGGGGGAGGATGAGGTGGTGGACGTCAAGGAGGATATGGGCGTAAAAATGGATGTCCTCCTCGCGGCCTCCGGGCGTGACCCGCGGTTTTCCGCCGGGACATTGCAGCGGGGAATCCCCATTCCACGCTGCTGCCCCTGATTTCTTCTTCGATAAATATAATCTACATGCGCTTGGGCGGCAAGAAAGCCCAGAATCGAATCGATAAGTCGGATCTGCGATCGAAATGAATCGGATCGGCGGAAATCGGCAGCCGAGCCGAGATAAGTCGAATCGGCGGAAATCGGCAGGCTAGTATATGCGTCCAGTTAGGAAATCGAAAACCAAATATCGGAATCCCAAGTCGAATCGAATCGGAATCGGAAGCCATCGAGATCGAATCGTATCGAACCGGAGGAGTCGAAACTGGTGAGACCAAAAGGCACCGATACTGTTACTCCCCCGACCTCTCCCAGGGTGCGTTCTGACCAGGATTACGAAGCGAACCCAGCGGTGGCGACTCAGTGGCGACGAGGGCCTCCCAGGAGGCCCAAAAAGGGGAAAACGGGCGGGGGGGTAAAGGTACGGGTACCTATTCCTCCTCTGAGGATCGGAGGAGTCGAAACGAGCCCTGTTACGTGTGCTCGGGTGGTGCCGACCTGGCGGGAGAGCCACGGCCGCCGTTGAGCAGGGACCGACCGTCCCGGCATTCCTATAGGCCTACCACGACATGTTCTCAGAACCCAAAAATGTTCTAAGAACAAAAACAATGTTCTTACAACCTAAGCCCGATGTGCTAAAACAAAACAGACCCAGCCAGAATAAAAACATTTCGTGGAAACCACAAACGGTTCTTAGAACATTGTTTGGTAGGCCTATTGGCGAGCCAGGACGCTTCGCCACTGCTTGACGCCGAGGCCTCCACCGCCAGCAGGGCCGAGCGGTTCGGCGGCGGCCGCGCCGCTCGCGGCCGCGGCTCGGCCTCCACGGCGGCGCCTCCCCGGGCCGACCGACGGTCCCGGAGCTCTTGCGGGGCCCAGCTTCCACCACCGCTGCCCCTCGGCAGGAGGAGGAGGAGGAGGAGGAGGAGGAGGAGGAGGAGGAGGAGGAGGGAGGAGAAGGAGGAGGAGGAGGAGGAGAAGGAGGGCGGAGGAGGAGGAGGAGGAGGAGGAGGAGGAGGAGGTGAGGAGGAGGAGGAGGGAGGAGGAGGGAGGGAGGGAGGAGGAGGAAGGGTGGGAGGAGGGAGGAGGGAGGAGGGAGGAGGAGGAGGAGGAGGAAGAGGAGGAGGAGAAGGACGGAGGAGAAGGAGGAGGAGCAAGAGGAGGAGGAGGAGGAGGAGCAGGAGGAGGAGGAGCAGGAGGAGGACGGAGGAGGAGGACAGGACAGGACAGGACATCCGCATGAGGGGGTCAACGTCAATGCGCCCGCTAAGGTGCAGTGTAGGACCTCCTCATCCTCCCTTCTCCCCCGTCCTTCATGTGGCAGCGGTGGTGGAAGACTTGCCCATCATCTCTGGCGATCTGATTTCTCCGATCCAGGCGCTTCTCCTCGAGCTCAGCATTCGGCCCAGAGAGGCTCCGAAACAATCGGGGTGGCAGGTCTGGGCCCACTTTCGGGCTCTCTGGGGGCCCTCATCGCGTGAACCAACTACCCGGGACGAAAGACCAGCCCTGGGGAAGTTGTCCAGACCTCCAATGGCCCACGCATCGAAATAATGGGAGCGCCGGATGTCTGAGGGGGGCCGTTTCCGGGCCTCGGGGCCATCAAACACCACATGGGCTCGGCACGGAAGACGACCCCCCTGGGGAAGCGGTCAGGAGCTTCTTTGGGAAGCAACCCACAAGTACCGATACCACCACTCCCCGGACCTCTCCTGGGGTGCGTTCTGACCAGCACCTCGAGGCGAATCCAACGGTGGCGACGAGGGCCTCCCAGGAGGGCGGAAAAAAGGGGCCAAGGGTAGTGGTACGGGTACCTTTCCCTCCTCCGATGCTTGGGGCCACGGATGGAAAAATCGGCGGGTGCCAGGCCAGGGGTGCGCGCACGCCAGCGCCGAGCTGGGTCGGGCCAGTCCTGAACAGCCTCTCGGGATCGGTTTTCGCGCCTTCCTGGCCAATTCAGCACGGGGGCGGTGCGCACGCCTGAGCCGCAGCGTGTGGGAGGGGGGGCACCAGCTTAGGGAGGACACATCAATTTCCTCCTCCTCCTCCTCCCTCCCTCCCTTCCTCCCTCCCTCCCTCCCTCCCCTCCCCTCCCCCCCCTCCCTCCTCTCCTCTCCTCCTCCTCCTCCTCCTCCTCCTCCTCCCTCCTCCTCCTCCTCCTCCCTCCCTCCCTCCCTCCCTCCCTCCCTCCCTCCCTCCCTCCCCCCTCCCCCCCTCCCCTCCCCCTCCTCCTCCCTCCTCCTCCTCCTCCTCCTCCTCCTCCTCCTCCTCCTCCTCCTCCTCCTCCTCCTCCTCCTCCTCCTCCTCCTCCTAGCCGTTCTGGCACAATCCATTTTGGGGCATGCGATCACCGATCTTCTGAACGGCTGGGTGTTCGCGGGCCAGAGTGGCTCGGACCCCCCTTTTCCTCACGGCGGCGCTGCGATGGCTTTTGGTGGCAAGCCTCGTAGCGGCTACGACGCAACCAAGAAGTGGACTTGCGGGTATTGCGGATGCCGCAAAAACATGGGTCACTACTTGTGGTGCAAGCACTGCGGCAAGAAGTGGACTGAGACCGTGCCAGGAGACGGGCAGGCCAGAGGAGGAGGAGTTCCCCGTGGAGCGGCTGCTGCTGAAGTCCGTCGTGCTGCAGCAGACGCAGTGTCGGGAAAGACTCCACCCGTGCGGCCTGCCACCGTCCCGACTGCGACCAAGACGGAGTTGCAGCAGCTGGTGGAGCTCAGCGCCAAGGTGGGGGACGCCTCCCTGCTCTCCTTGGCGCAAGAGAAGGTGGCCCAGTTGGAACAAGCCCCTCTGCCCCCGCAGCAACGGGCAGATGCGGCTTTCAAGGAGATCCAGAGGCTCGAGAAGAAGCTGGATCGCGACCTGGACCACGTCCACGGCCTCGAGCGGAAGCTGGCTCAGCAGCGCGCAGACCTGGAGGCCACGCTGCAGGAGCTGGAGCGCTACGATGAGGAATACAAGTCGGCCATCTCAGAGTTGCACCTGTCGGTCACGCTCCACCCGTCGCAGCCACAGGAGGGCCCAGCCGCCCCAGTGTTGCGCCTGCAGGACATACTGGATGGCAAGGTGTCCCCTCTCGTGCTGGACGATGGCGACATGTTCGGGTTGGCGGAGTTTCAGGACGTCACTCCTGAAGATCTGCGTGAAGCCCAGTCTCGGAAGGAGCAGCTGTCGGAGAGCATCAAGAGTCTCACGGCGGCCCTGTTCGGGGAGGTTCAGTCGAAGTGCGTTGAGCTCAAGAAGAACCACCAGGAGCAGGCCAAGCGGCTCGAGAAGAAGCGGAAGACGGATGCCGAACCTGCTGCTGCGGGTGTACCTGCAGGAGGTGCTGCGGCCGCCGCCGCCTCTGAGGCATCGGGAGCGTCGGCCTCTGCTGCTGGAAGCAAGGCCACCCCAGCGCCGCCTGTCGCCCCTGGTGCCCCGCCTTCTAAGCCTGGCGCCTCTGTCCGTGCCCAGGCTCGTGAGGCTATCAGCAGGGCACCGTCCAAGGCGCCCCCCGCTGTCCCAGACGGGAAGGCGCCGCCACCAGCGGGCCCCCCAGCCAAAGGCGCGGCTCGTTCCTAGCCAGACCGGTGCCGTGCCATCACCCTTCTCCTACCCTAGACTCCCTACCTCCTGCCCAGTTTTGGATGCCCTGCGAAACTCGTGTATGCATCGACTTGGGACCAAGGAGATCTTGTTGCTGCTCAGGAGTCTATTGAACTGGAGATAGTGACGGCTAACGGCACCGCTTGGAGCTCGCTCAAGCAGTTTTTGGGTATTACCTCTGCCCACATCGTGCTCGCCCAGGAGCACAAGCTCATTAGCGCTGAGGACATCAGGAAGGCTTCGGCCTGGTGTGTGCGAAACGGGTGGAAAGCCAGCTTCGAACCTGGAACCCTGGGGCCTGGGGGAGGCCCCTCGGCTGGGGTCGGGGTCCTGGTCAGGTCCTTCCTTGGGTTGCACCACCCCGATTTTGGTCCCACGATTCGGCCTCACAGGGCCCTCGGAGCGCTCGTCCACCTCCCAGGTCAGGCCTCTTTCTACATTGTTAGTGTCTACTTGCAGGATTGTGTTGGACTTAGTGATTTCAATCAGGATATATTTGCTGGAGTGGCGGCGCGAGCAAAGAGCATTACGGTGCCGTTCGTTGTCGGAGCTGACTTCAACGTGGAGCCCGCCGTGCTAGCAGGCTCGTCTATTCACAGAAGGATGGGAGCTGACATTGTGCACCCCCCTGGAGCTGTAGGCACCTGTCGTAGCACTGGGGGCGTGAAGATGTTCGATTTCTTCCTCTGTTGTTCCCGCCTTGCGCAGGCGATCAAGGGCGTGAAGGTAGTGAGCGATTCGGAGTTAGCGGCGCATGACCCTGTCTCCCTCACCTTCCACCCCTCCCTCGCGTCCCTCAAGGCTTTGACCGTTCGACGTCCCCCACCCTTGCCCACCAGCAGGCCCGCGGGGCCGTGCCCCGAGCCCCCTGCCGAGTGGGGAGTGTTGGGTCGGCTGGCCTCGCGAGCCCTGGTGGTGGCTGAGAGTGGGGAGACTGATGTGACCCAGTATCATCTGGACACCATCTACAAACATTGGGCCAACACGGCTGAAAAGGAGCTCGAAGGGGTATTTCAGTGCCGTCTCTCGCACCACGGTAGTCGTGGTCGCCAAGCGGAGCTGCACTGGGTCAGCGCGCTGCAGTCGGGCACGGCCTCGATGGAAGGTGTTTCGTCGACGTCGCAGTTGGCCTCGCAGCTCCGCTGGCTCAGCAATCGCTTTCGGCTTTGGTTGCAGCTGTACGCCCTAGGAGCGTCGACGGCTGCGCCCGAGCCCCCCTCCTCCCCGCGTTTTGCTCGTAGCAGTTTAATCGGAAAAAAAACAGCCTCAGGACGCGCCGAGCACAGCTCGGCACGCAGCAGCCATCTTTGTGCCACGGCTGCTGAGCTGTTCAATCCCCCTGTCAGGCTGGGAGAGTGGAGCGGCCACGCGGCCGCGCTGCTTCAGCGTTGCAGGGATGTCGTCACCCACAGCCCCCCTGGTCAGCCCGTCGTCTATGGGGAACCCGAGTATGCCCTGGATGCGGTCTCCCAGGCCCAAGCTGTGGCCGAGAATGAACATCGTAATGCTGAGAACCGTAAGTGGGTGTCTTGGCTTAAGACCAATATTGAGTCTGGGGCTCGGCACGCCCATGGGGTTGTTCGAGGGGCCCCAGCTTGGACCCCCACCACCACCCTCAGCGTCAAAGGTGAAGTTGTTTCGGACCCACAGGCCCTCCTTGAGTCTGAATGTGCTAAGTTTTCTGATCTGTGGCATGCCGAAGACCAGCAGGTTTCCCCGTCGACTGGTGCCAGGTTCGAGGCGCTCGAACCCCTGCCCGAGTTGACCCCAGCTGACCTTCGCCGTGTCTCTAGGTCTTTCCCGAAGCACACGGCCACCTCGGTCGACGGTTTCCATGTTAGCCACTTCCAGCACCTCTCGGATCAGGCCCTTGTCGTCCTCTCCCGCCTTATCGCCACGTTCGAGAAGTCAGGGCACTTGCCAATGCAGATGCGCGTTCTGTTGCTCATCATGCTTGCCAAGCCAGACGGAGGGCACAGACCGATAGGATTATTCGTGTCAGTTTATCGTATTTGGGCCCGTGCTCGTCGTGAGTATGCTCGCAGGTGGGAAGTGGCTAACGGCGGGGACTTCTTCGCCGCGGGCTCTTTTGCATCGAGCGTGGACACTGTCTGGCGGCAATGCGTTCGAAGTGAGAAAGCTGTTTCGCCTGATTTATGTTCCAGTTCGGTGCTCTGGGACCTTCTCAAGTTTTATGAGTCGGTCGACTTGGATCTGTTATTGCAGCGTTGCCGTCAACACGGTTTCCCCATGCAGATTGCGAGAGTTTGTGATGTTGCTTACCGCGCCTGCCGCTACATCGCCATGAACAGCAGGGTCATCGGGCCCAAGTTCGCATGATGGCGAGGATTAGTGGCAGGCTGCGGCTTCGCGACCACTTTAATCCGTGTCTTCAGCATAGCCGCCTTAGATGGGCTTAGCTTGCCAAGACCGGTCTCGTTGAAGATATATATATCGATGATTACACCCTGTCTTGCCAAGGGACCGCCTCGACGGTCGTTAATGACCTCCTGGAGGGGGCCATTAAATTGCAGGTTGTCATCGAGGGCGATCTTGGCTGCGCGATCGCTGTCAAGAAGGCGGCTGTGCTCGCCTCTCATTCTGCAGTTGCTAAGGCCGTGCGCCAAGGTCTTGGCACGGTGGGCGGAGCGCCGTGTGACTCCGCTGTCAACCTCGGCATCGACGATGCTGCTGGCAGGCCCCGTCGTGTCGCTCGTCGTGGTGGAAGGTTTAAAGTTCGTAAAACCCTGTTTTCGGCCAAGGTTGCTCGTTTGGCTCGACATAAGAGAACCCTCGGTCGTCACTCGCGTCGTGTTTTCACGACAGGGCCCCTTGCCAGCCGAACCTACGGTTGCGAGGTGCACGGCACCTCGGACCATGAGCTTTTCACCCTGCGGAGAGCCATGGGTCGTTTCTTGCAACCCTCCGCTGGAGGGAGATCTCTCACGGCAGCCTTCCTGTTTGCCGCCGACCCCACCTGGTACGTGTCCGTCGCGCCCATTGTGAGGTGGTCTAAGGAGGTCTGGGCTTGCCTGGTGGGGGCCTACCAGTTCGGCCTCAGCTTGACCGAGCTCCGCGGTGCCTGGGCTGTGGGTTTCTCGGGGCCTCTTCAGCCGTGGCGTCGTGTGCGCGGTCCTGCGGGGGCCCTGCGGCTCTCGGTGGAGCGTCTTGGGTGGAAGATGCCTAGTTTCAGCATGCTGGTCGACGACCTGGGGGTGGAAGTCTCCCTTACCCTGGTTTCGCCTTGCCTCCTGAAACGTCTCCTCCGTGCTGCTGGTTTGAGGAATCTGGAACGTGAGTATGGGCGGTCCCTGGGCCTGGATCGTCGCGTGTGTTTCGACGTTGCCGTTGCGGCCATGAGTTCTTCAAAATTCACTCCCTTCGAGAAAGGGTGCATAAGAGGTCTTGTCTGCCAGGCGCCCTGGACCAAGGCGCGAGCCGAGGACCACGGCTACATCATGCCTGACACGTTGTGCCCGCTGTGCGAAGTGGCAAGGGACACCATTTTCCACAGGTTGTGGTGTTGCCAGCACGAGTCGGTCGCCCAGGCCCGAGATGACATCCTCGGAGATGGGTTCCAGTTTCGGCCGATGGAGTACGACTCGTTGTCGGATGCTGACAAGATAATGTACACGTTGGGTTTGTTTACCCACCCTGGTGACTTCTTCCCTCCCCCGTCAAAGTGCGAGCCTATATATCAGCATTTTGACGATCCTGGGAAAGACGATTATACTGTTTCGGGGAATATCTTTATGGATGGATCTTGTATACGTTCGGTCGTAAGAGAATTATCGAGAACGGGGTGGAGTTATGTCTCGGTTTCCGATTCTGGGCAGGAACTGGGTCATGTCTATGCCCCCCTCCCTTACCCCATTCCCCAAACGGCTCAGGCTGGTGAATTTGCTGCCTGCACTGCTGCTTGCCAAAATGCGGTCACTCCAGCTGTGGGTTATAGCGATTGCCAGAATGTTGTGGCCCTTTGGGCCCTCCCCCGTAGTGAACACTTGTCGTACAAGCGAGTGCACTCGGGCATGTTTGTTTGGACCGCAGACAGTCAAATGGGGCCCATCCACAAAGTGAAAGGCCACATGACGGACGAGCAGGTGGGAAACGATGCCTATCTGAAGTTCTGTAAGACTGGGAATGACCTTGCCGACCACTATGCTAAACTTGGGGCCCTAGCTCACGAGAAGCCGAGCCCCGAGCAGCTAGATTGGCTTGAGAAATGTTTGTCGGTCGTTCGCAAGGTTTTTGTTCTGGCTGCCCGGATTTTGCCTCTCTGGCCTCCGCTCGACTTGTCTTTGGCCACTCGTGCGCCCGTCGAGCCGAAGCCAGTGCCAATCATAGTGCCTCATCTCTGGAAGAAGGTGGGGACCTTCTGGCAGTGTAATCTTTGCCTCGCGGTGTGCCGCGGGGTTTTCCCGAGGAATAATTCGAGTTGCTCAAAGAAGCATAAGCTCCAGTATGACGTCCTCCAGCAGCTGGAGCATAATTGTCTGGGTTTAGCGTGTTCGGACGGCGGCATTGTCTGTGTTTGTGCCCGTTGTAAAGCGTTTTCCACTGGCTAAACCATGTCCAGGTAGGCCACACAATTTTAAATATTCTAAATATTATTGGGACAGAATTTCGGCTGGCAAGCACCCCAAGCTCTCGGACGTCTGGCTTGATGCGGATGCTAACAGTGTTGTTCGTCTCTTTAATACCACCTAGGCCTGTGTCTGGCCCAGCCTCCCGTTCTCGTGGCGTGGGGGCGTGGCCCTGATATAAGGTTTTCATGGCATGTATGACTTGTCTGTGCCATTTAAGGGCCGTGCTCGACGGCCGCCTGGCGCCCAGTGCCAGGCCGACTGCGGGATGCCGTGGAGAGCAGCGTAGCGGTAAAAATCCTCCTCCTCCTCCTCCTCCCCTCAGCCGATCCCCCCCTGACGCTGCCCCTGAACACCGATCCGGGGCCCAGGACAGGCCTGGCCAGGACCGGTGCTGGTGCACGCATCGGGGAGACGTAAGACTCTGGTTCGGGGGACGCGGGCTGGCCTGACGGAGCCATCGTGAAAATGACGAGAGGCGATCTGACATTTGACGCGAACTGCCGCCGCAAACACCCACGAACACTGGACTGTCACAATCCAGGACGCGGTCGTCACAAAGCGTCGGCCAACCCGAGCTTCGGCGTACTCGAGTCTTACGTTTGCCCGAGAATAGCAGGCGTCGTCCCGACCTGTCAGCCGAAGGCTGCGCGGAAGAAGACTGGTACAGTCACACAAGGTAGCCAACCACAGCGAGAAGCCGACATGAAGGGCGCCCGCAGGCATCGCCGCGCAACCGGCCGACCATCGTCTACATTGATCCGCCTCCGTGCCTCTGGGCACGGATTGGGCGTGTCCTCAGGTCGTGGGCCCCATCCTCTCAGCCTCAATCCTCAGTCCTCAGGAATCTTCAAAGCCCGGACCCCAATTTCCGAAATCTCCTTGGGGCTTCCCGGGTCTCCCAGGGCTTTGGGCGCGTGAACTTTTGGGCCCAAGCGAGGGCCCCAAGACGAGCCAAGAGGGCCCCGAGAAGCCCTCAAAACGGTCCAAGAGGGCCCCGAGTCGCCGAACGATCGTTCCAAGACGCTCAAGATGGCCCAAGAGGCCTCCAAAAGTCCTTCAAGAGGCCCTAAAGAGGCCAAAACCATTGAGTTTCCCAAGGTTTTTGGAAGGGGTTGTGGCGGTCTCGCCTTTTCGGCTTTCGACGCGCCAGACCGTCCCAAGACCGCCAAGACGGCCCCAAGACGGCCAAAGAGGCCTCCAGGAGGGCCCCAAGACGGCCTCAGAGCGCCCCAAAACGGCCCAAGAGGCGCCCAAGACGGCTCTAGGGGGGCCCAAGACGGCCCAAGAGGGCCACAAGAGGCCCAAGAGAGGGAACAAGAACCGACAATCCGACCCTTCCGCCCCAAGAGGCCCCCAGGAGACCCCCAGAGGCCCCCAGGAGGCCCCAAGAGGCCCCCAAGAGGCCCCAAAAGGCCCCCAAGAGGTCCAAAAGAGGCCCCACGAGGCCCCAAAACGGCCCCCCAGAGGCCCTCAAACTGACTCCAAGAGGCCTCCGAAAGGCCTCACACGAGATCCCAACAGACATCCGATGGGCTTCATACCCAGAACCCAGGCACGGTGGCGGGATGGGCCGTAGGCGTCTTCGATCCGCCGCCCTCTTGTGGTCTTGCAACAGGGGTGCCCGGCGTGCTAGATCCTACTGGTCTGGTTTTGTTGTGGTTTTTTGTATTGTTCATGAGCTCTCCCCCTCCTCCTCCTCCTCCTCCTCCTCCTCCTCCTCCTCCTCCTCCTCCTCCTCCTCCTCCTCCTCCTCCTCCTCCTCCTCCTCCTCCTCCTCCTCCTGGTCTGGTTTTGTTGTTTTGGTTCCTGTGTTGTTAATGAGCTCTCCCCATGGGGCTTCGGCCCGTCACGCCAGCCACCCGAACTGGCCCGCCGGCTGCGCCACCAGCGTCTCCCAAAACAACTGCCGTTTCGCTCGGGACACCCTCAACAAGTAGCGATCTCGGGATCCTGGCCCAAGACGCCTTGTGACAAGAATAAGCGTTTCGCACGAGAGGTGCTCGGAAAATGGCGATGTTAACATCGATGGCCTCACAAAAGGTCCCCAAGACGGCCCCAAGAGGGCCCCAAGACGGCCCCAGAGGCCTCCAAGACGCCCAAGATGGCCTTCAAGACGGCCCTGGAGCATCCCAAGGGGGCCCAAAGTCAGCCCAGAGAGGCCCCAACGACGGTTCCCGACTGCGTCAAGCGGGACAGGAGCCCACCAAGACGGCCCAAGATGGCTCCAAGATGGCCCAAGACGGCCCAACAGGCCCCCAAGAGGTCTCCAAGATGGCCCAAGACGCCTTCAAGAGGGCCTCCAAGAAGGCCCGAAGAGACCAACATCATTGATTTACTTTAGGTGTTTGAGAGATGTTGTCATTTGCTTTTTGTTCGACCTTCCGACGGCCCGAGACGGCCCAAGAGTCCCCTAAGATCGCCCCAAGATCTCCCAAGAGGCCTCCGAGATGGCCCCAGAACGGCCCAAGAGGCCTCCAAGACAGCCCCAAGGGGGCCCCACGACGCCCCCAAGGGCCTCCAAGACGCCCAAGATGGCCTCCAAGACGGCCCTGCAGCACCCCAAGAGGACATCAAGTCGGCCGAGAGAGGCCCCAAACACTGCTTCCGACGGCGTCAGACGGGTCAGGAGCCCACCATGACGGCCCAAGATGGCACGCAGGTGGCCTGAGACGGCCAAAGAGGCCCCCAAGACCTCCAGGAAGGCCCGAAGAGGCCCAAATCATGGATGTTGCTTCGGAATTTGAAAGATTGTGGCATTTGCTTCTGTTTGGCCTCCCGGCGGCCCGAGATGGCCCAAGAGCCCACAAAGATCGCCCCAAGATCGCCCAAGAGGCCTCCGGGATGCCCTCAGAAAGGCCCAAGAGGCCCCCAAGACGGCCCCAAGAGGGCCCCAAGACGGCCCCAAGAGGGCCCGACGACGGCCCAGGAGGGCCTTCAAGACGGCCCTGGAGCACCCCAAGAGGTCACAAGTCGGCCTAGAGAGAGGCCCCCAAGACGGCTCCCGACGGCGTCAGACGGGCCAGGAATACCCAAAGACTGCCTGAGAGGCCCCCAAGAGGCCCAAGGAGGCCCCCAAGAGGCCTCCAAGAGGCCCTCAGGAAGCTCCCAGGAAGATCCAAGAGTGCCCCAAGAGGCTCCCAAGAGCGTTCCTCCTCCTCCCTCTCCTCCTCCTCCTCCTCCTCCTCCTCCTCCTCCTCCTCCTCCTCCTCCTCCTCCTCCTCGTCTTCCTCGTCTTATTATTATTATTATTGTTATTATTAGTATTAGTAGTCGTCGTCTTGGTATTACTAGTATGCTTCTTCTTATTATTAGTGTTAATACTATTCTTCATATGTGTAGTATTATCATTATTCGTATGTCCCTTACTGTTCTTATTAATAGTATTCGTCGTCTTCGTCATCTTAATATTAGTAGCATTAGCAGTCTTATTAGTATTAGTATTATTATCATGATTATTATTAGTATTATTATTAGTAGTATTAGTATTATTATTAGTATTAGTTTTATTGTTATTAGTATTATGTGTTGTTTTCGCCTTCTTAGTATTATTACTCTTCCTCCTCCTCCTCCTCCTCCTCCTCCTCCACCTCCTCCTCCTCCTCCTCCTCCTCCTCCTCCTCCTCCTCCTTCCTTCTTCTCCTCGTTTTCCTCTTGCTCAAGTGTTCCCCGAAGGGTTTCAACGACGGCTGGGGGAACACGTGGTCCGATAGCTTGGTCAAGCTCTAGCCCGACTTTGGGCCACAGGGGCGCTTCCAAAAAGGCAGTGGGCGGCGGAGATTCGCCGTATGCGTCTTCGATCCGCCGCCCCCTGTGGTCGTGCCACACGGATGCTTGGCGTGCACGGTTTAGTGTCGGCTCTTATTCCAAAAGAACTCTCCGCGGGAGCCTCTGCGCGCCCCGCTGGCCACCCAGAAGACCGCGCCGCCGCGCAGCCCGCGTCTCCCAAAACGGCAATGTCGCTCGGGACATCCTCACGCAATCGCGATCTCGGGGATCCTAGCCGCTAGCCCAAGACGCCTTGTGATAAGAATGAGCGTTTCGCCCAAGACTGCCTCAAGATGACAGAAGACGGCCCAAGAGGCCCCCAAAAGGCCCCCAAGCGGCCCCCAAGACGGCCCAAGAGGCCTCCAAGAGGGCCACCAGGAAGGCCCGAAGAGGCTCAAATCACTGATGTTCCTTACGTTGTTGAAGGAGTGTGGAATCTGCTTCTTTTCGGCCTTCCGACGGCCCGAGACGGCGCAAGCGACCTCAAAGATCACCCCAAGAGGGCCCAAGAGGCCTTCAAGATGGCCCCAGAACGGCCCGAGAGGCCGCCGCACCCCATGGGAGCCCCAAGTCGGCTCAGAAAGGCCCCCAAGACGGCTCCCAACGGCGTCAGACGGGCCAGGAGCCCACCAAGACGGCCCAAGATGGCACGCAGGTGGCCTGAGACGACCCAAGAGGCCCCCAAAAGAGGCCTCCAAGAGGGCCTCCAGGAAGGCCCGAAGAGGCCCAAATCATTGATGTCCCTTCGGAATTTGAAAGACTGTGGCATTTGCTTCTGTTCGGCCTCCCGGCGGCCCGAGATGGCCCAAGAGCCCACAAAGATCGCCCCAAGATCGCCCAAGAGGCCTCCAGGATGGCCTCAGAAGGGCCCAAGAGGCCCCCAAGACGGCCCCAAGAGGGCCCGAAGACGGCCCAGGAGGGCCTCCAAGATGGCCAAGATAGCCTCCAAGACGGCCATCGAGCACCCCAAGAGGGCCCCAGAGAAGCCCCCAAGACGCCTTCCGACGGCGTCCGACGGGCCAGGAATACCCTAAGACGGCGAAAGAGGCCCCCAAGAAGCCCCCAAAGGCCCCGAAGAGGCCCAAGGAGGCCCCCGAGAGGCCTTCAAGAGGCCCTCAGGAAGCTCCCAGGAAGCTCCAAGAGTACCCCAAGAGGCTCCCACGATGCCCCCTCCTCCTCCTCCCCCTCCTCCTCCTCCTCCTCCTCCTCCTGCTCCTGCTCCTCCTTCTCCTTCCCCTCCTACTCCTCCTCCTCCTCCTCCCTCCTCCTCCTCCTCCTCCTCCTCCTCCTCCTCCTCCTCCTCCTCCTCCTCCTCCTCCTCCTGATCTTCCCCGCCATCCTCCTCCAAGTGTTTCGTTTCCCGAAGGGCTTCCACAACGGTTGGGGGAACACATGGTCCGATAGCTTGGCAGAGCTCTCGCCACAACGCTCGGCCACATGGGCGATTCCAAAAGGAAGGAGGCGGCGGTGATTCGACGTAGGCGCCTTCGATAGTAGGGAGGGTGGGCCAGGAGGTCCTGAGCCCCTGAGCGACGGATGTATGAAATCACGGGCACAAGCTCCGGTCCACTCCCATTCCCCGCCATCCGCCTCCACCTCCCCTCCCCATGTCCTCCGCCGCTCCCCTCCCTCCTCAAACTCCGAGCACTCCTTGTCGTCCAACTCTTCAGGCTCATCTTGCTCCTCCAGCGCGTCCACTTCTTCCTCCATCCGCTTTCCCCCTCCTTCTCCTTCTCCTTCTCCTCCTCCTCCTCCTCCTCCTCCTCCTCCTCCTCCCCCTCCTCCTCCTCCTCCTCCTCCCGAGCAGTGCGAAGAGCAGTGCGAGGAGCAGCAATACGAGTTCGAGTCCGACGGCAAGCGTAAGACCGTCTCGGACGAGTGTGCGGCCCTTGCCGTGACGGACGTGATCACGGTCATCGAGCCGTTCCGCGTCGGCGACGTCGGAAGCCAAAGACGCCACATCCTGGCCGGGCACTGGGACGTCGTGCGGCTCAACGAGGGCAGCCGGGTCCTCATCACGTGGGCTACGCGCGATGCGTCGGAGTGGGTGCCGAGGAAGATGCTGCCGTGCCTGGCGAAGGTCGTGTCCAGGGCCTCGGGCCCCATGCCCTGAGGTGCGCCGCCGCGCGGCGCGATGAGGCGGCCTGGCGCCGGATCCGCTTCGGTTTTCTAGCGGCGCCCTTCCCGGCGTGGGCGGGAGGGGGCGGAGCTGCTGGAGAGAGGGCTCGCGCGCGCTGTGCGAGCCCTGTTTCCCGCTTGGAGGGGCGGCCGCCGCTGACGGCTGCGGAGGGTGCCCTTCTGTGCCCGCGGGGGTGGCCTCTGCCTGTCCTTGGTCCTCCCCGCGAAGGGGCAAGGTCGGGGTGCACAGTGGGGACTCGACCACGGGAAACCTTCCACAGGAAACCCAACCCTGAGACCCCAGGACGTCCATTGCTCCCTGGTGCGCGAACGCCACGCCTCCCATCGCAAAACCGCCGAAACCCAGGAAACCCAGGGCACCCTGGAGCCAGGCAGGGTCTCTTGGCGTGGGCTTCCACTGGGCAAGCCTGCGTGGACCCCTTGGGTTTGGCCCGAGGGCCCTCCTCGTCGCCTGGGCGCGCGGGGCGTGGCGTGCGGCCACGCGCCGCGCGCGGGAGGCGGACGAGGGACCGGGGCTGCTCGCTGGAAGACATTTGGGCTGTGCCGGGTCCTGGCTTCGGCCTCGGACCAGGGGTGGCCCAGGGGGGTCCTTTGCGGGCGTGCCTCCTCCGTCTCCTCCCCCGTGACCTCCACGTTCTCCTCATGATCCTCCTCCTCCTTCTCCTCATATTCCTCCTTCTCTTTCGCCACCTTCTGACCTGTATTGGTACGAGTGTGTGGGTTACTATGAGTACTGTTCTACTCCGACGTATTCTTCTTATCTGTCTTATGAGTATTCGTATGCGACTTGGTATTATTATGTGTCGTAGTATTGTTCGCGTCAGCCACCTTATTAGTGTTGGCAGTCACCTTCTTCTTCGTACTGATATTCTTAATAGTAAGATTAATCTGGCTTGTTCGAAATATGTTTGGTCTCCTGCTTCTGGTTATTCGTGTTACTCTTATGTGTAGTATGATTCGTTTTCTCCTCCTGCTCCTACGGCTTCCCCATCTCCAACCCCCCCATCCCTCGGTGCTGGCCCCTCCGCCCCCGAAGCCCCCTCTCCCACCCATCCCATCCCCTTTACTCCCCTGGTCTCCCTTCTCCTTCCCTCCTCCGTCCTCATCAGCCTCCTCCTCCTCCTCCTCCTCCTCCTCCTCCTCCTCCTCCTCCTCCTCCTCCACGTCTTTCTCCTCCTCGTCCTCCTGCTCCTCCTTCTCCGTTTCCTTCTCCTCCTCCTCCTCCTCCTCCTCCTCATCATCATCATCATCCTCCTAGCTCTCCTGATTTTCGGGGGCCCAGGGCCAGTGCAAATGACGATGCTGTGGCGCAGGAAGCGCGATCACCAACAGTATCATCACCACCACCATCATCATCATCATCATCATCATCAGCAGCAGCAGCAGCATCATCATCATCATCATCATCATCATCATCATCATCATCATCATCATCAGCAGCAGCAGCATCATCATCATCATCAGCAGCAGCATCATCATCATCATCGTCATCATCATCACCATCATCAGCATCAGCATCATCATCATCATCATCAGCATCATCAGCATCTTCATCATCAGTTTCAGAATCATCAGCATCATCATCAGCAGCCTCATCTGCATCATCATCATCAGCATCATCAGCGGCAGCATCATCAGCAGCAGCATCATCAGCATCATCATCAGCATCAGCAGAATCATCATCATTAATATCAGCCGCATCATCATCAGCATCAGCATCAGCATCAGCATCAGCATCAGCATCAGTATCAGCATCTGCATCATCATCACCATCATCATCATCATCAGCAGCAGCAGCAGCAGCATCATCGTCAGCAGCAGCATCAGCATCAGCAGCATCATCAGCAGCAGCATCAGCATCACCATCGGCATCATCATCACCATCAGCCGCGTCCTCATCATACGCATCACCATCATCATCAACATCATCATGACCAGCATCATCATACTCATCATCAGCATCGTCATCAGCAGCAACACCACCATCAGCCGGTCATCACCATCATCATCATCATCATCATCATCATCAGCAGCAGCAGCAGCATCATCAGCAGCAGCATCGTTGTCGTCATCGTCGTCGTTGTCGTCCTCGTCGTCGTCGTCGTTGTCGTCAGTGTCACCATCACCATTCTCATCACCCCCACTACCACCGCCATCACCATCGTTTCATCATCGTCGTCGCCGTCATGAAAATACGCCCGCCTCCCACCTGAATCCGTCCTCCATGCTCCGCCTCCTCCTCCTCCTCCTCCTTCTCCTTCTCAGGTTCCTACTCCTCTTCCCCCACCCTCCCTCATAATGTACCCACTATTCCTCCTCAATCCTTCCTTCCTTCTCAATCCTTCCCACTCCCTCACCCTTCCTCCGTGTTCCCTTCCCCCCCTCCATGCCCCTTCTCCCGCATTGGTCACATCATGATTCAGCCAGTGCGCCCTCTTCCAACCTCTCTCATTACATATCTCCCACCACGCTACCATGCCATGCATACCTCCGTTATGTTTTCCCCCACGTCCCCCCCCCCAATCTCTCTGCATATCCATCCATCTCCCTTCCCCTCTCTCCCCGTTCCCTCTCTCCCCGTTCCCTCTCCCTCTCCCTCTTCCACCCTCCCTCCCTCCCTCCCTCCCTCCCTCCCTCCCTCTCCTCCTCCTCCCGACCCAGTTATCTTCATTCCGTCCTTCCCCTCTTTCTCCTCCCATCCCCCCCTCTCGCCCTCCTCATGCTTGCATCCTCACTCCTCGTTCTCCCTCCAACATTCTCCGCCTAATCTCTCCCTCCAACATTCTCCTCTGTCCTCGTAGGCCCTCCACCCCTCCTCCCGCAGTTTCCTCCGCCTCGTTCATCCCCCCCTCCTTCCTCCTCGTCCTCCTCCTCCTCCTCCTCCTCCTCCTCCTCCTCCACCCTCCATGATGCTCGCTCCCCTCTCCGCCCTCCTCAATATCCTCCCTCCCTCTTTCTCCCTCGTCCTCCCCCATTCATCCTCCTCCTCATCTTCTGTCAATTCCTCCTCCACTCTTGAGACTATCTTCCCTGCTTCGCATCCTCGCTCCCTTCTCCCCCCTCGGCATCGCATCCTTCCATACCTCCCTGCCTGCGCTCCATACGTCCTCTCATCCTGCTCCTCCTCCTGCTCCTCCTCCTCCTCCTCTCCTCCTCCTCCTCCTCGTATGATTCCTCATTACATCGCCCTCTGGTCCGCAACCCTCGCGAGTCTCCGGGCTGTCGAACTGCAGGAACATGTCCTCCCTCTTGTGCGAGATCGCGTCCACTGCGCGGCGCCGCTCTGGGAGGGTGGGGGTGGGGGAGAGGGGGGGGGGCCTGGGGCGGGCGCCGTGGGGCACAGATGCTGGTGGCCCTGCGCCCTGCGGATAAGAGTGTAGAATGGGGTGAAGCGGGCGATCTCAGGGTCGACTCCCGTTTGATGATTTCGACTTCCATTGATGGGAAAAAACATCCTGACGAATGAAGCATTAACGAAAGACATGTGTGCGAAGCAGCTCCCACTACAGGAGTGCCTTTTCAGGGTCCACGAGAGTCTCGCAAGGGGGCATTCGGCCCCTGAACCGAAGCGGGCGCCATGGAGGGCGCGGGGGGGGGGGCCATCCGCACAGTGCGCGAGGCGGAAAGGCAAGTGAACGCTGCACCAGTGGGCGCCTCAGCGCACGTTGTACGATTCATCGCACCGAGCAGGGGGGACCAGGGTCGAGCCGAATTCGCGTCCCCCTGCGAATCGCAGGGGCATCTGACCACGCCCCCAGGCCACTGGAAAATCGGAGTGGGCTCCGGCCGCGGCCCAGCTGCAGTGGCGACAGGAAAGCCGAGGGGCATCCCTTCGGCCTTTCCCAGGGTCAGGCTTGAACCCACAGGGCTCTTCGGACGGTATTTTCCCTGGCTGCACTGGCACATCGGGCACGAGGTTCAAGCTGAACCGTCGCACTCGAGGCAGGACATCGTGCTCGGACAAAGCCAGTGGGGGTTCTGGTAAGCTATCCAGCAGTTCCGGCGTTTCGCTCCACAGTTGATCTTCCCTCGAGCGGCGCACCATCATGGTGCACCAGGCCTCCGGCCTCAACAACGGGGTGGAGGCGCCCCTGGGCCATAACACTTCAAACTCCTCCTCCCTCCCTCCCTCCCTCCCTCCCTCCTCATCCACCTCCTCATCCAGCTCCTCCTCCTCCTCCTCCTCCTCCTCCTCCTCCTCCTCCTCCTCCTCCTCCTCCTCCTCCTCCTCCTCCTCCTCCCCCCACCTCCCCATGTTTCCGTTATGCATTGGCCATGGCTTGTTGGAGCCATCTTGACCCTCTGGGCGCTCTCTTGGTGCCCGCTTGAGCCGTCTTGGATGTTCCAAGAGGGTCCCTCGGGGCCATCTGAGAGCCCGAAATGTGTTGGAACCGCCATCTGTTTTGTCGTTCCGCGGGTTCTTCTTTGTCTTCTTAGCCTCACAAGCTGGTTTCGACCCAGTTGGCAATTCGTTGGGGATGTTGGCAAAGCCTCTTGGGGCCCTTCTGGGCCGTTTTTGGCAGCTGCTGGGGCACTTTCGGCGCGCCTTGGGCACCTCTCCGACCCTGTCCTAGTTTTAGGTCGGGCATATCCTCCTACAGGCGCATTTTGTACAAAAAAACTTAAAATACCCCAAAAGTATTCAAACGATATCCCAAAATACTTGTTAAAACAAGTCCCCATATTATCTTTGGACTATTTGGGGATATTCCTCCTGTAGAGGGACGTGCCCGACTCAATCCTAGTTAGGCTGCGCTCCTCCCCCCTCCGAAAAAAACCCACGTTATACCAAGACGTGGGGCGGCGGCGCCTGCCCGCCTCAGGGGCCTGCGATCGAGCAGAACGGCCTGCTGCTGGTAGCGCCATTGGTGGCGCACTCGGCGGCCGATCACAGAAACCGGCCTTAAAATGACGCGAAGATCGGGACAAAATCGGATCGGGATAACTAGAAATCTCTGAGAATCGGCGGGTTTGGAGGATGTATTGGGCGCCGCGGCCGCTCCAGAGCGTTCCGGAACGCTCTGAGAGCGCTCCGGAACGCTCTGGAGCGACTTATCCCGATCCTAGCCCTGCTTTAGGCCTGCTGCTGGCTGCGCCGTCGGTTGCGCATCCGGCGGCAGAAAGGAAAGACGGCCGTCGCACGGGTGCGACCAGTCCAGCCCAGAGTGCAGCAAGCTATCCCCGCGGAAGGCAAAGCCGAGAAACCTGAGAGCCTCGATGTTCCTCTTGAAACCTCAGGGCCAGTGCTCTTGAAACCTGAGAGCCTTGATATTCCTCTTGAAACCTATATCTCCCGAAGCCAATCCTCTTGAAACCTGAGAGCCTCGATATTCCCTCCCCCCACCCTCCATATCCAAGAGGGGCTGTGTTCGCGCTTCGCGCTGCGCGAAGCGCCAAGCGCGTAGCGCCAAGCGCGTAGCGCCAAGCGCGAAGCGCCAAGCTCCAAGCGCGAAGCGCCAAGTGCGAATGACGTCGCGCTCTCGCGCCGCCCCCCGAGGGAATGGAGGAGGACGAGGAGGATGAGGAGGAAGAATCGCGACTCGCCAACCGCGAGCCGCGAAAAACATCGCTCCCTCGTGACGGCCCTCGCATCTCGTGCCGCCGATCTCTCACGCTCCGCGACTGTCGTCGCCACTTCCTTACTCCATTCTCCAACATCTCTTTCAAATCCTAGCGTGCGGGAGCATGCTATGCGGCGTTCGCGGGTAAGCGAAAGGCCACTGCTATGTCACGCGCGCGTGTTGAGCGATACATGTGTAGATATCCACCTATTCACTTATATACATATATCTATGTGGATACGTGCACTCAAGTTTGGATACACATGTGTATACATAAGTATAACGACACATTTATATATATATATTACAAACATACATTTGCATCTGCACATATACGTGCGGATGTCTATCCCTAATGTACAACCTGAAAACATGATCTACAAGTCCAGATCGGTGTTGCTGCCCATGCGGGCCGTGCGTATACCCGCCAAGGACGCGAGGACGCGACCCCTCCCGCTGCCGCGCGGGGACTCCGCGCACGCCGACGCGCGGCCGCCGGGAGGCGCCCGTGGCGCCCGCGCGGCCCTGGGCGACGCCGAGCACGCCGAGCACGCGCACCGAGGCCTCCCGCCCAGACCCCCGTCGCGCTGCACGGAGATAAAGGAACCCCCTCTCTTGATCGACAGCCTCCAAGCTGGCCCCAGG
>CAUYUJ010000257.1:11970-19470 GCA_963575745.1 Prorocentrum cordatum | reverse complement strand
TACAAATAACTAAATAAATGTGTAGCCACACACATACGGATATATTTATACATATATATATGTATATATGTGTAAATATATGTGTATATCCCTCCCTGCCTCCCTCCATCCGCTCTCCCGCCCTCCCTCCCCACTCCCTCCCTGCCTCTCTCCCTCTCCCCCAACAAGACTTTAAGCTGCGCACATATGCAGAGGTAGCGAATGTGTACGGTTCAGTGTGCATTTCATACATTACGTCCGAGTATCGCAAGTGCAGAACGTATGGCTCCACGGATGATCACTGCTTGGCATTTGCACTCGTACACTTATAATATGCGCCGATATGCATATGCATGTATCCACTGTCGCGCTTGAGGCGGTTGGTGTGCGTCGGGTCCTTTCCTCTTCCGTAACAGTCGCTTCTTGTGAAGCAACAGTTCAGAAACTATTAAAACCCCAGACGCATCCAGTACAGCGCGCTTTCATTGTTGTTCGAGCAACGTCCCTGCATTCTTGGCTTCCCAATCACAGATACCGATTCGGGAAGGGGGGTACATGGCACCTACCCCTTCCTGGCCGCTCGCCCGCCTCACCCCACCTACACTTCTCGCCCCCATGAAAGCTCGCAGGGAATTGCCCACAACGCCAAGACGGCGCGTGATGGACTCAAGGACGGCCACTATTGCCTACAGGTCCTGCCGCCGCGGGGTGAGGGTGCGGCCACGCGCTGCGACAGCTGCGCCCGCGCGCGGGACACAGGCCAGCAACCCCGAAGGGCAGAGCACCGTTCAACCGCCCTTTAACGCCCGCAGAGCGGACCTTATCTGCTCGATCATTGCCACTTGCCACCGCATTGGGAAGGCAAGAAGCGGCACTGTCGCGCCGCGGACAGGAGAGCAATGCGGCGGTCGTGCAAGAGGTCCGTCCATACGGAGGGGGTGCACACGGCGAGCACCAACAAAAACTGAGATAGTTGCGCTGGAGGGGAATGGCTTGGCCGCCACGGTGTGAGGGCGCGGCACCAGGCCACGCCTCCCACATCACTGCGCTTGCGCGACAACCCGCGAGAACGATTTGTACTGCACAAGTTTATCATTGCGGGCAGAGAGCAAGCGCGCTGAAATTGCGAAGGCACCCGCCTGCATGGCTGGCAGCATCCCTCGGCACGATCAGCTACGTGAGGCGGTGTCGCACTTGTCGCGAAATGCCTTCCCCAGAGAAGAAAATCATCCCACCAGCCCGTCAGGGCGTGAGTGGTTTAGCGAATGTCCCATTACATCGTCCTTCTTCCCCTTCGGAGAGGTGTTCGTCACTCTTCCCGATGTATCAACAGTGCGACCGGCAGACAGCAAGGATCAATGACAACACCCCCCCACACATCCCTCAAAAGCCATTACAAAGCACGTTATGGAGCACAAACTTGGATCATGATCGAGGGCCCCGCGAGCACTTCGTTTTGTGTTTGACAAGGACGGCGGGGGTGCTGGCATATTGCCTGCTGTGCGCAGTCCCACCAGACACCATGATGACTTCCCCGCTGTGATTGCGCATTGATTTCCGACACGGATGGTGGGGACCGACATGCTTCCCGATGTGTGCTGTCACGTGCGCGGGCGCACCTGGCACACTCTGCACGTTTCCCGAACGTGGCGCACCTGGCGCGGCTGGACCATGCGGCACACATATGGCGCACGTGGAGCACGTGGCACATCTGGCGCGCCATGCGTGCCTGGCACGCTCGGGTCACAAGGGTGCCTGGCGCACCCTGAACGGGCGAGGAGAGGCATGAAAGAAACGTTTTCGCTGTCGGGGGCGCCTGTCCCAGGGCGGCTGGAAAGTTTATACCATTACGGTGGCGCGTCAAGGTATAAACTTTCCAGCCGCCCTGGGGCAACGACCCTGGCGACGGAAAAGTTTATGCCAGATCGTTCTTCGCCCGCTAACACCTGGCGCGCGTGGCCCTCCTGGCACGTGTGGCGCACCTCGCCCCAGCGTCGCGCACGTGAGGTCTGTGTTGGTTTCCAGTATCTACCCATCCATAGATGACCGCTGAACATGCTGAGGCTCGGGTGCTACTGATGTGTCGGGAGGGCGGGTGGAAGTGAGGCGAGAGGACTCCCAGAAGCCCGCGAAAAGACACCAAGATGTATCTAAGAGGCCTGCGGTCCACAACCCAGGCTCGGTGGTAGGTTGGACCGAAGGCCACCATATAAACATGTATTTACACGCCTCTGGACCGAATGCCAGACCATCAGAATCCGCCGACGTTCCTGAGGGAAAGTCTTCGAATCTCCCATATATATATGGATAGATGTTGCATATATATATATATATATATATATACATGTGAATATATGTGTATATATATACCCACACACGTTGTCTGACCCTGACCTCCAACTGCGGGGATCCCTGATAGCTGTTAGAATTCATCGCGCAACTTTGCCCGAGTCCCCAGATGCGTAATTGGGAACCCCAACTTGCAAGATGATTTTCGGATGGTCTGCGGGGGGACGTCCTGGAGCCATCCTAGGGGCCGCTTGGATATATTGGAGGCCCCAGGGGTCGGCCCAAGAATGACAGAGAATAGCGGGTAGGGCATGATTGGAATCAGTTTCGCCTTGTGGGTCTTCCGAGTAGGGGATCGACTATACATTAATTTAACCAGAACTTGATTTTCCCCCCGGATCTACGAAAATGCGTAGAACGTTCGTACCTATACGAACATCATACGTACTTAGTTGTAGAGTCGACGAGGAAATTAATTAGTGTGGGGTGGGTCAACTCTGAAGTCGATCCCCTACTCGAGCCTTAAGAGCATCTCCGACGGCCAAAGAGGCCCAAAAAACTGCCCCACGACCTTCCCGTTCTCGCTCGCCAGAGGGGGTGCGGAGGGGCCCGCGTGACGGCCACAGAAGGAGGGCCACAAGCGCGCCAGACCGCCAGACCGCCAGAAGCCCGCCCCTTCCAGGATGGGACACGATCCCCCGGAGCTTCCAAGAGACTTTCAGGAAACCCCCAAATAATTCGTCGTCTCGTCGTCGTCGTCGTCGTCGTCGTCGTCGTCGTCGTCGTCGTCGTCGTCGTCGTCGTCGTCGTCGTCGTCGTCGTCGTCGTCGTCGTTCATCGTCGGCGGCACCGGCCGTAGGGCCTCCCAAATAATTCCAACAACAAAAAAACTCCAAAAAAAAATCCCGAGAGGCTCGAATCCCAGGAATCGGCCCCCCAAGCTCCCGACCCTATCGCCAGGACAGTGTCTCGCCGCGGGTCGTTCTTCTGATGGCCCTGGGACCCGTTGACCGCCTCTTGAGGCCCACATCTGCAAAACACGAGAACACAAGCAAGCCTGTCGTGATGCTGCCGCGATGGCGGTCACGATGCAGTTCCACTCCCTGACAAGGGGGCCACATGCGAACCCGACCCCTACCCCCCACGATTTCTGAGGGGGAGGGTGGGGTTCACTTCGCTCGGGAGACCCCGGACAAAGTGAATCCCACCCTCCCCCCATGACCCTGGAATAGATGCTCAAGAAGAATCAAAAGTGGCGACTTTCAAACCCACCGAGACCTCCCGGCCCTCTCGAGAGAACGCAGGGCAGGCCCGCCAGGGCAGCCCGCCAGGCAGGCGCGCTGACGCGAGGGCCTGTCGGGGCAGTCCGGCACAGAGCTGCCGACGCAGGCGGGCCCCCCCAAATGCACTCGTCTCGTCTTGGCGCAGCTCCGTCGTGCCCAGACCTTGATGGGCCTGCTTTCCGCCACCACCATAAGTTGGAGGGGGGAAGGAGGTGGAGGATGAGGAGGAGGAAGGGGAGGAGGAGGAGGAGGAGGAGGAGGAGGAGGAGGAGGAGGAAAAGCAGGAGGAGGAGGAGGAGGAGAATGACCCCCTCTCACTCCAACTTATGGTGGTGGTGGTGGACAACAAGCCCATCAGACCTTTTCTCTCCCCCCGCCCCCAGGACAGCGCTGTGCCGCCGCGCCCAGACCCCCCAGCGCCAAACCGGGTGACGGCGCCGCACGGTACGCGACGCAAGGTGCTGAAGGGGGGGCAAGGCTTAGGCCGGGCATGTCCTCCTACGGGCGGACTTTGAAGAACAATAAAGAATAGCCAAGCAATGGCAATAGTCAAGCAAAAATCGTCCCTAGACTATTTCGTACTATTCTTGAAGACTCCCTCCGCCCAGCACGTGCCATCGGCGAGCGCACTCTGGAGGCCCACCCCCGCACAACTGCCTCATGGCAGCCCAGGCCCCCCCCCCAACCCAGCGTTGTGGCACGGCGCACTTGCACTGGAGGCCCGCGGGAAACGAAGACAAAGAGGAGGAGAAGGAACGCCAGTACCATGATGGCTTCGATGTCTCAGGATACTCAACGCCTGGCTGCTGGTGTCAGCCACCTATAGGGCCGAGCAGCGTCAGGGAGAGGAGGACGCAGAGAGTGTTCGTTGGGCATTTTGGCGTGTGCAGCTTTCACTACATCAAGCTGCTGCTGGAGCGCGAGGGGCGGTCCATCTTGCTTCGCGGCTACTTCCTCAGCTATGTGGTAAAAGTGGTGGCCAAGAGCGCATTTTCACGCGTGAAGATGGGGAACATGAGGAAGGAGCCGGAGGAGGAGGAGGAGGAGGAGGAGGAGGAGGAGCACCAGGACGAGGAGCATAAGGAGGAGGAGAGCGAAGACCAGGAAGTGGAGGAGGACAACAGTAAACCCAAGAAAAACCCTCCCTCCAAGCTCCCTCGTCATAGGCCCCTACAACGGTTCATTCCCACTGAAGGGACTGCCTCTCTGGATGACAACTACTGTTTGAAGACCCTGAAACATGCCAAATCATAATTCTCGGGGTTCCAACGCCACGGGTCAACTGGACTGTTGCGCATTGACGATCCAGAATCGTGCCAGAAAGCCAATCCTGGGACTTCAACACCGCGAATCAATTTAACGGTTGCAACCTCATAATTCTGAATCCTTCCACAACGCCAGTTTTTGTACGCTAATCATGTGAATCCGTGAAACCCTTGCGAAGATCAGAAACGAATGTGTGCAGCGCTATGGCGAGATCCACATGTTGACAAGGAGCCGCCCTCAACCCGTGAAACTCTTGCAAATGTTTAAAACTAATGCACGCGGCGCTAAAGCGAGAGCCACATTTTGAAAACGGCCCGCCCTCAAACCGCGAAGCTCTGGCAATTGTCCTAAACGGATGTGCCCGGCGCTGAGGCGAAAGCCACATTTTGAAAACGGCCCGCCTTCTGAACGAATGAGCGCGGCGCTAAGGAAATAACCACATGTTGAAAACCACCCGACCTCAATCCGCGAAGCTTTTGCAAATTTAAAAAACGAATGTGCACGGCGCAGATGCGATAGCCACATTCTGGAAACCACCCGCCCTCCATGTGTGAAAGTGTTGCCCATGTTTTAAGCTTCAGGGTCATACATATATATATATATATATATATACATGGTGAAGAAGTCTCAGACGAAACGCCCGGCCCGCCCTAAAACACTTGCCTCGGGGTGCGGCAGGGAGAGATCTGTTGCAAGGAAAAGGAATGGAGGAGGAGGAGGAGGAGGAGGAGGAGAAGGAGGGGGAGGAGGAGGAGGAGGGGGAGGGGGACGAACACGAAGACGAGGAGCAGGAGGAGGACGAGGAAGGAGGCCGTCTCCTGAAGTAAGAACTGGATCAGGGGGTCTACCTGCTCCTCCTGGGGAACGTCGATGGCGTCCTGCCTGTCCTGGGGAGGCGGGGCGGGAAGGCGCACTCACACCAGGGAGGGGACCAAAAAAAGCCAAGACGCGAGAGGATGAACGAGGGAGGAGGGGAAGGAGGAGGGAGGCAAGGAGGAAGGGGGGGGAGAAGGAACCGAGAGGGCGGGCGCCGGATGGAAGGGAGAGAGGGAGGGAACGAGGGGGGGAGGAGGACGGAGAGCGGGGGGACGGCCTTTTTTTTGCGGCGCAGGGCGACAGAGGCGATCCGCACGCGCGCTCTGGCAGCCCAGGGCGCGCGGCGCACGAATGAACCGGCCGCGAGGAGAGGGCAGGAGGAAAGGGGGGGACGGCCGCGGAAGGCAGGCGGGGGCGGGGGGCACGCACCGCGGAGAGAGCTTCGGCAGGAGTGGGCCAGCCGGAGCTGGGGCGACCTGGCGTCGGGGGGCGGCGCAGGGAGAAGGGGAGGTGCAGGAGGGGCACGAGCAGGGGAGGGGCGCGCTGAGAAGACCATATGAGCGGTGGAGGAGGAAGCGGGGATAGGAAGGGCGGGGGGGCAGGCTGGCAGGCCTCGTCCGCCGCAGCAGGAGCGCCTCTGGCGCTGGGCGGCACCAGGACAACCATCCGCATGCAGCGGATGATCGGTTACTCCCCGACAGGAGCGCCTACGGCCGAGTGGGCGCCAGACGATCCAGCTGCGTGCTACCCCTCCCTTGTTATCGTCCAGGACGTCGCCCGAAACAGGGCTCCGGTAAAATAGCATGTAAAATAGCATGAGCTTTGTCTAACAATCCCTCGCTCCCCAAAACGTTGACGCACCGATTCCGTGATGCACCGTCTCAGTGACACTGAGATTCCGCGAAACGGAGGGCCGTCTTGATTCCGCAGGGGTGCGGAACTCTATGTCAGAACTGCGACTGTCAAGCATGCCAAATTAGCCTGCGGTCCGTTGTTTCGGCTTGACGGGTCCAACCGGATAGGCACGAGTCACCCCTCCTGACCCCCTTCCATCTCGGGTCTGGCGCGCAACGTTCATATTGTGAATGCTAGCAACAGGGCGGTTTCCCCCTGGCCTACGCGGCCGGACCATGGCGAGTCGGGACGATCCGTGTTCCAGGATGGCCCCTGATGGTGTCGCTGAGGACCCCCCCCACACTTCCTCACCCCTTGAAGCGGCCGTGACCCACTCTGGGACGCCATTCCAAATATCGTCACCCATATGCATGCCACGAGCTGGGGTTTTCCCCGAGCCAAAGGTGTGTCGCATAGACAGACCCTCCAACCCCGAAGGACTGTCCAATGGCGGCCAGCCCGTTCGTTGACCTAGAGCTTGAGAGCTTGGTCAGTGACCCTCTTTCTCCAGTTCTTCCTCCTCCTTTTCCCCCTCCTCCTCCTCCTACCTCCTCCTCCTCCTCCTCCTCTCCTCCTTCCCCCCCTCCCTCCTCCTCCCTCCCCCACCTCCTCCTCCTCCTCCTCCCTCCTCCATCCTCCTCCCCCTTCTCCTCCTCTATCCTCCTCCTCCTCCTCCTCCTCCTCCTCCCCCCTCCTTCTCCCACTGCTGCTACAACTAGTACTACGATTACTACTACTCTACTACTACTACTACTACTACTACTACTACTACTACGACGACGACGACGACGACGACGACGACGACGACGACGACGACGACGACGACGACGACGACGACTACTATGACTATGACTACTACTACTACTACTACGACGACGACGACGACGACGACGACGACGACGACGACGACGACTACTACTACTACTACTGCTACAAAACTACTACTACTACTACGACGACGACGACGACGACG
>CAUYUJ010000257.1:0-7500 GCA_963575745.1 Prorocentrum cordatum | reverse complement strand
TTCCTCCTCTTCCTCATGTTCCCCCTCTCTGATATCATCCCCCGTTTTCGGACGCCGAAACCGAAAGACCGCTGCAATGGAAACTGGGACGGGATATAGAAAAGGGGGAGAGGCGCAGGGAGGAAGGGGAGAAGGTGCAGCGAGGAGGGAGAGTGGGGTGGGGGAAGGGGCGGGGGAGGAAGACCAGAGGAGGGAAGAGAGAGAGAGAGAGAGAGCAAGATATCAAAGAGAGAAAGGAGGCCCTCCAAAGGGGGCACCCCGTCTCCCCCGCTGGCCTCCATCCATCCGCCCCTCCCCCCCCCCCCCCCCGCACCTCACCTTGCCTCGGCGCGGGGCGGGCTGAGACCACAGAGGCTCAGCATCGGTCCCCGGACCCTTCCCGGGGCACCGTCCGTCCCTTTCCGCCCCTCCCGGTGCCACCGTGCTGCCCCTGCGGCCGTGACCACGAAGCGCGGCCGCTGCCCTGGACGCCCAGCGCCGGAGGAGAGCACAAGGCCGTGCCAGAAGGCGCGCGCGTCGAAACAGTCGGGCACCCTCTTGGGCCCAGGGTGTCCGCTGTTGGCGCTGCGCCGCGGCTGGGGTGCGTTTCGGGCCCTCCGCTCGTTCCTGCGCCTGCCCCCTCCCCAAGCGCAACGAGATGGCGCCCACGTGCGCCGACGTGTTGCACCAATTCTAAATGTTTGGGGCCTTCCTACAAGAGCACCGGAACCAGGGGCAACGTGCACGGTGGTGCCGCTGGCACGCCTTCGCCACGCCCTCCGTCCCTCCCCCGACCCCGACCCGGCGAGATAGGCCACCTCCAGGTGCTCAATGGCGCACGATTCGAGACATCACCAGCCAACGGCATGAGTTGCCCCTGCGGCTGGAAACAGACGCAGCTCATCCCACAGCATGCGGAACACATGAGGGCCACATGTGGAGGGCTGGCGTGCCAGCCGCAGGAGGGCCGACCGCTAGAAAGACACGCGGCCACATGTGCGTCGTTCGCCCTGGAAGCGCCCTGGGCGGTTTTTCCCCACCGTTTTGTGCTTTGGGTCTTGACCAGCCAAACACGCTGGGGCAATACGCTTTCCAACGTTTGCAAGATCGTTGTTTTAGCGTGTGTGGCCCCGTCGTTTTGGATCATGTTGTTTTAGCGTGCGCATGTCTCTTGTCGAAGGCAGTTCCTTGATTTCACTGCCGTCTTCGCTCCCGCTATCCCGTTCCTGATGCTTCCCATTCCTCCCGCTCCGCGCGCAGAGCTAAACTCGCGGAACAAGAGCCAACACTTTTTACGTCGCAGCGCGGCAGAGGCAACCCGCACGCGCGTCTGTGCGAGACGGGAACACGGTGACGCGAATTAGCCCGCATGCACAAGGGAGGGAGAAACTCGAAGGGGCGGCCGCGGAGGGGAGGAGCCGGGCGCGGGGGCACTCTCACGCAGCGGGGCTGCGGCGAGCGCGCGGGGCGGCCGGGCTGAAGGGCAGCCCCTGGCAGCAGCCGCGGGGTGGCGTCTCGGAGCACCCAGGGGAGGGGCCAGCAGCCGCAGTGCCAATGCGGGCGGGGCCTGGCAACTGGGGGGGCGGAAGCAGCAGGCGGCAGGAGAACCGGGGCGCCAGGCGGGGTGAGGCAGCGGCGTGGGAACCGGCGGCGGCCAGTGGAAAAGCAGTGCAAGTGGCGCACGGGCGGGGTTCAACAACAACAACAACAACAACAACAACAACAACAACAACAACAACAACAACAACAACAACAGCGACAACAGCAACAGCAACAGCAACAGCAACAGCAACAGCAACAGCAACAGCAACAGCAACAGCAACAGCAACAGCAACAACAACAACAACAGCAACAACAACAACAACAACAATCATTTTACCCGAACGCTCAGTGTTCTCACCAGTGCCAGGGTTTTCATGCGACGCGAGACAATACCCCCACTTCGTGGGGGGGCAGTTCAAGCTCTAACCAAATATCCAAACGACTCTTCGCGACCACCCAAACCCAGCTTCCCGCCCTATGACGTTGGGACACTTCACTTCGTGGCGTGCGGACGACCGTGGCTACTACACTGGCGTGGGGTACACACCCACAGAACTTGGTCACTTATTCGGGGCGCGCGTGTGCCCAGCATCCTGCAATTGTGACATACAATACATGACACAGACAGACAGAGAGAGAGACAGAGAGCAGACAGAGAGAGAGACAGAGAGAGCGGAGTTGGTCACATTTTTGGGGCAAGTTCCTGAGATCGTCGTGTTTTTTGTTGGTCTTGCGCGCGCGAATGTCCACTTTACTTTTTTTGCAAGGGAATATTGATTATGTTAGAACAAGAAAAAGTAGCTCGCGCGAGCTCATGTAACATAAATGTTGAAAAACCATTGGTTTTGTGGGAGTCGGACAGCGCGCGCGGGATGAAATTCGGACATTTTGTTTTGAAAAACCATTGGGTTTTTGATGTTTTTATATTGAAATCGCTACGAAACCTAAGGTTCTGGAAGGATTTCGTCTTGCGCGCGCGAATGTCCACTTTACCTTATTTTTTGCAAGGGATTATTGAAATTTGATTATGTTAGAAAAGGAAAAAGTAGCTCGCGCGAGCTCATGTAACATAAATGTTGAAAAAAACCATTGGTTTTGTGGGATTCGGACAGCGCGCGCGGAAGGACATTTTGACAATTTTTTCTTAAAAAACCATTGGGTTTTTGATGTTTTTATGTTAAAATCGTTCCGAACACTAAGCTTTTGGAAGGATTTCGTCTTGCACGCACGAATGTCCACTTTACCTTATTTTTTGCAAGGGATTCTTGAAATTTGATTATATTCGAACAAGAATTTTCATGTTATAGTGTTTTTTGCAAGGGAAAACGTGCAGTCAACAAAACAATCGGATCCTGGCTTAACAATCCTCTTTTTCTGAAAAGCTTTCGCTTAGAAAATGAAGGAATTGGAGGCTGCCGGCCTATGTTTTTGGAGGGGGGTCGCGCACCAGGGGTCCCAACAACTTATATTATTCTCATGAAAGAAATAATGTTCAATACACATTCACTTTACCCGATCGCTCATAGTGTTCACCTGTTGCCGGTTTTCATACGACGCCCGCCAATACCCCCACTTTGTGGGGGGGCCGGTTCAAGCTCTACCACATTTCCAAACGACTCTTCGCCACCACCCACACCAGCTTCCCGCCCTATGACGTTCGGACACTTCACTTCGTGGCCTGCGGACGACCGTGGCTACTACACTGGCGTGGAGTACACACCCACAGAAGTTGTTAAGCCTACGCTCGTACACCCACAGAAGTTGTTAAGCCTTGTTAACCCACAGAAGTTGTTAAGCCTTCCACATAACATCTGTTGCATATGATGCATATGGTACATGATACACATGATACACATGATACGTACTCACAAGATAGTTGATCACATCTTTAGGGCAAATTCCTGAGGGATGTGGGAATACACAAGAGAGAGAGGATATGGTTGTCCCGATGGTTGTCTCGATGGTTGTCCCGATGTTTGTCCTGATGGTTGTGGTTGTCCCGATCGTTGTCCCGATGATTGTCCCGATGGTTGTCCTGATGGTTGTGCTTGTCCCGATCGTTGTCCCGATGACTGTCCCGATGATTGTCCCGATGGTTGTCCCGATGGTTGTTCCGATGGTTGTCCCGATGGGTGTCCCGATGGTTGTGAGCGATGCCGGAATTCGCGCTCACGCCATCGCTCCCCGCCGGATGGGGAGGAGGAGGATGGAGCAGGACAAGAGAGGAGAACGGTGGTGAGAAGGGATTGAGAAGAGAGTAGGGAGGGTGCTCGGAACGCGCTTGCATCGCCCGCCCCACCGTTCCTTTCCCCCACCAACCCTCACCGGCGACAACCCGCAAGGGGATTGTGGCCACCCTCGAAGGCGCCGCCCATGCGTAGCCCTCGTTGCAAGAGCGTGCGAAAGTAGCTCGCGCGAGCTCATGTAACATAAATGTTGGAAAACCATTGGTTTTTTAAGGATTCGGACAGCGCGCGCGGGTAGAAATTTAGAAAAGTCGTGCAGGTGTTTTTCGAGGACCTACGGTGCGATCGATTCGTGTGATTTTATGATGCGCGGTGCTAAAATTCTTAAGAAGCCCAATGGTTTTTGGAGATTTCGGCGTGCGCGCGCGAAGAAAAAACGAATGTGTCCCGCATGGTATTATTTGACAGGGATGATGGCCCTGGCAGGTGCGCAACCGTTGTTGAAGAAGTTCGAAAAAGTTCCTCGCAAAAGCCCGTTTGACAGAAATGTTTAAAAAGTGTTGGGTTTCCTACGAATCCGCAAGAGCGCGCGGGATGAGATTTTGACAGTTTGTTGTTGAAAAACCATTGGTTTTTTGATGTTTTTATGTTAAAATCGCTGCGAACACTAAGGTTTTGGAAGGATTTCGTCTTGCGCGCGCGAATGTACACTTTACCTTATTTTTTGCAAGGGATTCTTGAAATTTGATTATATTAGAACAAGAAATGTCATTTTCTATTGTTTTTTGCAAGGGAAAGCGGATTACAACAAAACAACCGGATCCTGTACACACCCTCTTTTCTGAGGCTTCCTCACGAAAATGATGAAAATGTAGCTGCGGCCTAGGCGGCGCAGGGGGGGCGCGCACCAGGGGGCCCAACAATAATTATTCCTTAGAATAAATAATGTTCAACAACAACAACAACAACAACAACAACAACAACAACAACAACAACAACAACAACAACAAAAGCAAAAACAACAACAACGTCAAGGCGGTTATGAGGGACGCGTCCCGTGCGCTCGCTGTAACCACCTCGTCCATAAGTACGCAAGGCGGGTAACAAGGACGCGCGGCAAGCACCCCCCCAGCAGCAACCCAGCAATCGAGCAACCCAACGAACAAACAAAAATGCTCTCTTTACGTTCTCCCGACGAAACTCCAAGCGGATTCCGATGTTTGCTCTGGCGAGGTTCCGCAACGGGGTCCCTCTAGGATCCCTATAGAGACCTTGCAGGGCCGATAAAGATCCCGATGAGGCCCCTATGGAAACCCTGCAGGGCCTGTAAGATCCCTATAGTGCCCCTATGGAAACCCTGCAAGAACTAGGGGATCCTTATAGAGCCCCTACGGAAACCCTGCAGGGTTTGTAAGACAACTTGGAAATCCCTGTCGCTGATCCCATGCGCCCTGTATGGGATCCCACACAGATCCCACACGGCCTGGTAGGGCTGAGTTCGGCTCCGGTTGGACTCATATGGGGTTGGAAACACTCCCCCCTGGACGCGGCGTAGCCCACCTCCAGGGGGGGGCCGAACGAAGGCCGTTCGGGAGAGGGGGGTTGCTGGGTTGCTGGTTGCTGGAGGGGGGTTGGGCGACCTTCAAAACCGCTTGTTCAACAACAACAACAACAACAACAACAACAACAACAACAACAACAACAACAACAAACCGGCGACGCCCCCTGGCGCCGGTATACACGGAATGAAGCTCTACAACTCCGTGTCTCCGATACACGGAACGATGGGCCGCTATTACTCCGTGTATCCGAGAGAGAGAGAGAGTAGCATAGCAGGAGGGGGAATTTCTGAGTGACGAGGGCGCGTCGCCTGAACAAATTGCGAAGAAGTCCCAGGCGAGAGCGGAATTCCCGCATACATTGTAGGAAAGTCCCGCGCGAGAGCGCGACTTGAGAATATATTGTAGGGAAGTATGAGGCGAGAGCCGCTGTTGCAAACCAGGGGCCCAGGAGGCGCAGCTTGGTGACCCCACAACGTCCCTTGTAAAAAGCAGGCTCGAGTTGAAAAATACAATGGTTACCAGAGGGGGGGATCAATAATAATGATTATTTAGAAATGAGAATCCACCACCACCAACAAGAGCAAACACGCCCTGACACTGGTCTGGCACTGGCGCGAAACAGGCCCCGAGGCCCCGCGACGCGACCAGCCAGCAGCGACGGCCGGAGGAGACCATAAGGAAATAACAGCGGTAAAACAACAACAGTACTGTAGGGAGGACTAGACGCAAGGAAACAAAACTAAGGACGCCGTAGACGACAACGTTAAACCACGCAGTCAACTGATCTGACACAAACATAGCTTGAAACGCGAAAGAAAAGAAGGAAGAGCTGTGTCATCATTGTAAGTTATCTGCTGATGCCTAACAGCGCACACATACACACAAAGACAACAAAACAAACAACTACCAAAAACACGTGGAGTCAAACAAATTATTGTAATATACATTAAAACAGTCCCAGGGCATATTTAGGACGAGCGAAGCACATGTGTATCAAGCTTTCCTCTGGGCCTGGGCGAGACTCGGGGACGCCGCCGCCGCCGCCACTCCCCGAAGGCCGCCGCCGCCGTCGCCCGCGGGCTCCCCTTCGCCTTTCGATCCTCCCCGAGCCTCGACCCCCGAGCCTCCTCGAGCCTCGACCCTCCCCGATCCTCCTCGGTGCCCCCTGGGGTCTCCCTCCCGTCCTCGACCCCCCCCCCCGTTCCCGCGCTCCTCCCCCGACCGTCGGCCTGGACCCCCCCCCCTGCCCCCTCGGTCCTCGATCCTCGATCATCCCCCCCCCTCCCTCCTCGATTCGCGATCCTCCCCAGCGTGTTTTTGGAGCTTGTTCAGGCCAACGACGGTGGATCGCGCTCCCTTACGTTTTTTGCGGGAGGTGTTGTGGAATGCGTGACCTGATCCAACACTGACTCCGAGAGAGAGGGGGCGGTCTTAGGACCCGTGTCGGCGCATGTCTCGCCCATCATACTGACTGCCTACCAAACCACCCAAACCCAACCCGAACACCCAAGTTTCGTGTCGTGGGGGACACGGGCTCCACATGTGTCCTTCCAATGTTACTCCAACCCCCTCCACCACTGGGAATGGGGGGCAAATTGCGGCCTTCGGGTTGATTTGGGGTGGGTCGGTGGGTGGTGATCAT
Source organism: Prorocentrum cordatum (assembly GCA_963575745.1). Taxonomy (NCBI): domain Eukaryota; class Dinophyceae; order Prorocentrales; family Prorocentraceae; genus Prorocentrum; species Prorocentrum cordatum. The sequence continues at coordinate 589 of CAUYUJ010000257.1, read as the reverse complement.
GCTTCCTAGTCCATCATCCCTCATTCTGCTTCCTCTTCCTGTATCCTCCTGCGTGTTCCCTCCCCCTTACCCCCCATGCCCTGCCTCTCTTCTCCTCCCTGCGTGTCCCTTTTCCCGCTCTTCTCCCTTCTCTTCCTTACTCTCGTCCTTCTTCTCCCTCCGCCGTCATCCATTATCCCACAGCCTTTTTCCTTCCCATTCAGCCCTCCACCCTCCTTCCTTCATCTCGTTTCCCTCTTCCCCCCTCCTTTCCCCCATCCCTCCCTTCTTCCTTTCCCCCCACTCGTCCTCCCTACTTCCTCGTCCCCCCGTCCTCTCCTCCCCTTCTACCCCAACCATCTTTTCGGCATCTCATTTCCGCCCGCCCCTCCTCGCACACACCATCTTCCTCATTCCTCCCCCCCATCTCCTTCCTCCGCCTCCTCCCCCAGCTCCTCCACCTTCTCATTCGCCTCCTCCTCCTCCTACTCCGCAACCTCATCCTTCCCCCCTCGTAGTCGTTGTCGCCGTCACCCCCGTCGACACAGTCACCGACGAATCCTCGTCCTCCTTCTCCTCCTTCTCTTCCCCCTCCTCCTCCTCCTCCTCC
>CAUYUJ010000256.1:97377-116249 GCA_963575745.1 Prorocentrum cordatum | reverse complement strand
AGAAAAAGAAATAAAGAAATACAGAAAGAGAGAGAGAGAGATAGGAGAGAGAGGAAGATGGCGACTGCCTGCTTCCTCGATCATCCGTGGGTCCGCTGTGCGATTCAAGTGCGATCCCAGTGCCAGGACGCCGATATCGCACTGAGCTGAAAGGATTGCGATCAAGGATGAACCATGGCATGTGTGCATGTGTATGTACGTCCGTGTTTGTGTTTGTGTGTTTAGTGTGAAGAGAACTGGCCGCGCACACGTGTGGCAGGCGTATTCAGCTGGCACCTCACTAGACTTCTACGTCCTTTGCGCAAATGGCTCATCGAATTCCACCCGTACATAAGGCCACCAGTTGCCGCCACGGACCTCAGAATGGCCAGGCAATTGCTTGACCGTCGCCCACGCCCGCGGCGGTCAAGTACAAGATCGGCCGTTCATCAACCCGTCAGATGTGGCAGTGTTGCTATTGCGGACGGTGTTAATTCAGAGGTGTAGGCATTTTTTTTTGTTCCCAACCCTCCTGCGTTGGGTTCTCGTTTTGAATAGAGCACTGCTCGCGCGTCTCCTTCCCACCCCCTCCCGTCCCTCTCTTCCCCCCTGCCTTTTGCCTCGCTCGTCGCTGCGTGTCAGCTGGGGGGCTGCGATCTGTGAAACTGTCGCCACTTTCGAGGGCTGCTGGGGGGCCCAGCGCAGTGTGCACCCGCGGCGGACTCAAATGGGACCTCGCTATCCCTGGGGGGCTGCGATCTGTGAAACTGTCGCCACTTTCGAGGGCTGCTGGGGGGCCCAGCACAGTGGCACCCGCGGCGGACTCAAATGGGACCTCGCCATCCCTGGGGGGCTGCGATCTGTGAAACTGTCGCCACTTTCGAGGGCTGCTGAGGGGCACAGCACAGGAGGGTACTCACCGCAGACTCAGATTAGACCTCGCCATCCCTGGGGGGCTGCGATCTGTGAAATTGTCGCCACTTTCGAGGGCTGCTGTGGGGCCCAGCACAGTCTTGCCCCGCGGCGACCTCAAATGGGGACCTCGCCATCCCTGGGGCGCTGCGATCTGGTTAACTGTCGCCACTTTCGAGGGCTGCTGGGGGCCCAGCACAGTCTGCACCGCGCGGACCTCCAAAGGAACCATTCGCCATCCCGTGGGGGAGGCGAGCGGGTGAAACTGTCGGCCACTTTTTGAGGGTCCTGCTGGAGGGGGCCAGCACAGTGTGCACGCCGCGGGTCGCTGCGCGGCGGACTCAATGGGGACCTCGCCATCCCGGGGGGGCCTGCGATCTGTGAAACTGTCCCGCCACTTTCGAGGGCTGCTGGGGGCCCACACAGTGATGCCCCACGGCGGATTCAATGGGCCCTCGCCATCCCTGGGGGGCTGCGATCTGCGAAACTGTCGCCACTTTCGAGGGCTGCTGGGGGGCCCAGCGCAGTGGGTACCCACGGCGGACTCAAATGTGCCCTCGCCATCCCTGGGGGGCTGCGATCTGCGAATCTGTCACCACTTTCGAGGGCTGCTGGGGGGCCCAGCACAGTGGGTACTTATGGCGGACTCAAATGGAACCTCGCCATCCCTGGGGGGCTGCGATCTGTGAAACTGTCGCCACTTCGAGGGCTGCTGGGGGGCCCAGCACAGGTGTGCACCACGGCGGATTCAAATGGGACCCTACCGCCATCCCTGGGGGGCTGCGTCTAGTGAAACTGTCGCCACTTTCGAGGCCATGCTGGGGGGCCCAGCCCAGTGGGTACCCACAGGCGGATTGAATGGGCCTCGCCCATCCCTGCCGGCTGCGATCTGTTGAAACTGTCGCCACTTTCGCGGCTGCTGGGGGGCCCAGCACAGTGACGCCACACCATCTTCAAATTGACCTCGCCATCCCTTGGGGTTGCCGAATCCTGTGATGCTGTCGCCACGTTCGAAGCCTGCTTGCGGGGCCCAGCACAGTGACGCCTCCAAGTAGCTTACACATCAAGTTGATTGTCCATACAAGTTTCGGCCAACTCCTCGTTTCCATTGATACAAATGGGTTGGGTACGTCACAGGGTAAGTTTGCCTCTCTCTCTCTCTTCCGCTCTCCGTCTGCCTCCGTTCAGATGTGTGTACAAATGTACAGATATAACATGTCTGTACATATGTGCACCACCACGCTGCAGAGCATCGCCTTGGCGTCCGACGCCCTGGGCACCTCATGGAGTTGTTAGGAGGAGGAGGAGGAGGAGGAGGAAAAGGAGGATAGATGAGGAGGATGAAAGGAGGAGGAGGAGAGGCAGGAGGAGAGGGGGATCAGGAGAGGAGGAGGAGGAGGAGGAGGAGGAGGGCGGAGGAGGAGGAGGAGGAGGAGGAGGGAGGAGGATGAGGCGAGGTGGAGGAGAGGAGGGAGGGAGGAGGGAGGAGGGAGGAGGGAGGAGGTAGGAGGGAAGGGAGGGGTAGGAGGGAGGGGATGGAGGAGGGAGGAGGAGGAGGGAGGAGGGAGGAGGGGAGGAGGGAGGAGGGCGGAGGGAGGAGGAGTAAGTAGGAGGAGGAGGAGAAGGAGGAAGAGGAGGAGGGGGGGGGGGGGGTCGTGGGGGCGCCCTGGGCGGGGCTCCAAGAGTCGCCCAGTGGCCAGACCGGGGCTCGGCGATCTCGCGCGGCCGCCCCGGCTACCTCCGCTCGGGCGCGGACGTCCTGCGTCGTGGTCGTTTTGCGTGGGGTCTCGCGCGGCAGCGCGGCAGGACTTCCTGCAGCTGGTCCGCTGCGCTGCGCCCCTTGCGCGGCGAGCATCATGAGGGGCGCTCGTTCGCTCGAGCTGTCTGCCTTGTCCTCTGTTCGCACCTGGCCCGTGGTCCCTGTCTCAGTCGCGCCCCTTTTCTCTCCAGTTACTACACCCGGTACTTTTACTGATCCCCTTATCCCGTACGGGTGAGGGGCAACACCTCCCACTCCCGTCTTCCCTGACAAGCGGGGGTGGCTTCTGTCCTGGCGTCGTGGACACTCGTCTTAAGCATTTCCGACAGTTGCACTGCTTCTCACTTCAAATGCAAGCCTTCGCTTGCGACTTCCTCAAGCACATCATCCAGAGTGTGAGCTTTCGCGGGGGTGGCACACGTGGAGAGCGGTTCCTTTTCAATCGTTGGTTTTCGCTTGAGAGCTTCCTGGGAAGTCATGGCCATAAATGCATCACGATGCAACAGTGCAACATTGACGGTGGAACCATGGAACGCTAGTTTTTTGTCAGGGGGGGACGGTCTTCGTAGTGATTGATGGATGGCTGTAGGACTTCATGGAGAGGGATACTTGGGACAGGCCTTTGCAGCATGTTTGCTGCATCCTGGTTTTACTCTGGCCCTCCTCCTTCACCTCCTTCGCCTTCTGCTCCTCTTCCTGGCCTTCTCCTCTTCCTCCTCCTCCTCCGCCTCCTCCCTCTCCTTTTGCAACACGAGTGGTGTTCAGTTTACAGGACGCGAAAGCGACGCGTTCGAGAAGCGCCCAATCGCCCCCCCCGTGTCTGCTGCTGCGGGACCTTCAGAAGGAGACTTCTGCCCGTGGACTATCAGCTGCCACCTGTTCCATGTCGGCTCCTCCGCCCCTGTCGGCGGACAACAAAAGACACATCAGCGCAATGGGTCTGGAGGCGTGGGCGGGAGAGGATGTCAGACATGGCGCGAAGTTAGCTCGAGGTCTGCCCCTCTGCCCCCCCCCCCTCCGCCTCCAGCCAGCTGGACGACGCCCTCACGCCAGGGCGCCTGCGAGACCACCTCAACTGCGAGGCGTCGGTCGGCTTCCGTCCCGAGTGGGCCAGGCCGGCGCCAGTGCCCAGGGAGGGAGGAGGACCAGGAGCCGTTTGGAGGCCATCTTCAGCGTCTTGGGGCGGGTGTTGGGGCGCTCCCTGGGCCGTCTCGCGGCACTCATGGACCGTGTGGGGGACCTGCCTGGGCCGCCTTGGGCTTCCCAGGAGTGTTCGGGAAACCAGCGGTCGGGGCCTTTCAGGCATCTTGAAGTGAATCCCTTCAGCACTGATTACTGATGAGCCTGGGCCACTCCACTTCGTGCTAAAGGCACGGTGGCGGATCTTTGGACTCACGAGGATCATCATCATCATCATTATCATCATCATCATCATCATCATCATCATCATCATCATCATCATCATCATCATCATCATCATCATCATCACCATCATCATCATCATCAGTATCAGCAGCAACAGCAGCAGCACCATCATCAGCAACAGCATCATCATCATCATCATCATCATCATCATCATCATCATCATCATCATCATCATCATCATCATCATCATCAGCAGCAGCATCATCATCATCATCGTCATCATCATCAGCAGCGTCATCAACATCATCACCATCATCAGCAGCAGCAGCATCATCATCATCCTGTTCCTACCCCTCCTCCTCCTCCTCCTCCTCCTCTGCTCCACTGCTTCTATTGCTCCCACGTCGGCAGGGACGTGGTACACGGGGTGCGTGGGAGGAGTGGCGACGAACGGAGGGCAGGGGAGGCAGGGAGGGAGGGGAGAGGCCGTGGGGAAGAGGAGGTGAAGGAGGACGAGGAGGGGAAGGAGGCAGGACGTGGGGAAGAGGAGGGGAAGGAGGCTGGACAAGGAGGAGGACGATAAGGGGAAGGAGGAGGACGAGGAGGAGGCGGAGGACAAGGAGGAGGACAAGGAGGAGGAGGACGACGAGGATGACGAGGATGGGAAGGAGGAGGAGGAGGAGGACGAGGTTGGGGAGGGGGCGCAGGGGAAGGCTGGGGGGAGGAGGGCGGCCGGCAGGGCGAGAGGGAGGGGCACCGAACCAAACACGCGGAGGGCCCCCCCTCCCACAGGCTGCGGCTGACCCTCGCTCAGAGCGAGGGTAAGCCTCTCGACGGCGACCTGCTGGCGCCAGCGGGGGGCAGCCAGGGGGGGGCCCAGGGGGGAGGGGGGGGGGCGAGGGAGAGGGGGGGGATCGCCCAGGAGGAGGAGGAGGACGAGGAGGAGAAGGAGGAGGAGGCGGAGGAGGAGGAGGAGGAGGAGAGGGAGAGGGAGGCGGAGGAGGAGGAGGGGAGGGAGGAGGGAGGAAGAGGAGGAGGAGGAGGAGGAGAAGGAGGAGGAGGATGAAGGCCTCGCTCCAGTCGAAGAACAAACAGCTTCGTAGACATAAAGCTTTCAGAGCTCCGCGCGGATTTCTCTCGATCGACGCTGGGCCCCCCTGGCGGCGTCTCCAGCGCCAATGCAAGAAATCCGCGCAGACTTCCGACTGTTTATGCTCATGCTGCTGTTGCTTCATCTACAACCGGGGACGATGCGGCTTGACGTGGAGCCCGATTCTCTCCACGGCTACGTCGCCGATGCACCACCGACGTCGCCGATGCATCGCCGATGCTCGGGCGATGCAGGTGCGATTCGGGGCGATCCTCTGACCCCAGCTGCTCGGAGCCCATGTGGGGGACCTCCGCTCTCTGTGTGGAACGTTCTGCCATCGCTGCCTGTGCACACAAACGTGAAGACTGCAGGCAAGAAGAGCTGTGACGAAATTGTATTTTTCAAGCAGTGCCGAAGCGTCCTGGCTCGCCTATAGCCCCACCAAACAATGTTCTAAGAACCGTGTGTGGCTTCCACGAAATGTTCTTAGAACATTTCTGGCGGAGTCTGTTTTGTTTTAGCACATCGGGTTTATGTTCAAAGAGCATTGTTTTTGTTCTTAGAACATTTTTGGGTTCTAAGAATATTTCGTGGTAAGGCTATAGGAATGCCGGGACGGTCGGTCCTTCTCAAATTTCTGACATGTGTAATCTGACGCTCTGGTGACCAGGCCACGCTGCCAGAGCTTCGAGGCTCCGCGTGCCAGCGCGCTGCTCCTCTTTTTTTGGGGAGGGGGCCTCCGTCCGCGAGGCCCCTCGTCGCCGCGGCGGGTGGAGCCGCATCGGAGTGCTGGCCAAAACGCACCCCAGGACATGTCTGGAGTCATGAGGCTCCAACTTACTGTTGTGGAAGTCGTAGGGTCTAGGGTTTAGGGTTTAGGTTTTAGGGTTTAGGGTTTTGGAGAGGAAGCGTGCTGCTAAATAGTTTCCCGATGTCAACAACATGTTTCAAGCATGTCCTAAACATTAAACAACAGGTTTGAAATAGTTTTAGAACATGTGTGACCCATGTTAAACACACTTTTAGATCAATGATCGGATTGTTAGAGTATGCATTGTCATGGCATTCACAAACATAGTGTATCCTTGACCACCAGAAAGAATGCCGAGCACCAAAAAAGTACCGAGACTCGAGGGTTTTCACGTGTCGGGCCCTGGGAGACGTTCGTCCGACACGGTTTCGGCACTGTTTCGCCACTCTCTCGACACTTTCCCGGGTGCTCGAGATTCTTTCTGGGATGTGGTCCTTACGTATGATGGGTTCCTCGATACGCCCGTTTTGAAACGCAACACGTGCCGTGTTCAAGACGTCCGTGTCAATACGTTACGTGTTGGCTCCACGAACTGGCCCACGTTTTGGCGAGTGTGTCGCGTCGGACCTACGTGTTCAGTCTACGTGTTGAGCTCCGTATCAATACGCTACGTGTTGCGTGTTGCGTATCGGGGCAGCTAAGCCCAGGACATGTCTGGAGTTATGATGTTCCAACCTGCGTTTGTGGAAGTCGGTTAATGGAGAGGACGCGTGCTGCTGAATAAATTCCAGATGTCAAAACAATGCTTCAAGCATGTTCTAAACATGTAAAATACATGTTTGAGACATGTTAAGAACATGTTTTACACATTTGAAGCACACTTTTAGATCAATGATCGGATTGTTAGAGTATGCATTGTCATGGCATCCACAAACATACTGTATCCTTGATCACCAGAAAGAATTTCGAGCACCAACAAATACCGAGACTCGAGGGTTTTCACGTGTCGGGCCCTGGGAGACGCTCGTCCGACACGGTTTCGGCACTGTTTCGCCACTCTTTCGACACTTTCCCGGGTGCTCGAGATTATTTTTGGGATGTGGTCCTTACGTACGATGGGTGCCTCGATATGCCCGTTTTGAATCGCAACACGTCCCGTGTTGAAGACGTCCGTGTCAATACGTTGCGTGTCGGCTCCACGTCTTGGACTACATGTATCGCGTCGGACCTACGGTTTCGGCCTACGTGTTGAGTTCCGTATCAATACGATACGTGTTGCGTGTTGCGTATCGGGGCAGCTAAGCCAAGGACATGTCTGGAGGTCGATGCTGGAAGGGACACCCTGGCGCCCCTCGCGTCGCGACGAAAACGCGACATGACGGTTTCTGGCCATTTTCTGCCCCCGGGGTCTCTTGTGGCGCCCAACGGAACCATCAACAAATGCCTCGGGATTCGAAGTCGGTGCGGGGGAAGGGGTGGTTCGGTAGCAAATCATGGGAGCCTTGCGTACCCTCATAACTCCGTCTTTAGCGTGGACTGGCGCCGACTAGCGTTTGGGAGTCAATGGGATAGCGCCGACTTAGCGTCGGCTTGCGTTGATTAGCGTCGATTTAGCGTCGATTCAGTGTCGATTCAGCGTCGACTGGCGTCGATTGGCGTCGATCCGCAAAAGCCGGCAACATGGTATGGGAGGCTCTGAGGTGCCACGGAAGGGTGGATACCTCCTGAAGTCCACGTTGCGATTTACAGTGGGGGCCCATGCCAAGAAATACCCTGCTTGCCCCCAGGGTGCCCTGGGTTTCTCCTGGGATTCGATGGGGATTTGCCGTGGAAGGCGCGACGTTCCCGCGCCAAAAATGCATGGACGTCCTGGGGTCTCAGGGTTGGGTTCCTTGTGGAAGGTTTCTTGTGGACTGGTCTCCATTGTTATGCCAGGAGGGGAAAAAGAAGCACAGACACAATGAATCGTCGACTTTCAGGAACATGTGGGAACAGATGGGAGAAGTGGGGAGGAAGAGGAAAGTCCAGAAAATATGGGAGACTATGGGGAGTCCTGTGATTCGTGTGTATCTATTTGTGTGTCCTTGGGCCCCTTCGTGACGGCTGCGTCGAAGGTCAGAAGGGGGGAAGTGGGGAGGAAGAGGAAAATCCAGAAAATCTGGGAAACTATGGGGAGTCCTGTGATTCGTGTGAATTCATTTGTGTGTCCTTGCGCTCCCTTTTTGATGGCTGCGTCGAAGGTCGGCAGGGGGGAAGTGGGGAGGAAGAGGGAAATCCAGAAAACATGGGAAACTATGGGGAGTCCTGTGATTCGTGTGTATCTATTTGTGTGTCCTTGGGCCCCTTCGTGATGGCCGCGTCGAAGGTCCTCGTCCTCCTCCTTCTTCTCCTCCTCCTCCTCCTCCTCCTAACGGGGCAACGAAGGAGCAAACGGGGCACCTCACCGATGTGCCGCGGCCCTCGAAGGGCCCGTGCTAATCGGAGGGAGGAGGAGCAAGGGCTCCCACGAGGGCGCGAAGTTTTTCGCGCTTCGCGGAGCGCGACGCGCGAAGTTGGGAGCCCTGGAGGAGCGACACCAACACCACAAGGGGGGCCACCTCCACAAAGGAGGCCCACGATGCCTCCCCGAGCTGGAGGCCTGGGACATCTCGAGCGAGGAGGGGGAGGCCACACCACCGGGGAGAAGCCCCTCCCTCCTCGCATCTCCTCGCCCTGGTGGTGCTAATGCCGCTTTTCGTTGTTCCTAGTGTTCTGCAGGAAGACAGGTACCCGTCGGTCGTCGAAATCAGGAGTTCTCGGATTCCCATATTCCATTCCACTCTGACTCTGAGCGCCTTCCTGCTCCAATGACCGAGTGGCTTCACCTTTCCCGTCCTCCCAAGGGGGTGGGCGGACACCCAATCTACTTTCCACGCCTTTCGACCGTATGTTTCTCCATACTTTTTCCGGCCCTATGGGTATCGGGTTGGGAGGATGGGATTGGGAGAAATGAGGATGTCCTTACCCGCAGGCGGCCGAAGGTATCGTTCATTGCATCCAGATGCGTCCCATCCCCTTCCTCCCAACACGAGAACTGTTCTCCGCAGATATTGTTCCGTGCTTTCTGGCCTTCGATTCATCGGGCTGACGCCGCGTCCGCAAATCCGCCGCCTCCCGGAAAAAGGCAAATCATGTGGTCATTTTGCTGCTGCTGTTGTTCCTCCTCCTCCTACTCACCCTCCTCCTTCTCTCCTCATCCTCCTTCTCCTCCTACTCACCCTCCTTCTCCATGCATGTCGTGGCTTCGCAAGGGTGCCAGCCTTGGGAACCTACTCTCCAGAGAAACCATCACAGCAACACGCAGATCTTGACGCTTCGCATAGTTATCCCCCCTAGCCCATGCGGAAACGATTCAAGGCGAGTTACCCTGATCAGTGAAGTGTAGGAGTATCCAGTGGAACAAACAGGTGGGTCTGCTGTCACGCCCAAGCGTGGATTCAGCCTGAACATACCTGGGAGTGGATTTGCTGAGCCAGCCGTCGAGGTGGAGGAGGATGCGGAATCTTCGGAGGAGGCGGAGTAGGAACTGCGGAACGAGGAAGGGGAGGGAGTAGGATGAAGGCCCAGCCGCACGCAGGCTTGCCACGAGGTGTGTTGCGTGGTCATATATATATATATGTATACAAAGATTGTGAGAGAGAGAGAGAGAGAGAGAGAGAGACAGGAACGAGAGAGAGAGAGAGGGGGAGAACGAGAGAAAGAGAGAGAGAGAGAGTGCTCCAAGCTCTGACAGCGAAATACATAGCCGAAGACGGGAGTGTTTGCGCGGGGCGCAGCTGCCTGGAGCAAATCGACGCAGAGCTCTGAACGACAAGGAGCCGCACATGGCACGGCCGAGTGAGGGAACCGAAGGGGCCCGAAGGGCATGGAAGACGGGCCTCGCAACACATCCGGTAGAGCGAGATCGCGAACGGTGGCGACCTCCGACGGGGGAGCCCGGAGGGGGCACCAGGAGCCGACCAACGGTGGACGTGGGCGGCGAGGGCGACCGAAAGGCACGACGGGGAGGAGGGCGACGTGCTGCCGTCCTGCGTGAGCGTGGCTGCTGCATGCTGCAGGAGGATGTGTGTGTGTGTGCTGAGCAGCAGTGCCGGGCGGGAGCTGCCACGGGAGGCAGGAGTACGCAGGAGTGTGTGGGGAGCGGGGGCAGGCCAGGAGAATTGTGGATGAGAAGGAGGGCTATCCGGATGGGCTGTAGGATGAGGAGGGACATGATGATGAATACTGGCATCTTAGAAATAATAGCTATAAGACATTCAGCCCTACTGATACGAGTACTAATAATGATAGCAACATCAAGAAGAATCTTACAGCAACTAATAATATTGATAATCGTATGAGGAGGAGGAAGAGGGGGAGGCGGAGGAGGATAATCAGCAACATTCATTTGAGTAGACGGTGGATGAGGACATCGATGGGCGCCTGGAGGTGCAGGCGCAGGCGCTGGCGCGGACCGTGGAGGGGGAGTCGCTGGCTCACGCCACCGCGTTCTTCCACCAGGCGCCCCCCGGGGCGACCGGCCTGCGCCCTTCGGGCCGACTCTCGGGGCCCTCCCCCCCTCAGACTGTGTGTGAGGATCGCTCTTCTCCTCTTTCTGTCCATCCATCCTGCATATCCGCTCGGCTCAGGTCTTGGTCCCGGCGCTGCGCCCGACCCGCCTCGGCCCGGGGGGGGAAAGGACCGCCTTCTCTCCCTCGCCTCGTCCTCTACCTGCGGGTCTCACGGCAGGTTCGACCCTCTGGCCGTTGACCTCCGCATACACTTTTTTGATCTGCGGGTCGAGAGCGAGCCTCTTCCGCTAGAAGCTAAGCGGGCCGCGCACAGCTTTACATAGCAGAGGGGGGGTGGCAAAAGAAGGCGGGGCCTCACGTCAAGGCCGAGAGAGGGCAAAGCCCTGGGATCAGGCGGTGCCGAAGACCACCGTGTGGCGAGTCCGCGGGGGCGCGGGTTGTGCGGCCTCCAGGACTCGGGTGCGGCCTCGGGCAGCCGTGAGGCCTCCACAGGGCCCCAGAAGGCCGTGCGGCGACGGGCCGCGCCGCGCGGGGAGGCCCCTCGGCGCGCCTTGAGGCCACCGCGCAGCCTGCGCTGCGCCCACAGCTGGTTCTTACCAGCCTGGAACATCTCCCTACCCCTAAACTGGGCATCGCCTCAGCACAACGCCAATCTGAGGGATTCCCTAGGTTTTTCAGGGCGCATCCCTGAGATTGTCATGGCCTTTTGGCGTGTCAATCTTAGGGACAGGGATACGTTCGAGGCTGGTGAGGTTCCCCAGCTTTGCGCGGCGCCTCTGACCACCCTTTGGGTGCCCGCCCAGACCTCCTTGGCCGCGATGACCTTCCCTCGCCAGCGAGGGCGCGCGCCTCCTGTCGCCTGCCCGTGTCGCTCGTATCTCCCCTGGGCCCGGTTGCCCCGGGTCTCTCCCGGGGCGCGTGCGCTCGTGCCAGAATCCCGACGCGGAGCCCGTCGTGGGCGACTTCGGCGGGCGTCCGCTTCACGCTGCCGTGCTCGTCACGCCCTGGTGGTCGAGCGCTCCCCACTTTTGGTGCTGCTGGAAAAAAAAACAAGCCGTGGCGACGAGAAGCCTCCGGAGGCCCCCCACAGCCCAGGCCCCCGGCGCCGTGTTCTTTTCACAGCGTCGGCCTGGCCAGTCCCCCTGGAGGCCGAGAAAGCGGAAGAACAACTCCCGTCGTGACTTCCTCACGACGCGAGGGGGTCTATAGGAACTGCGAATCGCGGCCAACGCGCCTCGAATCTCGATCTCCCAATTGTTTTCCTAAGGGTGGCTGCAGAAGTGGAGGCTCGCGGCGTCAGCTGGCCCGTCGAGACGACCGGCCCCGCTCCCCGTCCTTGCGTGAAGCACAGGCGCACGGAGCAGCAGAACGGTCGAATTCCTAGAGATCCGACGCTCCGAAAGAATTGGAGCGGGCGGTTTTGGGCCGTGTCGGCCTCCGGGATCCCTCGCCAGGCCTCGGGAGCGTCAAATAGCGGCTCGGGACGAGAAAAAGAGAAGCGCCACAGGAAAGTGGTCCGGACCTCCGGGGCCCACGCATCGAAGGAAGGGGAGCAGCGGGACGACTGGGGGATGACGTGGTCCGCGGCAGCACCCACCAATGGAACCATCTTCCTCCTCTTCCCCTCCCCGGACCACCACCCCCCTCCTGGGATTTCCCCCGCGCCAGAGGCCGCCTCGCCGGAAGCCGCCAGAGGTCTCCAGAGGCCGCCGAGGGCCTCCGAAGGCAGGCGATGGCCTCCGGAGGCCGCCGAAGGTTGCGGGTGGCGCGCTCCCGGGGGTGCCACTGCGCTTTGAGCGCGCGAGCCGCCAGGTGATGTCCGGCGAGGCCGAGCTCGCCATGCTGTCGAGGGTGGCCGCCGCCGGAGAGTCTCGGTCGTCACCTTCGGTAAAGTGACGTGGGGGCTCTTTCGAGCATCGCCTTTCCTCCGTCACCCCTTCCTCTTTCCTGCTCGTCCCCCAATCTCCCTCCCTCCTCCACCTCCTATCTCCCCTCTCCTTCTCCTCCTCCTCCTCCCCCTCCTCCTCCTCCTCCTCCTCCTCCTCCTCCTCCTCCTCCTCCTCATCTCCCTTCTCCCCCCATCCTCCTCCTCCTCCTCCTCCTTCTCCTCCTCCTTCTCCTCCTCCTCCTCCTTCTCCTCCTCCTCCTTCTCCTACTCCTCCTCCTCCTCCTCCTTCTCCCTCCTCCTCCTCCTCCTCCTCCTCCCTCTCCTCCTCTCCTCCTCCTCCTCCCCCGCCTCCTCATCCTCCTCCCTCTCTCTCCTCTCTCTTTGCTCCTCCTCCATCTCTCTCTCTTTCTCTCTCTCATCTCTCTCTCCTCCTCCTCCTCCTCCTCCTCCTCCTCCTCCTCCTCCTCCTCCTCCTCCTCCTCCTCCTCCTCCTCCTCCTCCTCCTGCTTCTCCATCCACCCGCGGCGCTCAAGCACCACAACACGAATGACCCACGATGGATCCAGGCCCCTGGTAACTCTGAGCTGTGGTCATCACGTGAGTTGGCATACGCGCCATATGCATGAATTCATGTTCTTCCTTGTCGAGGCTGCGGCCTCCACGCCGTGCCCTGATGGGCACGGGCGGGCTCCCCAGCGGGGCGCGCATGGCTCTGGCTCTCGTTCGTTCCTCTTCCTCTCTATCTTCTTCTCCTCCTCCTCCTTCTCCTCCTCCTCCTCCTTCTCCTCCTCCTTCTCCTCCTCCTCTCCTCCTTCCTCTCCTCCTCCTCCTCCTCCTACTCCTCCTCCTCCTCCTCCTCCTCCTCCTCCTCCTCCTCCTCCTCCTCCTCCTCCTCCTCCTCCTCCCCTGGGGGTCGGGAGGCTGCCTCGCTGGAGTCGGGAGTCGTTGTCGCCGCCGCCGCCGTCGTGGCCGCCGGCGACGACGTCTTCCTTTCGGAGGTTGTTCTCGCCGACGCGGCTGGATGCGGCTGGAAGAGCTGCTCAGGGTGCACCTGCCCCTGGAGGGGTCCGGGGACAGTGTTTCATCGGCCGTGGGCCCGACGCCTCCACCAAGCCTCCGCAGGCCTGCTTCGGGCCGTGCTCTCGGCGGGGGCGGCCCCCCTACCCCCGCCCCCGGCCAAGCCCGGAGGGGGCTTCCGCTTGGGTTCTGGGTCGAGACCGGGCTAGTGGAGGCGGGTCGGTGGTGATGGTGGTGGTCAGGGCGTGGGATGTGGATGAGGATGGGGCGGGAGGCGTACGGGGAAGGGAAGGGGGGATGATTCGGGGAGGGGCAGAGAGGAGATAGGAGTTCAATGATAAAGCGATGAAGGCGAACAACAATAATAATCAATATACTAAGAAGCCGAAAGCTGAGAAGAAGCATACTCATGGATGGAGGGGATGGGGGAGCAGAGGGGTGGGTTGACAGAGCAACGGAGAGGGCGGAAAGGGGATGGAGTGAAAGGAGGGCGGAAAAGAGGAGACGGAGAGGGAAGAAAGAAACCCCAGAGAATGCCCCTTGGGACTCGACTCGTGTGTGGTCAGCATGCCAGGCGGAACACGAGTACTGATGAGGAGGAGGAGGAGGAGGAGCAGCAGCAGCAGCAGCAGCAGCAGAGGCAGCAGGTGTAGGTCCCTCTTGGTCCTGTGCAGGGCCACGCTCAGACCGTCATTGCTCACAGCGGCCACGGCCAGGAATTTTGACCCAGCGTGTCGCCTCGCCGGTCCTGGCCCACCACCCTCCGGCGCGACACGCCAACCGCTTCCGAGTCCCCACGCAGCAGCGTCCCGAGCCGTGCCCAGCCTCCCGCGGCGCGGAGCGGAGCCCGCTAGACGGGCGCAGCGTGTCGCCGGGGCTGCCGCCGCGACACGCCAAGGCAAGAGTTCGCGGCCGTGGTCTGGGCTTTTTGGGGCACGGAGGCAGAAACAGTGCGAGCAGCCCGAGGTAGGGGAACAAAAAGTGACGTAAACATAAGAACTCGGAGGTCCGCGCGGATTTCTCGGATCGGCGCTGGACCCCCCTCCCTGGCGCGCGGAGCGCGCCAGGGGCGGCGCCGGAGGTGCCGCCGGGGAGCCCCGACGCCGATCCGAGAAATCCGCGCGGACCTCCGAGTTTTTATGTTTATGCCACTTTTTGTTCCCCTTATGAGATGATCTAAGTGGGTTGCGTCTGTGGCGAGCCTGCCAAGAGCTCGCGAGGGCTCGTCGGGTGCCCGTGGAGCGCCCGCTGGGTGCCCGCCGGGCAGCCTCTCGTGCCTCCCGTGGCTCCATCTCTTTGGGGGGGTCGTGCGGGCCGTCTCGGCGGGCCCTGATGCCTTGGGGCTGCTGGGGCCTCCTTGGTCTGATGCCACATTCGGCCAAGCGTGGGGTGGCGTTTGAGGGTGTCTTGGCGCCAGCGGGAAAGGATGACGGGAGGACAGAGTGAGGGGGGAGGTCGACGCGTCAAAGGGTGGGAGGATGTGCTGTTTCCGTCGGCGTTCCGCCTCTAGCAGTTCTGGTTCAGCACTGCGGCGCTTTTGTTTTCTTCGGGCATGGCTACTTCGCGCACTGCAGTGTTCGAAACATTGCCCCCGCGTCCTGCCTCTTGCCGCAACAGACATCACATGAGGTTTTCCAGGAAGCGCCTCGCCTTCGAGGGTCGACAGAGTTGGCATCTATTCCTCGGCGGAAGGTGGCGGAAGGTCGGCGGAAGCTGGCGGAAGGAGAACGAGGGCGGCTCCTCTGGGCGGAAGCCAGCGGACGTAACAGATGCGTCCCCATGATATGTCAACATTTTTTGGTTCTGGGTTTCCGGAGCCCGCCATGTGCATGTCAGCCTGGGCTCTCATGGGAAGGACCCGATGGCAAATCGCCACGACGTCTCAGCAGACGATGACGCTCCCCCACAATGCAAGCACGAGCACCTTCATGCGCATCTGCACGTGCTTTCGTATGCGTGCATGTATGCATGACGACTGCACGCGCGAACACACACACACACAGCCAGAAAGTTGTGGATGTGGGCGCACATCGCCGAGCTGGCGGGCAGATACCACCTAGGCTCCCGAGCCTGGCTCGCATGATATTCTGCGGTGCACCACGGGTGCTCCGAAGCCGAGCTGCTGAGGCGTCCAGGGCATCAAGGTGCCGTGAGGTGGCGACGAATGTCGCGGCAGCGCGCGGGCGGCACACGGCACTCTGGGCAGGCTGGGCCTTTGTCTGGCCTTCCTCCTCCTCCTCCTCCTCCTCCTCCTCCTCCTCCTCTTCCTTTCCCTCCTCCTTTCTTGACGTTGCGCAAACTTTGGGCGGCCTCCTTCTCCTCCTCCGCCTCCTCCTCCTCCTCTTCCTCCTCTTCCTCCTCTTCCCCTTCCTCATCCTCCTCTTCCTCCTCCTCCTCCTCCTCCTCCTCCTCCTCCTCCTCCCCTTCCTCCTCCTCCTCCTCCTCCTCCTCCTCCTCCTCCCCTCCTCATTGCCTTTTCCTCATACATAACTTTTCCCTGTCGCACCCCGAGGCAAGTTTTTAAGGCGGGCCAGGCGTTTCGTTCGAGACTTCCTCACCGTTCATGATTCTGAAGCTTACAAGTAGTAACAGCTTCGCAGATGGAATGCGGGTCGTTTTTTTTTAAATGTGGCTCTCGCTTTAGCGCGGCGCACATTCGTTTTAAACATTTGCGAGAGTCTCACGGATTGAAGGCGGGTGATTTTCAAACTGAGGCTCTCGCTTCAGCGCGGCGCACATTCGCTTCAAACATTACAACAGTTTCCTGGATTGAGGGCAGGTCGTTTTCAACATGTTGTTCTCACCTTAGCGCCGCGCACATTCGTATTCAAAGCTTGCAAGAGGTCACGTGTTGAGGGCGGGTCGTTTTCAAATTGTGGTTCTCGCTTATGTGCTGCGGACATTCTGCAACATTGCATGAGTTTCACGGATTGAGGGCAGGTAGTTTTCAACATGTTGCTCTCGGCCTGGCGTCGCTCATGTTCGTATTCAAAGCTTGCAAGAGTGTCGCGGATTGAGGGCGGGTCGTTTTCAAAATGTGGTTCTCGCTTTAGCGCCGCGCACACTTTTTCAATTCAACATTTGCAAGCTGTTCGCGGATTGAGGGCGGCTCCTTTTCAAAATGTGGTTCTCGCCTTAGTGCCGCGCGCATTCGCTTTCAACATTTGCAAGAGTTTCACTGATTCCAATGATCAGCGCACCAGAAATATTGTTTTGGAAGGGTTTTTGGAGCATGCGGGTGCAACAGTTATGTTGGTTCGTGGTGTTCAAGTCCTAGGAATGGCGTTCTGGCATGTTTCTGGGTTCTCAAGACGCAACAGCCAGGTTGATCCGTGGCGCTGAGATCCCGAAAACCATGTTCTGGCATGCTTCAGGGTCTTCAAACGGTCGGTCCAACGAGGCAGCTCCTTCAATGGAAATAAACCGCTGTAAGGGCCTATGTAGAGGGAGCTTGGGGGGAGGGTCAATTCCAACATCGTTGATGACTCTTGGGTTTACACTGGTCCTCCTCCTCCTCCTCCTCCTCCTCCTCCTCCTCCTCCCCCTCCTTTTTTGTGTGAAGTGTACAGTTTGGCAGTTGGCCAGGCGCTTCTCCTGTTTCACGCCGCGGGGCGTTGCGGGTCTCGGTCCCAGAGCTCGTGGAGATACCTTGTTTTGCTGTCCCGTGGCGACGATCGGGGGCAGCAGAAACATCTGGGGCAGGCTGGGACACACTTTTTTGCGTCGGCGGCGAGGCAGGGGTCGTTTGCGCTAGCGGAGAGGCCTAAACGGGGATGCTGTTAGAGCGAATTGTGCTACCATGCAAGAGGAGGAGAGGGGGAAGGCGCAGCCGAAAAAGGGGCGGACGGAGCGAGGTGCTCAGGGGGGACGGATCGCTCCCCGAGCGAGCGGCGCGGCCAGCCCCGCCGGCGAGTCCGCGGCGGCTCTTGCGTCAGCGGGCCAGCGGCGGTGGGGCCCAGTGCTGGGATGGATGGAAATTCCGAGTAAAAGGATGCATGGCGATCACGTAGGCTGGGACACACGCGCGTGCACATTGTCGCACGCGCAGCGCGCCCATGGCCGTGCCAGCGAGCGAAAACCTCGACATCCGCCGAGGTGAGTTGTTCAACCCGGGGCCCCAGAGGTCCCGACACCTTCCCTGGGGGCATTTTTCGCTCGAGATCCGTTCTTCACGTCTAGGCCTCCCAGACGGGGTTCGAGCGGATGGGGTCGGAGGTTCGCGCCGCATCGCCGATGCATCGGCGATGCGGCGCGATCCCCCGACCCCACCTACGCCGACCTCATCCAGGAGGCCTTCAATGGTCCCGGGGCCCGGTAGCCCTTGCCCCCTGGGGCGGAGAGCGAGACAGGCCTCCGGTCGAAACAATATGGGCAGTCCTAGCGCCGAGAGTCTTGGCGGCTCGCCGATGATGCCGTGCCGGCGAGCGAGCACCCGAGCAGCGCAGAGGTGGGCTTACATGCAATAGTGGCCTTCTCGCCGGAGTGACCTTCGGCGGCGGCGGCGGCGGCTGCAGGCCCAGACCCCCTCGAGCAGTGCAGAAATCACGACGGGAGGTTGTTCGCCATGTTCGGCCTCCGGGGACCCTCACTGCATGGCCTCGGGCCTCGAACAACGGCTCGGGACGAGGAGCAGGTCCCGAGGAAGGGGGCCAGACCTCTGGGGGGTCGACGCTGTGCGCAGATCACGACGTCGGGGGTCCGGGAAGTGTGGCCTCTCGCCGGAGGGGCACCCGGCGGCGGCGGCGGCGGCAGGAGGGGGGGGGGGGGGCGTGGCTGCTGCTGCTGGGCCGGCCGGCGGCGCCCGCGCGGGCAGGCACGCGCGGGCACGGGGCCCCGCGCGGCTTCGCAGCCCTTTGGGCCGGCTCTGCGGGCGGGGCTCGGGCCAGGCTGGCGGGGCGAGCGGCGGCGGGAGAGGAGCGCAGAATGCTCGCGGGGGGTACGAAGAAAATAGCGGCCCAGAGAGGGCCCCCCGAGCGCCGAACGCGATGCGGCAAGAGTGACTTGCGCGCCCGGCGGGGTCCCTGGGTCTCGCGCACCGAGTCATCGAGAACAACAGAACCCCTAACCCGAATAGCACGATGAAGAAGTAGCCTACCTGAGGTCCCCGTTCTTGCATCAGGGATCAGACATCTGGGCGGCTTGCGCTGCTACATCTGCAGAGCAGACCCCTATCCATAATGTGTTTGCTCCTTCTAACTCAGGTCCCCTCCCAAAGAGCTTGGGATACTTTTGTTGCCTATCGCCACAAGTCGCTCTTGCCAATAATCGCTCTTGCGTGTCGCCAGAGAGGTGGACTACTGCCACTACGGCCTGCTGGCTGCCCTCCTCGCGCTCGCGCGCGCCTGCCTGGTCGCCACCGCGGAGGGTCCGAGGCTGCGTTTTTATTGTTGTTTTTTTGTTTTGCGGGGAGGAGGAGGAGGAGGAGGAGGAGGAGGAGGAGGAGGAGGAGGAGGAGGAGGAGGAGGAGGAGGAGGAGGAGGAGGAGGAAGCCATTTGTTGCCCACGTTAGCGCCTATGCCCCCCCCGCCAGACGGAGGCCCCGAGAAGAGAGCGCAGCCCCC
>CAUYUJ010000256.1:59877-92377 GCA_963575745.1 Prorocentrum cordatum | reverse complement strand
TGCACCTCTAGTAGGATTCGATTTGGAGTGGATGCACCTCTAGTAGGGTTCTCTGCGGGGGGATACACTTTTAGTAGGATTCTATCAGGGGTGGATACACTTCCAGTAGGATTCCATTCGGAGTGGATACACATGATTCTATTAGAGGTGGATGCACCTCTGGTCTGATTCTAGTAGGGGTGTGGAGTTGCGGTGCGGTGAGGGGCTCCCCCCCAAGCCCACAGGGGGCCTCTGAATGCCTGTGTTCCTCTTGTGGGGACGACGGGTGAGCGAGGCCCTGGGCATGGGGCCCAGAAAGCCGGTGTTGCCTTGTTGTTGTTGCTTCTGTTGTTGATGCTTTCGTCGTTGGTAGTAGTACTGTTGTTGCTGCTGTTGTTGATGTTGTGTGTGTCGTCGGTTTGCGTTGTTGCTGTTTCTGGTGTTGTTGCAGTTGTTGCTGCTGCTGCTGTTGTTGTTGTTGTTGATGATGATGATGATGATGATGATGATGATGTTGTTGTTGTTGTTGTTGTTGTTGTTGTTGTTGTTGTTGTTGTTGTTGTTGTTGTTGTTGTTGTTGTTGTTGTTGTTGTTGTTGTTGTTGTTCTGTGTGTGCGTGTGCTTGTGTGTCTGTTTATCTTTTGTGTGTGTGTGTGGGTGGGGGGGGGGGTCGGTGGGGGGGTGCCGCTCCCGTTGTGCAGGGCGGCCCTCTCGCCCGAGCGTGGGTCGCTCTCCTGGATCGGAGTCCTCCCTCATCGGTGTCGCCCCTCTCCGTTCCCCGTTTTCGCCTTCCCGTGTTCCTGCTGACCTCCCGCTTCTTGCGCACCAGCTGCTGCTGCTGTTCCTCTTCGTCCTCCTTCCTTCCTCCCTGCCCTTTTCCTCCGCCTTCTCCTCCTCCTCCTTCTCCTCCTCCTCCTCCTTTCCTCCTTTGCTCCTGCTCATCCTCCTGCTAGTCCTCCTGCTCATACTCCTGCTCATCCACCAGCCCCTCGCCCAATGTACACAGCTCCCCTTTTGCCGATTGTGCATAACACGATAAAGGTCCTGTTTGGAATTCCAGGCCCGCTATGACACGCGTCGGTGGATTGAGAAACGATGGAGCACGTCAGCGCCATTGGAAGGGATGGGCGGGAGAGTGGGATGTCAGATGTGGCGCGAACGCATCTGCCTTGCCCTTTCCCCCCTCCCCCGCCTCCCCCCTTCCCCTCCCGCCCCCCCCTCTCTCCGCCTCTCTCCGCGGATGCACTTCGAACAAGGATCTATCAGGGGTGGATGGACCTCCCGTAGGATTCTAGTAGAGATGGGTACACCTCCAGTAGGGCTCTATTTTGGGTAGGTGCACCTCTAGTAGGATTATATTCGTGGTGGATGCACTTCTGATCGGCTTCTATTAGGGGTGGATACGGAAGCAGCAGGGCTCTATCAGGGGAGGATACACCTATCATAGGTATGTGATAGGGGTGTGTACACCTCTAGTAGGATTATATTCGGGGTGGGTACACCTCGATCAGGATTCTATTATGGGTGGGCACTACATCTCTGACAGGATTATGATAGAGGAGGCTACACATCTAATGTGATTCTATCATTGGTGGAAACACCGCTACCAGGTATCTTCCATGAGTTGGATACACGTCTAATCGGATTCTAGTAGAGGTATCTATTTGGAGTGGATGCGCCTCCAGTAGGATTCTGTTATGGGGTGGATACACCACCCGTAGGGTTATATTACTAGTGGGTTCACCTCTAGTAGGATTCTACTATTGGTGGATCGCTTCTGATTGGATTCTATTAGGGGTGAACACACCCCTCGTAGGATTTGGTTCGGGGCGGATGCATTTCGAATCTGTATCTGTTCGGGGTGGATGTACTTCTAGTAGGATTCGGTACGGAGTCGATACACCTCTAGTAGGATCAAGAAGAAGTGGGCACACCCCTCGTAGGATTCTATAAGGGGTGTATACATTCTGGTAGCATTCTATTTGAAGTGGATACGCCTCTAGTAGGATTTGATTAAGGGGTGGGTACACCTCCAGTGGGAGTATTTTAGGAGTGGATACGCCTCTAGTCGGGTTCTAGTAGGAGTGGGTACACCTCTAGCGGGATTCTAGTAGGAGTGGATTCGCCTCTAGGAGGGTTCTCTGAGGGGTGGATCGACCTCTGGTTGGATTCTATTGGGGGGTGATTCACCTCTAACCGGATGTTATTAAAAGGGGCGGGTACACTTGTAAATTGTATGTATGAGGTATTCGGGGCGGATGCACCTCTAGTAGGATTCGGTTCGGAGTGGATGCGCCTCTAGTAGGGTTCTCTGCGGGGGGATACACTTTTAGTAGGATTCTATCAGGGGTGGATACACTTCCAGTAGGATTCCATTCGGAGTGGATACGCATGATTCTATTAGAGGTGGATGCACCTCTAGTCTGGTTCTAGTAGGGGTGTGGAGTTGCGGTGCGGTGAGGGGCTCCCCCCCCCAAGCCCACAGGGGGCCTCTGAATGCCTGTGTTCCTCTTGTGGGGACGACGGGTGAGCGAGGACCTGGGCATGGGGCCCAGAAAGCCGGTGTTGCCTTGTTGTTGTTGCTGTTGTTGTTGATGCTTTCGTCGTTGGTAGTAGTCCTGTTGTTGCTGCTGTTGTTGATGTTGTGTGTGTGTGTCGTCGGTTTGCGTTGTTGTTGTTTCTGGTGTTGTTGCAGTTGTTGTTGCTGCTGCTGTTGTTGTTGTTGTTGTTGTGGTTGTTCTGTGTGTGCGTGTGTTTGTGTGTCTGCTTATCTGTTTTTGTTGTTGTTTTGTTGTTGTTGTTGTTGTTGTTGTTGTTGTTGTTGTTGTTGTTGTTGTTGTTGTTGTTGTTGTTGTTGGTGTGTGTGTGTGTGTGTGTGTGTGTGTGTGTGTGTGTGTGTGTGTGTGTGTGTGTGTGTGTGTGTTGTGTGTGTGTGTGTGTGTGTGGGGGTGGGTGGTGGGTCGGTTGGGGGTGGTTGGTTGTTTTAAGGTCGGCGTGCCGCTCCCGTTGTGCAGGACGGCCCTCTCGCCCGAGCGTGGGTCGCTCTCCTGGATCGGAGTCCTCCCTCATCGGTGTCGCCCCTCTCCGTTCCCCGTTTTCGCCTTCCCGTGTTCCTGCTGACCTCCCGCTTCTTGCGCACCAGCTGCTGCTGCTGTTCCTCTTCGTCCTCCTCCTTCCTTCCTCCCTGCCCTTTTCCTCCGCCTTCTCCTCCTCCTCCTTCTTCTCCTCCTCCTCCTCCTCCTCCTCCTCCTCCTTTCCTCCTTTACTCCTGCTCATCCTACTGCTAGTCCTCCTGCTCATACTCCTGCTCATCCACCAGCCCCTCGCCCAATGTACACAGCTCCCCTGTTCCGATTGTGCATAACACGATAAAGGTCCTGTTTGGAATTCCAGGCCCGCTATGACACGCGTCGGTGGATTGAGAAACGATGGAACACGTCAGCGCCATTGGAAGGGATGGGCGGGAGAGTAGGATGTCAGATGTGGCGCGAGCGCATCTGCCTTGCCCTTTCCCCCCTCCCCCGCCTCCCCCCTTCCCCTCCCGCCCCCCCCTCTCTCCGCCTCCCCAGAAATCCGATGCCTTGATTTTTCCAGCTCGGGGTCCCCAGAAGTCCCGACCCCTTCCCTGGGGCCAGCCGTTCATCCCGGGCGGTTCCTGCACGGTCCCGGGGCCCGGCGACCGGCGAGGGCCCCCCAGAGGCCGCACAAAAGTGGCAACAGGACGGGTCCTCGGGATCCTCCCCCGCACGGCGTGCGGAGCTCCGGGCCCCGCGCCGACGCAGGCGAGACGGGCCGCCCAGCCGCGACGCCGGCGGCGGCGCGGCGGCGGAGCTGGCGGGCGCCGCGGGCTGCGGCGGCTCCGGGGACTGCGAGGAACCCTGCGCCGGCGCCTGGCTCCTGGGCACCGCGGCCGCCTCAGCGCCCGCGCGCTCGGAGGAGGGCCCCACACGCGAGGCGCCCGCGAGGGCCGCCGTTTGGGCCCTCCGAGGGCCCCCCGAGGGTGAGGGCAGGCCGTGGGCGCCGAGGGTCTCCGAGGGCCCTTCGAGGCCCCTCCGAGGGCCGTCGTGGGCAGTGGTCGCCGAGGGCGTCGTCGTCGTCGTCGTCGTCGTCGTCGTCGTCGTCGTCGTCGTCGTCCTCGTCCTCGTCCTCGTTCTCGTCGTTCTCGTCGTCGTCGTCCTCGCCGTCCTCGTCGTCCTCTTCGTCCTCTTCGTCGTCATCGTCATCTCCCCGGCCCGTCCCTCGCCTCTCCTTGCGGGTGCCCCCGAGGCGGCCACCATGCTGGGCCAGTACTCGGCGATGGACTTCCTGGAGGACTCGGACTGGCCGCTGTCGGCCTTCGACCTCGTGGCCCTGGGCCGCGCGCCTGCAGATCTCCCCAATCGTCCCTTTTCTTCCTCGCCGCTCCCTTCTCCTCCTCCTCCCCCTCCTCCTCCTCCTCCTCCTCCTCCTCCTCCTCCCCTCCTCCTCCTCCTCCTCCCCTCCTCCTTCTCCTCCTTCTCCTCCTCCTTCTCCTCTTCCTGGAAAAATTCGGCCCCCCTCCGCGCACGGGTTTTTTCATACAGAATTCCCAGGATGCGGGTTTTCGCTTGGTTTTGTTTCAGGCCGCCCGGCCCCAGGCGACAGCGCAGAACAGCGCACCCCTCCGCCACAGACAGCGCAGGGGAAGCGGAGGCTCAGAGGGGAGCGAGTGTGGCGCGCGCTTGCCGAGCACCACGCTCGTGCCCCAAAAATGCCACATGGCGGCGAGGCCGACAGAGTCACTGGTCTCACGAGGGCTCTCGCCAGAGCCCTCTCGCCCGCGCGAAGGCGGGGCGGACCCAGGACCCAGGGGCTCGTGCTGCCACCCTCTCTGCAGCGTCCTCCCCTAGACCCCGTCGGAGAAATGAGGGAGGAGGATACGGAGGAGGAGGAGGAGGAGGAGGAGGAGGAGGAGGAGGAGGTGGAGGAGGGCGAGGAGAGGAGCAGGAGCGAGAGGAGAGGAGCAAGAGAAGGAAGAGGAGGAGGAGGAGGAGGAGGAGGAGAAGGAGGAGGAGGAGGAGGAGTAGGAGTAGGAGGAGTAGGAGGAGTAGGAGGAGTAGGAGGAGAAGGAGGAGGAGGAGGGGGAGGAGAATAACAAGAGGCAGGAGGAGAGGGAGAAGAGGGAGGACGAGGAAGAGGAGGAGGAAGAGGAGGAGGAAGTGGAGGCGGAAGAGGACGAGGATGATGATGATGATGATGATGATGATGAGGAGGAGGAGGAGGAGGAGGAGGCAAGCTAAGTGCGCTCACGTCATATCTGACGTCCTAACCTTCCCTCCCATCCCTTACCAGGGTGTAGATCTCCTCTCTATTCGCACAGTCGGATGTCGTAGCAGGGCATAGCATTACGTGGCATAGCATGGTGTTGAAGATCAAAGCGTAACCTGACATAGCATGGCGTGGCGACGCCCCAAATAGGGGGAGGGCTTCTGCGACCCCAGAAATCAGCGAATGGACACCGAATGTGTAATCACTTCCGATGTTTTTTTCGTGGAGCAGTTTCTAGATTTTGGGGCCTATCTGGAAGGACCGGAAACCATGCTGTGGCATGGCGCTGGAAATAATGACGCCAGCGTTGCAGCGGGAGCACGATTCGGAACGAGCGGAAGCGCGGAAATGAGGCCAGCGCTGCAGCGGGAGCATTTTTCGGTTGACGCCTAGCCTGACATAGCATGGCGTGGCGACGCTTCAAGGTGGGAGGGGGCTTCTTCGGCCCATAAAATCAACGAATCGGCACCGAATGTGTAATCACTCTCGATGGTTTCTTCGGGGGGGCATTTTCTAGATTTGGGGGCCTATGTGGAAGGATCGAAAACCATGCCGTGGCATGGCGCTGGAAATAATGACGCCAGCGCTGCAGCGGGAGCACGATTCGGAACGAGCGGAAGCGCGGAACTGAGGCCAGCGCTGCAGCGGGAGCACGATTCGGAGGACGCGTAGCTTGACATATTATGGCGTGGCGACGCCCCAAAGTGGGGGGGCTTCTGCGATCCCCCAAAAAACAAATCGACACCGAATGGATAATCACTCTCGATGTTTTTTCGTAGGGGCATTTTCTGGATTTTTGGGCCTATCTTGAAGGACCGAAAACGCCCGCGCTGCAGCGGGAGCACGATTTGGAACAACCAGAGGCGCAGAAGTGGGGCGAGCGCTGCAGCGGGAGCAACATGTTGAACACAAGCTCAAGCGACAACCCGTTTCCTGGGAATATGGCGTGTAAACAAACAGTACACGGAGGGGGCCAGATATCTTTCAGACGTCATCAAAGGAGAGAGGAGAGTAGTATTCAGATGGTGTAATTGTGGAGGAGGGGTCGGAGGAAGGAGGGGGGAAGGAGGAGGGAAGATGGGTAGGAGGAAAGGGGGAGGAGGGAGGATGGAGGATGGACGGAGGAGGGAGGACGAAGGACGGAAGACGGAAGACGGAGAGGCCCGAGAGGGAGAGGGAGAGGACGAGGGGGAGGTAAGGAGGGCGAGAGGGAGGGAGGGAGGGAGGGAGGGAGGAGAGGGAGGGAGGGAGGGCGGGCGGGAGGGCGGGCGGGCGGAGAAGGAAGAGGAGGAGGACTGGACTGGACTGGACTGGACTTGATTAGACTGGACTGGACTGGAACGCTTGCGACCCTGGTGGGTGACGCCTGTGATGCAACAAGTTGCGGGGCGAGGAGGAGGAGGAGGAGGAGGAGGACGGAGGACGGAGGACGGAGGACGGAGGACGGAGGCGGAGAAGGACCTCGTTATCTTTCTTCTCCCTGTACCACGCTGCAGAGGCGCGCCCGAGGGTGCGCCGGTCATCAACCCCGCGGCGGTCGCCAGCGGCGTGGAAGCGGCCGTCCCGTTCAGGACCAGCCGATTGGGCGGGGCGGACAGTCGTGGTCGTCGTCGTCATCGTCGTCGTCGTCGTCGTCGTCGGCGGCGGCGGCGGCGTCGGCGTCGGCGGTGGCGGCGTCGGCGTCGGCGTCGGCGTCGGCGTCGGCGTCGGCGTCTGCGTCGTCGTCGTCGTCGTCGTCGGCGGCGGCGGCGTCGGCGGCGGCGTCGGCGTCGGCGTCGGCGTCGGCGTATGCGTCGGCGTCGGCGTCGTCGTCGTCGTCGTCGGCGCTGGCGTCGGCGTCAACGTCGGCGTCGGCGTCGTCGTCGTGTTCATCGTGTTCGTCGGCGTCGTCGTTGTCGGCATCGTCGTTGTCGGCGTCGGCGTCGGCGTCGGCGTCGGCGTCGGCGTCAGCGTCGGCGTCGTCGTCGTCGTCGTCGTCGTCGGCGTCGTCGTCATCGTCGTCGTCGTCGTTGTCGTCGTGTTCGTCGGTGTCGGTGTCGGCATCGGCGTCGGCGTCGGCGTTGGCGTCGGCCGTCGGCGTCGGCGTCGGCGTCGTCGTTCGTCGTCGTCGTTGTCGGTGTCGGCGTCGGCGTCGGCGTCGGCGTCGGCGTTGACGTCGGCGTCGGCGACGTCGGCGTCGGCGTCGGCGTCGGCGTCTGCGTCGGCGTCATCGTCGGCGTCGGAGTCGGCGTCGTCGTCGTCCTTGTCGTCGTCGTCGTCGTCGTCGCCGTCGTCGGCGTCGGCGTCGGCGTCGTCGGCGTAATCGGCGTCGTCGTTGTCGGCGTAATCGGCGTCGGCGTCGTCGTCGTCGTTTGCGGCGTTGTTCCATCGTCGTCGTTGTCGTCGTCGTCGTCGGCGTCGTCGTCGTCCTTGTCGTCGTCGCCGTCGTCGTCGTCGGCGTCGGCGTCGTCGGCGTAATCGGCGTCGTCGTCGTCGTCGGCGTCGTCGTCGGCGTCTGCGTCGGCGTCTGCGTCGTCGTCGTCGTCGTCGTCGTCGGCGTCGTCGGCGTCGTCGTCGTCGGCGTCGTCGTCGTCGTCGTCGTCGTCGTCGTTCGTCGTCGTCGTCGTCGTCGGCGGCGTAATTGTCGTCGTCGGTGTCGTCGTCGTCGGCGTCGTCGTCATCGTCGTCGTCGGCGTCGACGTCCTCGTCGTTGTCGGCGTCGGTGGCGTAATCCTCGTTGTCGTCGGCGTCGGCATCGGCGTCGGCGTCGTTCTTGTCGTCGTCGGCGCCGTTGTCGTCGTCGTCGGCGCCGTCGTCATCGTTGTCGTTGTCGTCGTCGTCGCTGTCGGCGAAATCTGGACCTTGTCTCGTCGCGAATGTTTTCTCGACAACAGGACAGGGGTGCGGGGTCGAGGTTCGAGGCTGTGGGCTCGGACAGTTTTTGTCTGTGTGGTGTTTTCCGGTGTGCCATGTTCGGTCCCTGGGGGCCGTGTTCGCGCCCTGGGACCGTCAAGAAACGGAGCAGGGATGCTCCTCCTCCTCCTCCTCTTCCTCCTCCTCCTCCTCCTCCTCCTCCTCTTCCTCCCTCCCTCCTCCTCTTCCTCCTCCTCCTCCTCCTCCTCCCTCCTCCTCCTCCTCTCCTCCTCCCCCCCCCTCCTCCCCCTCCTCCTCCTCCCCCCCTCCTCTCCTCCTCCTCCTCCCCACTCCCTCCTCTCCCTCCTCCTCCTCCCCTCCTCCTCCTTCCTCCTCTCCTCCTCCTCCTCCTCCTCCTCCCTCCTCCTCCCCCCCCCTACTCCTCCCCCCTCCTTCTTCCCTCCTCTCCTCCCTCCTCCCTCCTCCCCTCTCCTCCTCCTCCTCCTCCTCCTCCTCCTGCTCCTCCTCCTCCGTGCAGGGGTCCGGGGGCCGATTTTGAGCGGACGTGGCGTCCTCCGCCTCTCCTGACCGATTCTCTGAGCTCCCTGCCAGTTCAGACCAGACCCCCTGGCCGCCTCCAAGGGATGCGGTCGGGAACTTCGGTATCGTGTGTCGCTCCGCCAGTTCTTGCCCACCGCGGCTCGGTGCGGCACGCCATGCACCGGCGTTGCCCAGAGATACTGATATTCTGTGTGCGTCGCACCCCCAGGGGCGACGCGCGCACCGAGAAATCATATGATGTATGCGTCGCGGCGGGCTCTTTCTGGCCACACCGCTCGGAAAACGATCTAGTACAAGATTGCCATGCTGTATGTTCGGGTTAGACGCGCGCCTCCAAGGGGGACGCGTAGTGGTAGTTGATGTCTCTGCGCGTCCCAATCCAATCCCTGGCCCCCGAGCGTCCGCGTCCCGAGCCACTCCCTGCCTCCGTCTCCGCGGAGGGGAGCGACGCGCTACATCTGCCCGCAGGGCAGGCACAGCGTGTCGCCGGGGCCGCCGCGGCGACACGCCATCCAACAGTTCCCACCGTAGTCTCCGGCCTGCCAGGGCCCTGACCAGGCGTTGGGGCCGTCCAGACATGCTTCGGGATGCGAGCCTGGCGCATCTCAAAAAGCCCAGGAACACACCACACAAATAACAGGATTCCCCATATCGTCCTATGTTCTCTGGGTTTTTGTCTTCCACCCCCCCCCACACTTCCCATATTTTCCGATCTTTTCCTGGAAGTCGACGATTCATTGTGTCTGTGTGTGTGTCTATTCCTCTCCTGGCCCAGGGGGGAAGTGGTCTCCACCTCAAGAGGGCTCCGCGCCGCGAGAGAAGAGAGATGGGGCGCATCATTCTGAGCACGCTGGGATAAAGGCAAGGGGGGGCGGGGGGCGGGTTCCACGTGTGCTTCTTCAGTGCTCCCCGAGCCCCCCCCCCCTGTGGGGAGGGGTGGCAAATTCTGAGGCCTTCGGGCCGGGGTTGGGGGAGGTGTGTCGTGTGGTGGTTTTCACGGCGCGCACCACCTCCTCCTCCTCCTTCTCCTCCTCCTCCTCCTCCTCCTCCTCCTCCTCCTCCTCCTCCTCCTCCTCCTCCCTCCTCCCTCCTCCCTCCCTCCCTCCCTCCTCCCTCCCTCCCTCCCTCCTCCTCCGCCTCCTCCTCCTCCTCCTCCTCCTCCTCCTCGGGGGGGGGCCGAACCCCCCACCTCAAAAGTCCGAAGTGGGTGTTCAAACCCTTCCTTGGCGCCAGCAGGCGACATGACGACGGCGACGTGTCCCGCCCGCCCGACCGACTCGCCAACGGCGACGACGTGTCTCGCCAGCTCGACCGACTGGCCTTGCCGCCCCTTTGTGAAAAGTCCTTGAGGTGGGAGTGGCCGTAACCCTCGGTCGGCGGGGAGCGAGGAGGACGAGGAGGAGGAGGAGGAGGATAATGATGATGAGGAGGAGGAGGACAAGGAGGAGGAAGAGGAGGAGGCGGAGGTGGATGAGGAAGCGGAGGAGGCAGAGGAGGAGGCGGAGGAGGAGGAGGAGGAGGCCCAGGCCTCCGACGATGCGATGCTTGTCGGCCCGCGGCTTCTCCCCTCGACGTCGGCCTCTGGGGGCTGTGACCGTGCCCCGGGGGCATCAAGTCGGCGGCGAGCGAAGGGGGGGGCAGCGAGAAGGAGAGGGCCTTCACAGAGGGCGTCTGTGCTTCTCAGAAGCCCTCGCGCCTTTGAGAGGTTTCCCGTGTCTTCGAAGAACGCTTAGGCGATTTCTCAGAAGGTTGGGGGACTTCCGAGCCTTCTGAGAAGGCCCGCCCCTTCTCACTTCCCCGCCGCGCTCGTCGCCAACTTCCGCCCCCCCCTCCCCCCCATCCTCGCAAGTGAACCTCGGGGGCGGGCCGGCGGAAGCAAAACGAGGGCGGCGCGGCCGGCGGGAGCAAAACATGCGTCCCTTAGAGGTGCCATTTTTTGGGTGGGTGGGCGGGGCGTCAGGGTCTCCGGAACTGGCCATCCGTGTCCAACCCGTGTCTTGTCCGCGCCTTATCCTGTGTCGTTGCGTCCCACCGTTGCCCTCCCGCTACTTGGATCCAAGTGGCTGCCGACCAAAAAGTGCCCAACCCGTGTCCAGCACAGTCCCGTGCCCAAAGAGTGCCCCCGCGTCAAGTTCCCTTCCTCCGCGGCCGCCCTCTCTTCCCTCCTCTTCCCCTCTTGTACGCGGGCCAACTCGCGACTCTGTAGCCCGGTGTTACTACTCGCGCGAGCGGATTGCATCTGCCGCGCCGCGACGTAAAAGTGCCCAGCGCAGCCTGAGCTCTTTGCCTCGGGGAGCGCGGTGCTCCTCGATGATGCGCGCCCGGGTCCACACAACGCTCTCGAGCTCCCGCCTTGAGTCGGACATGTCCTTCTGTGCAGGCGCCGTTATATGTTGCGCAAGCTGCATAAGGTGCGTCCACGTGGCACGATTCACAGGACAACAACAAAAGGACGAAGAGCGAAGGCCCAGGCTTGAGGAGGACATGGAGGCGGGAACGAAGGGCATGAAACAGGCGCGTGAGAGGCCGAACCGTCAGCGCGGCAGCAGCAGAGGGAAGGTGGCAGAGGGCAGAGGACGACGACGAAACTGACGGGAGGAGACCGAAGAGTGCTGCTTTCGTCGGTAGTACGTTGAAGATGCAACGCTGCCTGCGCCATGACGCCGCGGCCCTCGGCAAAATGATTAGCCTTGCTATTGTCAGTGCAAGAGACGAACGTTGCCTGGCTCGCCCGCCAGCTTCCATGCTTCCGTCCTGCGCTGCGCAGTGCGGGAGCTAAGCAGTCGAAGGCGCGCCGGCAGGTCTGCGGGCGGCTTGCGACAGCGCCCCGCGGGTCCCCCCCAGCAGCCCATGAAAGTGACGACAGTTTCGCATATCGTACCCCACAGGGATGGCGAGCTCTAGTTCGAAACCACTCAGCTGGACCCCAGCAGCCCTTGAAAATGGCCACCGTTTCGCAGATCGCACCCCCCCCAGGGCTCACTCCGCTGGCCCCCCCAGCAGCCCTCGAAAGTGGGGGCAGTTTCGCAGTTCGCAGCTCCCCAGGGACGGCGAGGTTCAATTTGAATCCTCGTAGGACGTCATTCTGGTGGACCCCCCAGCAGCCTTCGAACGTGGCGACTGTTTCGCGGATCGCGGCCCCCCAGGGATGGCGAGGTCGAATTTGAATCCGCGTAGGACGTCACTCCGCTGGAGCCCCCCAGCAGCCCTCGAAAGAGGCGACAGTTTCGCAAATCGCAGCCCCGCAGGGATGGCGAGGTTTAGTCCGAGTTTGCCTGGGACCTCATTTCGCTGGCCCCCCAGCAGCCCTCGAAAGTGGCGACTGTTTCGCGAAACGCAGCCCCACAGGAATGGCGAGGTCTGATTTGTGTCTGCGTGGTACCTCACTCCGCTGGACCCCAAGCAGCCCCCGAACGTGGCTGCAATTTCGCAGATCGCACCCCCACAGGGATGGCGAAGTCTAGTACGAATCTGCGTGGGGCCCCACTCCGATGGCCCCCCCCAGCAGCCCTCGAAAGTGGCGACAATTTCTCATACCCCAGCCGCATATGGACGGCGAGGTCCAATCAGAGTGTGTGTCGGACGTCACACCGCTAGACCCCCCAGCAGCCTTTGAAAGTGGCGACAGTTTCGCAAATCTCAGCCCCCCAGGGATGGCGAGGTCTAATACGAGTCTGCTTGGGACGTCGCTCCGCTGGACCCCCTCCCCATCAGCCCTTGAAAGTGGCGACAGTTTCGGATATCGCGGCCCCCCGGATGCCGGGGTTTAATTTGAGTCGTAGGACGTCACTCCGCTGGCCCCAGCAGCCCCCGAACGTGGCGACAGTTTCGCAGATCGCAGCCCCCCGAAGATGGCGAGGTCAGAAATGAATCTGCGTGGGACGTCGCTCCGCTGGACCCCCAGCTGCCTGCGAAAATGGTGACACTTTCGCGGATCACATCCTCTCAAGGATGGCGAAATGTAATCTGAGTCCGCGTAGGACGTCACTCCGCTGGACCCCCCATGAGCCCCCGACAGTGGTGACAGTTTCGCAGATCACAGCGCCCCCGGAGATGGCGAGGTCGAATTTGAGTTTGCGTGAGACGTCACTCCGCTGGCCCCCCCAGCAGCCCTCGAAAGTGGCGACAGTTTCGAAGATGGCAGCCCCGCAGGGATGGCGAAGTTTAATTTGAATCCGCGTGGAACACCACTCCGTTGAACCCCCGAGCAGCCCTTGAAAGTGGCGACAGTTTCGCAAATCGCAGCCCCCCACGGATGACGAGGTCTAATCTGAATCTGCGTGGATTCCACTCCGCTGGCCCCCCCAGCAGCCCTCGAAAGTGGCGACAATCTCGCAAATCGCGGCCCCCCACGGATGGCGAGGTCTAGTTTGAATCTGCGTGGGTTCCACCCCGCTGGCCCCCCCAGCAGCCCCCGAACGTGGCGACAGTTTCGCAGATTGCACCCCCCCAGGGATGGCGAGATTTAATACGAGTCCGCAGCGGCTAGCCGCTACGTTGGTCCCCCCAGCAGCCCTTGAAAGTGGTGACAGTTTCGCAGACCGTAGACCCCCAGGGATGGTGAGGCCTAATCTGGGTTTGCGGTAGGTGCTCACTATGCTGGTCTCCCCAGCAGCCCTCGAAAGTGGCGGTAGTTTCGCGGATCGCAGCCCCACAGGGATGGCCGGTCTAATCTGAGTCCGCGGCGGGTACCCATTATGCTGGTCCCCCCCAGCAGCCTTCGAAAGTGGCAACCGATTCGCAGACCGCAGCCACCCAGGGAAAGAGGAGAAGGGAGGCGGGGGGGAGGAGGAAGGAGGAGGAGGAAGAGGAGGAGGATGGAGACCGCAGTGCTCTAGTCAAAACGAGAACCCAACGCAGGAGGCTTGGGAAAAGCATGTTCTTAAGATCCGCCTCTGGGAGGACTTGCCCGACCCAACGCTCGCCTCTCTCGGCAAGCGGCGCCGGCGCCTCTTGGCCACTGGGGCCTCGCAACAGGGTGTTGCTAGAAGTGCTCCTGGCCCGAGGTGCCCCCAGGGTTCTCGGGGTGGCCCAGACGGCCTCCGGAGCACCCCTCACGAGGCCCAGAGGGCCCCAGGGGCCCAGACGTGCAGCGAGAAGCTGGGGGCACCTTGGGCCAGGGGCACCTCTAGCAGCACCCGGCGCAAGGGGCAGCCCGGCCCGCAGGCGGCCGCTCGCTCCTGGCGCGCCACGTGTTGCCGTGCCGGCGGGGCGCTGGAGCACCCAGCTTGCGGTTCTGGGCCCCCTGCTATGATGTTCCAACCCCAAAGAAGAATAAGAAAAGGAATACTAATAATAATAATAATAATAACAACAATCATACTAATCATAACAATAAGAAGACCTTTTTCTTCACTGCAGGCCTCCTATTCTGATGTTGCTGCCTACTTTATTCTTGACCACCAGAAACCATTTCGAGCACCAGGGAAGTACCGAAACTGGAGGATTGTCACGCGTCGGGCCCTGGGAGGCGATACTTGTTCGACACTGCTTCGATACTTTTCTGGGCGCTCGAACGTATTTCTGGGATGTGGTCCTTAAGGACGATATGAACAACATAAGCCTACTACAAGACTCGTCGAACATACATTGGCGGTTTTGGTTTTCGGTGCTGGCATGGTCGGCGCTAGTGCAGTGCTGGCGCGAGGTATAGTCGGCCCAGGAGAGCAGGGGTGTCCGAAGTGCCCGGCAGTACCCCTCACGGCATTGAAGAGCGCGATTTCTGACAAGTGCCCGAGCTATTGAGCGCTTCGATATTGGACAGCGTTTCAATGTATTATTTTCGACGAGGCTTGTAGATGGGGTCGGGGTAGACGGGGTCGGAGGATAGCGCCGCATCGCCGATGCGGCTCGATGTGGAGCCCGATGTCCTTCACGTCGACGTCGCCGATGCATCGCCCACGTCGATGATGCAGCGCCAGTGCATCGCCGATGCATCGCCGATGCATCGGCGATGTATCGCCGATGCGGCGCGATCCTCCGACTCCATCTGCTCCGACCCCATCATGGGGGCCTCTATCGATACGGCCGACATGGGTATGGAAAGAATTTAGGGTCCATTTTGAACCGATCGGTCCGATTCGATGTGGATGTTGTCCGGCTCGAGCCGATCCGATCGCGATATTCCGACGATATGGTGCTGGCCGATTTTTGCATGGTGGTGTTGTGTATCTTGGCGCAGCCGATCCGATTCGACTTCGATTCCGTTACATACAACCCGACATGATGCACATTTCGATTATATCCCATTTGCCGATTCGATTCTGATTGATTTTGGAAGGGTGCGAAGACTGACAGCAGTTCTCGACCACTTGATCAGGACTTGCTGCTGGCGTCACCACGGGTCCTGTCCACTTGAGGCAGCAAGCCGCCTGCCCCAAAGCGGCCGCTATCGGTTTTACTTCTGCTGTTCGACATCGTGCCCGTGTCTTCCTCTTCCGTTTCGGGCGTCCACAAGACCAGGCTCTTGGCAGAAGTGGCCCTGGACTGAAGCCTGGAAGCTGGGGGCGCCTCCCGCGGCCCCTGGCGCCAGGGCACTGCTCGGGCCACTAACGGAAGGAGGGGACAGGGAAAGGGGGGGGGGTACGAAATCTGCTGCATGCAGCTGGTTTCGGCCCCGCAGCCGGGCCCATTCCTCGATAAATGAGCGCCTCCCGGCGCTGGGGAATTCAGCTACGTGGGCTGATGCTCTACTCTACCCTTTGCTATCCCCCCCTTTCGCTCCCCCCGAATTGTACACCGGGGCGCTGAAGATGCCAGCTGGAGAGAACGAGGGGCGGATGTGTTCATTTGGCCCATGGCTGCAGCTTTCTCGGGCTTGCCAGTGTCCTGTTCCATCAGAGTCCCCTTCTGCAGTGCCCTGAACTCGGACGGCGAGCCCGGGGGGAAGTGAGAAGGAGCGGGCCATCTCAGAAGGCTCGAATGGCTCGGAAGTCCCCCCATCCTTCTGAGAAGTTTTCTAAGCCTTCCCCGAACACACATCACACACATCTTTCCAGAAGGTGCGAGGGCTTCGGAGATGTACCGCCGCGTTCTGAGAATGCCTCCTCCGTCTCACTTCCCACCCTCCTCGCTCGCCGCCAGTCCGAACCTTCGGCCAGGACAACCCGTGCAGATTCCTGGCCGTCGTCCATCGTCGACCGCGGCCGTGCAGGGCTCAAGTCCGTCAGCTATAATCAGTTTGAACACCCACTGGCTATTTGCTAGCTGCCTAGCGTTTGAACACCCGACAAGCTTCCCCTCCGCGCACTGTGCGCCCATGGCGATGGAGTCCCTCGTTCCTAAGAGGCTCCTCCTCCTCCTCCTCGTCCTGCTCCTTGGCTTCCTCCTCCCTCCTCGTCTTTCTCGATATCATCGTCCTCCTTCTCTTCATTTTCCGCCTCTCGTGCTCCCACTTTCTCACCATGTTTGCAGTGGGGTGGGCTCCAAGTGCCAGGCTTGTAGCCTTCGTCTTTCTCCCAATCCCCCCCTTCTCTTCTTCCTACCCGCCTCCCACCCTGCCGCGCGACGCGCGCTCCTTCTCCTGCTCTCCTGACCTCCTTCCCCCTTCTCCTCCTCGCCCTCCCCGCCCTCCCCCTGCCTCTCCTCTTCCTCCCCCCTCCTCCTCCTCCTCCTCCTCCTCCTCCTGCTCCGTCCCCCTGTCGTCCTCCCCCGCAACCTCCCCCCTCCTCTTCCGCCCTCCTCCCCCCCTCTCCTCCTCGCCCTCCCTCCTCCTCCGCCTCCCCTCCCCCTCCTCCTCCGCCGCCCCCCTTCCCGCCCCCCGCGCCGCCTCCACCCCGCTCTCGCTCCCCCCCCAGCCCCAGCGGTCCCCGCCGCCGTGCCGCTTGTTCGCCGGCGCCGACCCCCCCCGAGGTCTCGAGTCCCCGGGACCCAGGGCTTCACCCCGAGCCGTTTTCGTGGACGGCCCCTTGGGCCCGGCGAGGGCCGCGGTCCGAGCATATACAGCTGTGCGCCGCCCGTCGTGCTCTGACTGCGACGGCGCGAGGGGGGTCGTTCTGGGCTCCCCTCCCCTCCCCTCCCAGACCCCCTCGCGTTGCGAGAAGACCGTGGCGGGAGAGTTTTCGCGCCATGTTCGGCCTCCGGGGGCCCTTGCCGGTCCTCGGTGCCGTCAGGAAACGGTGCAGGATGAAACGCCGGTCCCAGGGAAGGGGCCCAGACCTCTGAGGGTCGACGTTGCGAAAAAAAGTCACGGCGTCGGAGGCCTGGGCTCCTCTCCACCCCTCCCCATCTATAGATAAGGCCCGCGCCTTCTAAGAAGCAGGGGTGCTTCTAAGAAGCCCTCCCCCCTCCCCCCACCCCCCCTTCGCGTGGCTGGCACACCCCTCCTCGTGTGGCGCTCCCGAGAAGAGGCTCCTGGCGCTGTGCTCCTCCGGCCGCGCGCCCGTGGCCGGGGCCGCGGTGGTCTTCCTGGCCGCCCTCGTCCTGGCGGACTCCGACCAGTCGCCCGTGCGAGGGGAAAGCGCACCACGCCCCACGACGGGGGAAGCCAGAGGAGAACCAGGTATATGGATAGGTCAGGGCACTGCCGGGGCGGCTCCGGTGGCACCCAAGCAGCTCCCCTGGGAGCCCAGCGCTGGCCTCAGGGGAACAGTCCTTGACAGGAGCAGAAAAACTCGGAGGTCCGCGCGGATTTATCGGATTGGCGCTGGTGCCCCCCGGCGGTGCCTCCGGCGCCGCCCCTGGCGCGCTCCGCGCGCCAGGGAGGGGGGTCCAGCGGCGATCCGCGAAATCCGCGCGGACCTCCGAGTTTTTGTGTTTATGCCACTTTTTGTTCCCCTAATGGATGCGGCTACCCTTTCTCTTGTTTTCGCCCTTTTTGGGCCTCCTGGGAGGCCCTCGTCGCCACGGCTGGATTCGCGCCGAAATTCTGCTCAGAACGCAAACCGGGAAGGATCCTGGGAATCGCGGTATGCGTAGCGAGGAAAAGCGGGGGGGAAGGTTGTCCAGCGGGGTGGGGGCTCAGCAGGGTTAGCTGACGCGTGGTGTGTATATATACACATATATAGATGTATAAAGATTTGTATGTATACATACGTATGTTGATGGGCCGCGATACTTCCATCCATTCGACGTAGTACTCCCCAACCCTCTCGATCTTCTCTTGACCTCCTCCTATTATTCCTCCTCATTCTCTTCCGTTTCCAATTCAGGATGCTAATAATGTCAATTGAAGTTGATGACGATGTTGGCGACAACGATAATGGTATTGATACTGATGATGCTGCTGATGATGATGATGCTGATTATGATGATGGTGATGATGCTGCTGCTGATGATGACAATGCAGCTGTTTATGGTGATGATAATGATTTTGAACATGACGATTGCATTGATGCAGATAATGATGCTGATGATGCTGATATGATGCTGATGATGACGATGCTGATTATGCTGATTATGCTGATGATGATGGCGATGCTGATGAGGGTAATTATGATGATGGTGGTGGTGATGATAATGCTGATGGTGATGACGACGTCGAGGATGTTGATGAACATGTTGGTGATGATGACGATGACTATGCTGGCGACGACACTGATATGTGTGATGATGGTGGCTATGGTAATGCTGCTGATGCTGACGCGAATGGTGATGCTGATGCTGCTGATGATGATGCTGATGACGATGCTGCTGACGTTGATGGCGACGACGACGACATCGACGATGATGATGGTGATGATGCCGAAGCCGATGCTGATGCATGATGCTGCTGCGACGATGACACTGCTCCTGATCATATTGCTGCTGAGGATCATGATGCTGATGCTGCTGATGATGATGATGCTGCTGTTGATGTTGATGCTGATGATGATGATGCTGACGACGACGATGGTGATGATGATGATGATGATGATGATAATGATGGTGATGGTGATGCTGATTATGATGCTGATGTTGACGATGATGCTGAATACGATGCAGCTGCTGATGATGCTGCTGATGCTGCTGATGCTGATATGCTGCTGATGATGCTGCTGATGATGATGATGGTGATGACGATGATGCTGATGATGGTGCTGATGATGCTGCTGCTGCTGATGATGATGATGATGCCGATGATGATGATGATGATGATGATGATGATGATGATGATGATGATGATTATGACGATGATAATGCTGATGCTGATGATGATGATGATGATGATGCTGATGCTGATGCTGATGCTGATCATGATGCTGATGATGGTGATGATGATGATGCTGATGATGATGATGTCCATTATGTTTGTGGTGTTGATGGTGATGCTGGTGGTGTTGGTGAAGTGGTGATGATGATGATGATGATGATGATGATGATGCTGATGCTGATGCTGATGCTGATGCTGATGCTGATGCTGATGTTGACGATGATGCTGAATACGATGCAGCTGCTGATGATGCTGCTGATGCTGCTGATGCTGATATGCTGCTGATGATGCTGCTGATGATGATGATGGTGATGACGATGATGCTGATGATGGTGCTGATGATGCAGCTGCTGATGATGATGATGATGATGATGATGATGATGAGGATGATGATGATGATGATGATGATGCTGATGCTGATGCTGATGCTGATGCTGATGCTGATGATGATGATGATTATGATTATGATGATGCTGTGTTTGATGATGACGATGATGATGCTGATGCTGATGCTGATGATGATGATCATGATGATGATAATGATGATGACGATGATGATGATGCTGATGATGATGATGATGCTGATGCTGATGATGGTGCTGATGATGGTGGTGGTGATGATGATGATGATGATGATGATGATGATGATGATGATGATGATGATGATGATGATGTCCATTATGTTTGTGGTGATGATGGTGATGATGGTGGTGTTGGTGAAGTGGTGGTGATGATGATAAGGAGGAGGCAGAGGAGGGGGGCTGAAGGACGAGGAGAAGAAGAACGGGATGAGGCGGAGGAGGGGAAGGGAGACGGGGAGGAGGTCGGAGTCGCATTCGCAGTCGGAGTCGAAGGAAGAGTCGGAGGAGGAGGGGGAGGAGGAGAAGGAGGAGGAGGAGGCGGAGGAGGAGGAGGAGGAGGAGCAGGAGCAGCAGCAGCAGCAGCAGCAGCGGATGGGCCCCTTCTGTCCCGCGCGCTGCGCCCTCAGGCAGAGTGGCCTCCTCACCGCGGCGCTGATCGCCGCGGCTGGCCTCCTCGGCCTCTACAACGGGGGAGAGAAAAAGGTGCTGACTCGTCCCTACCTCCTACCCATCTCGTCCTCCTCCGTCCTCCTCCTTCTTCTCCTCCATCTCCTTCTCCTCCTCCTCCTCCGCCTCCTCTTCTCTTCTTTTTTTTGTGTGTGTATATGAAATCAATACCTGTAGCCAGCGCAATGGGAAGGGCCATGGCAGAGGTACTTACAACCCCAAAGTCCAGGAGGAGTGCTGCGAGGGCTTCATGGCTGAGCTGGCTAGGGTCGGCTACGACACCCGCCTCCTCTGCAGCATTCGGCGACGGGTCGTTCACTGGGGCACGGTCTGACGGCAGCATTACAGCCGCCAGCGCCAGACAGTTAGCAAAGGGCAGGGAGGCAAGCAGCACAGTGAGGCGACTGGGCCTGCAGGAGACCAGTCTCGATTGCGGGGGCTCTAGGTTGTTGGAGGCCCGGTGGACAGCGGGACGCTTGACGGGCACTCGTCGCCTCAGCACCCATGACGGTGCGTGGTCGCCCAATACAGGTGACCCGCGTGCATGTTCCACCAGTCTGCGCACCAGATAGGTGCCTACCTGGCTACGTTGATGACCGCGGTGTGCCTGGAAGCCCAGGAGGCTCCCGCACCTTTCTTCCACCAGTCTGCGCACCAGCTGGGGGCTTCCCGTGTTGCCTGGTCCCGCCGCCGGCGGTCGCCTCCCGCCCGCCCCGCGGCTCTGCCCCTCCACGGCAGTCGCCACTCTCGGCCCCCCCCGCCCCTCGCCTGGCGAGCAGCGCGCTGGCTGGGCCGTTTCCTGCTGGCGCTTATTCCCGCAGCCCCAGCACTTTACACGGGATCTCGCCCCCGTCTGCAGCTTGTGCTGCCCCGCTTGGGTTTTCACCGCCGTTGCGGCTCACTACTTCCTGTTGCCTCCCCGCCCCATGCCCTGCCCGTGCTACCTGGCACGCGGCACAGCCTCTTTGTGCGTGCGGGGTGCCACCATCTTCCCCTGCCCCCCCGGTGGCCGCCTTCCTCGGCGCCCCCTCGGACAGCCCCCGACGGGACCGTCCCTTTCCTCCCCCTCGTGGGCCCCACCCGTGCGTCACTTGCATTTGGCACCGCCTACTCCACAGCTGTGATGCCGTGCGCCGGCTTCGGGATGGCGTTCGTTTCTCCAGCAGTTGCCTTTGCCCCTGCACCATGCACCCGCGGCTTGCTGCCCAGCCGCCCAGCGGCTTCGCTTCTGGTCCGCCCGTTGCTCTCTGCCCAGGGCCGCTCTCGCAGCTGCTGCAACGCCGGGCGCGCCGCGCCCCTGGCCCGCCCCCGGTCCTCTCGCGGCTGCCTCCACCCCCCGCCGGGCGCCCCGGTTCTCTGGTCGCCCGCTGCTCCCCCTCCCCGCTTGCTGGGCTTCGCCCGCATTGCGGTTGCTGGCCCACCCCAGGGTGCCTCGCGATGTCGCCCCGCGACGGCTGCCAGGGGCTGCCCTTCAGCCCAGACGCCCCCGCCCGCTCGCCGCAGCCCTGCTGCGTGAGTGTTCCCCGCGTTCCCCGCGGCCGCCTCCATGCCTCCCACCCCTCCAGCATCAGGCGAATTCGGGATTCCGTGCCCGGGTCTCGCCCGGACGCGCGTGCGGATTGATGCTGCCGCGCGCTGCGACGACGCAGACATGTGAAATCAAAAAAGGGATTCGTGTCCTCCTCCTCTTCCTCCTCCTCCTCCTCCTTCTTCTGCTCCTCCTCCTCCTCCTCTTCCTCCTCTTCCTCCTCCCCCTCCTCCTCCTCCTCCTCCTGCCATTCCTCCTCCTCCTCCTCATCCTCCTCCTCGACCTCCTCCTCTCCTCCTCCTCCTCCTCCTCCTCTCCTACTCCCTCCTCCTCCTCCCTCCTCCTCCACCTCCTCCCCCCCCTCCCCCTCCCCCTCCACTCCTCCTCCACCTCCTCCCCTCCCCCCACCTTCTCTCCCATCCCTCCTCCTCTCCTCCCTTCCTCCTCCTCCTCCTCCTCCTTCCTCCTTCTCCTCCTCCTCCTCCTCCTCCTCCTCCTCCTCCTCCTCTCTCCTCCCCTCCTCCTCCTCCCTCCTTCCTCCGCCTTCTCCTCCTCCTCCTCCTGCTCCTCCTCCTCCTCCTCTACCTCGTCGTCCTCGTCCTTCCTCCCTCCCCCTTCTTGCTTCCTCCTAACTCCTGCCTCCTACCTCCTCCCTCCTCCCTCCCAGTGTACGTGGGGCGCTCCAGAAAGGGTCTCGGGTTCGGTGGTTCGAGAATGTGTCTTCGCTTCTTCGACCGAAGGCCCGCGGAAGTTGGCGGAAGTAAAGGCTGTCGGCGGCTCTTCCTGCGGAAGGCGGGCGGAAGCAGGCGGAGGCAAACAGCTCATTGATTTATTCAGGAGCCAGTAATTTCCGTTACGGAGGGTGGCCCCTCCCCGCCCCTCCCCCGCCCCGTAACGGCCGTAACGGGACCGAGCGTGCGCGGTGGGGGTGCCGTTCCACCCACAGGCATGGCGCGGTGTTCACTGAAGTGCTTTGGTGATGACATACGTGTCCTGGTGCTCACACGCATGCTGTGGCGCTCGCAGGCCCGACCTCCCTCCTGGTAGCAGTCGTTACGGGGGGGAATCAAACTATCCGGGCGAAGGACCCAACCACATGCAGCTGCCAGTATCGCAAGGCAGATGGGATAAAATGGGGGGCCACGACGCGTATGATGGGTGTGCCGTAATGGGTGGGGGGGCCCGCGTGCGAATGGTGTCGCTGGGACCTTGGGTGGAGCTTCCTATGGGGCCACGACACGAACCGTGTGTGGGGTGTACCGTAGTGGGCGGGGGAGGCGAATGCGAACGGTGGCACTGGTGCCTTGGGTGGAGTTCACGATAGGGGCCACGATCCGTGTAAAGGGTGCGCCTGAATGGCCAGGGGAGACGCATGTGAACGGAGGCACTGGTGCCTTGAGTGGAGCTCCCGGTAGGGGCCACGAGCCGCGTGAGGGGTGTTCCGTAATGGGCAGGGGAGACGCATGTGAACGGTGGGACCAGGGCCATTGGTGGAGCTTCCGATAGTGGCCACGAAACGTGTGAGGGGTGTGCCGCAATATGCGGGGGACAGTCACGTGAACGATGGCACCAGGGCCATGGTTGGAGCTTCTGATAGGGGCCACGAATCGTGTGACAGGTGCGCCGCAATGGGCGGCGGAGACGCGTGCGAACGGTGGCGCTGGGGTGTTGGGAGGATCTCCTCCTTGTGGGGCCACGGACCTTGTGACGGGCGTGCCGTAATGGATGGGAGACGCATGCGAACGGTGGCATTGGGACATTGGTTGAAGCTTCCTCGTGGTCCCGAGACATGTGAGGGGCGTGCCGGCATGCACATACGCAGGGCAGAGGCAAGGATGGAAGGAGGGATGCGGGGGACGAGGCATCAGGAGGAAGGAGGAGTGAGACGTGGGGCGCTGTCTCTTCGCAACGAGGACTCACGACCAGAGGATGGCTGGGGAAAACGATCTCGTGTCAACATGTTTCGATCCAGTGCTTCTAGAGCGAGCCGTACGTGTCGAGATTCACCTCCTTCTCCTCGACCTTTTTCTGGAAGTCAGATGAGGGGTGGGGGCCCTGTTGGCATACGCGCTTAGTTACGCGGTAGGGAGGGGCTCCCGAAAAGGTCAATGCAGGTGTGAACAAGGCGACCACGGCGAAGAAGGCGTTCCAGGCCGATCGGGGTGTGCGACACGGGTGGATAGCGTACGCAAGCGACGGCGACGCGTGCTTTCTTGCGGCGGGCCTTGATTTTGAAGGACATGCGCTTGATGGTGATGAGGGAGGGAGGTAGAAGGAGAGAAAGGGAGGGAGGGAGGGAGGAGGGAGGAGGGAGGAGGGAGGTGGGAGGGAGGGGAGGGAGGAGGGAGGGAGGAGGGAGGGAAGGGAGGGAGGAGGAGGAGGAGGAGGAGGCTCAGGAGGAGGTGGAGAGGGATGTCGAGGAGGTCCAGGGGTCCAGCATGCCACGGCAGCTGCTGGCGCGCCCGGCGAGGGCGGTCTGCGCTCCGCGCAGGTCTAGAGAACAGAGCCTGGCCCACGGGCCATGCCCCGAGACGGCCGCCACCGG
Source organism: Prorocentrum cordatum (assembly GCA_963575745.1). NCBI lineage: Eukaryota > Dinophyceae > Prorocentrales > Prorocentraceae > Prorocentrum > Prorocentrum cordatum. The sequence goes on along the minus strand of CAUYUJ010000256.1, from coordinate 68,489 downwards.
CCGGCCCAGGCCTCGGGGTAGGGCCCCCCCACCGAGCCGAGTCCAACCGCGGCGGGGAGGTCGAGGAGGAGGGGGAGGAGGAGGAGGAGGAGGAGGGGGAGGAGGAGGAGGAGGTCGAGGAGGAGGACGATCAGGAGGAGGAGGAGGAGGAGGAGGAGGGGGGGGAGGAGGAGGAGGTCGAGGAGGAGGAGGAGGTCGAGGAGGAAGAGAGCGAGGAGGAGGAGATCGATGAGGAGGAGGAGGAGGAGGAGGAGGAGGAGGAGGAGGAGGAGGAGGAATGGCAGGAGGAGGAGCCCTCGCACTGCCGCCGACTCCCTGTGCTTAGCTTCCCTGGCACGCTCGTTTTGAAACGCAAGAGGTGCCGTGCTCAAGACGTCCGTGTTAACACGCTCCCTGTTGCCTGGGCACATTTTGGCCCACGTCTTGGCGAACGTATCGCGCAAGACCTGCGTTTCCAATCTGCGTGTTGAGCTCAGAAGAAGAAGAGGGTGTCTGGGCGCATCGTGACTATGAGGTAGCCCCAGTACTGGATGTCTACTCCATTGGATGTAAACGCTGGTCTGGCTTCAGCTGCAAGATCTCGAGGGCCAACCCACAGGCGGCCTGCATCATCACATCACGCTGGTTGAGAGAATCTGCTTGTCCAAGTGTCACCCAGCCACTCTTAGCAGTCACCTTTGGGACCGAAGTCCAGAAATTGGCAGGAGGCCCATACTTGTGAGATATTCATTTCTTGATCGAGAAAACTCTGGGCACTCAGCCCATACATGGCGAAATGAAGGCCAGTCCGCACGGCAAAAAGAACATGTGTTGCCATATTGCCTCCGCGCCTCTGAGGCCACACCACCAGAACTATACATGTATATATATATATATATATATATATATATATGCAGAGCAGCTTCCTTTCGGCCTTTGGAAACTTCTTCATGAACTTCTGACATACAAGACAAGATAAGATGTGCGGATCAATCTCTGGTATCACACCTGCATCTTGTCTGTCCTTGTTGGAAACATCGTACCCTAGCAATTGTGCGCAGTCCATGCTCGAGTCGGCCTCGATACCGTTCCTGGTGAGGGCGCCTCGTCCAGAACCGATAAGTGCCTGGCAGGAAACTCCAACGGACTGCATCCAGATCTCTATGATCAACGTCGGGCTGAGCTTCCAAATGACAACCCTGCTGTGGCGAACACCTCACACGACTTTGTCCAAACACTTCTGCATGTGCAGCCACTGAGCAAACTCTGACCAACTAAGTTCTCATGGACCGCCGTCGTCAGTGCATACAAAGCGCCTCCATACCGAGGATGCAGGTGTATTCTCTGAGCCCACCACCTGTGTCTACACCACCACTTCGACGAAGACCGAATCACGGCCTTGTGTAGTAGTGTCGCCACCTTCTCAGGAACCAGTGCCAGTACCGGTGAAGCCCAATACCACAACGGTCTGATGTAATTGACAGCCTATCTTTCTCTAGCATCTGCGCCTCCTGGAATGCTGTTCAAAGTCGCAACTGCTTGGAACACCTTCCCCCACCCCAATCGAGGCAAGATAGGATAATCATGATCAACAGGCCTACCTCGGAATCCCAAATGTTCCACAAGAGCTGGTGGATCATCTTCTCGGGTCCAGACTTGCCTCTTCGCCTGGTTCTTCACGAAGCCGCAATCCCTGTCGAAGGTTGCCGTCATGTCGAGGTCGTCCTGTAGTTGTTCTCTCGTAGCACCTGTGAGGCTCCTGTCATCCATGTACGCCTGTCCTCAGAACGGCCTCCACGGAGTACGAGTACATGCCATCGCTGCTGTCGCAATCGAGTCACCTTGTGGCAACCCACGTTGAGGAAGAACAGGAGCAGCATATTCACTACCCACACTTAGAGACCGAGATCCAGTCCGCGCTGCAAAGGCCGTGTACACCATCCTGTCAGGAGTACTTGTGGCCAACAACGCAGCTTCCCCAATTTCTTGATTGATGTTGTCGCAGGCACGAGACAAGTCCAGTTCCACACCTGCATCAGCTTGGGTACAGTCGGCAAGTCATTGAGAGATCGCATGTGCCACACTCACTCCCCGCTTCCCAGCCCATTGCGTATCACACGGTTGTGGTAAGGCCATCGGCGGAGCACTCAACCAACACCGCATCACAATTGAGCCTACTGAAGTCGGCCGCAGGTCCGACTCGTTCTCAGGTATGCTCACCACTCTCCATGGAAAGATCTGTGTTAACACGCTCGGGCTGCGTGTTGCGCATCGGGGTTGGCTGCGCCCCTGCGCCCTCGGCCCCCCGCCGCGCCCCTTCCTGGCATTTGCCTGGCGACGTTTTGATTCGCTCAGCGATCGAGGCCGCGTCAGGTGAAGTTCTGTGGTCGTGCTTCCTCCTTCTCCCCCCCCCTGGTCGGGCGACGAGAAGTGTGCACATGCACCGATACTGACCAGGCTCGTCCTGGGCCCAGGATCGGTGCAGATGCCTCCTTGGCCGAGCCAGAAAGGCGTATGCATCGATCTTGGGTCCAGGAATGCCGAGGCTGGGTTCACATCTCTTTCTGGGGCAAGCCTCTGGGCGAGCGAAGCGCCCGTGGCGGCAATCGCGCCCGCTCGCGCGTGCGGCAAGCCAGCCTGGCCCAACCAGATCTCGGACAAGCAGCCGAATGATGGATGAGGAGGAGGCGGAGGAGGAGGAGGAGGAGGAGGAGGAGGCGGAGGAGGAGGAGGAGAAGCAGAGACGGAGGAGGAGGAAGAGGAGGAGGAGAAGGAGGAGGAGGAGGGGGAGGAAGAGGAGGAAGAGGAGGCGGAGGCGGAGGAGGCGGGATGGAGGAGGGAGGGAGGGTGGGAGGGAGAGAGGAGGGAGGGAGGGAGGGAGGGATGATGAGAGGGAGGCAGGGGATGCAGGAGGAGGGAAGAGGGAGGGAGGAGGAGGGAGGCGTGAGGAGCGAGGAGGGAGGAGGGAGGCGGGAGGAGGGAGGAGTGAGGATTGGGGAGGAGGATGAGGAGGAGAGGGCAGGAGGAGGAGGAGGAGGAGGAGGAGGAGGAGGAGGAGGAGGCGGAGGCGGAGCGGAGGCGGAGGAGGAGAGGAGGAGGAGGAGGAGGAGGAGGAGGAGGAGGAGGAGGAGGAGGAGGAGGAGGAGGAGGAAGGAGGAGGAGGGAGGGGGAGGGGGAGGAGGAGGAGGAGGAGGAGGAGGAGGAGGAGGAGGGGGAGGAGGGGGAGGAAGAGGAGGAGGAGGAGGAGGAGGAGGAGGAGGAGGTGATGAGATGAGACCAATCGCATAGCGAAATCCATAGAACGGCCACCCTCTGAACTTGTCGGGGAACACGACGAACAAGAAGGAGGCGAACACGAACCAGTACGGGAACCCAAGTACAGAACGCAGAACTGCCCGAAGGACCCGTACACGAAGTAGTAAGACACCCTCCACTCTCCAACAGATTGGGCTGGTTACGCCTGCACGGCAGGAGCAAACCGCTCACGGAGAAGGTGTTCCATTTCATCCAGCCGCACACCCATGGCGAGGGCGGCAAGCTCGGTGCATACCGCGTCGAAGTCTACCTCGAAGTCGACGTCGGTAGTTCCGTTGAGCACGAAATTCTCACGGAGGTAGGCCCGCATCGCCGCAGGACGGCGCAACAACACCAGGTCGGCCATGTCACTGCAGAGCTCCCCATATATGTCTCGCGACTCGTCCACGCCGTGCGGGTTTGCGAATGATTCTATCTGCTCGCAGTCGTCGTCGAAGTGGTACTGCACTTCGGAGTCGGCGTCGAAAGACTGGGAGGCGTCGCTAGGAAAGAGAGCAACATCATCATCACCAGGAAAACCGGCGACGTCAGCTGGACTGTAGCTGACGGCATCAGGCTCGACATTTGACTCCTCCTTCCCAACTTCACGCACGCGCGTTTCACACACCAATTCACTCATTGCAGACCCAGCCGTGGCGACGAGGGAAGACGAGGAAACACAAGCAAATGGCTCCAACACCGCCGCCCGCTTCTCGCAAGCCTCGTGGGCTAGTGGGTCTGGCTCCAACTTCGCCTTATTGATCATATCTTCCACCTCGTCGTGATCCTGCGAAAATTGAAACACTCTATCACAATCAGAGTCGTCATCTGGTCTGTAGCTGACGGCATTGGGCTCGACCTTTGACTCCTCCTTCACATCTTCTCGCACGCACGTTGCACTGACCTTTTCGTACACAGCGGATCCAGCAGTGGCAACGAGGAGATACGAGAAACAACAAGCAAAGGGCTCCAACTTCACCACACGCTTCTCGCAAGCCTCGTGGGCTAGTGGGACAGGCTCCAACGTCGCCTCACTCTTCTCGCAAGCCTCGTGGGCTAGTGGTTCAGGCTCCAACTTCGCCTCCCACTTCTCGCACGCCTCGTGGGCTAGTAAGTCGGGCTCCAACGTCGCCTCACGCTTCTCGCAAGCCTCATGGGCTAGTGTGCTGGGCTCCAACTTCTCCTCGCGCCTCTCGCTTGAGTCAACCGCCACACTCAAACCTTCATGAAGCTGCCACTGCTTTCCCTTTTCACACTTCTCGCACGTCCTGATTGCGGCGCTGTAGGTGGTCACGTTTTGCTTTATAGTGTCGGGCTCCATCTTCGCCTCCCACTTCTCGCAAGCCTGCCACTGCTCGACCGCCTGTAGCTGCCACAGCTCGTCTTTCTCGCACGCTCCTTCTTGATGCTGCCACTGTCCGTCCTTCTCGCATGTACTTCCACCATCGACTTGAGGCTGCCACTGCCCGTCGCTCCCGCGCACACTCGCTGGAGGCTGCCACTGTCCGTCCGTTCCACTCGCGCAGTCCTCCTCCGCGTAGGCTTGCATCCACTGCCAGCCCCACCACGGCTCTTCGGCTGCCGGCTCGACGATCGGCTTCACAAACTTCCACATCGTGTCGCAGGTCACGAAGGGCTCGGCGTCGGCGCGCAGTCTCCGTGTGTGCTGTGCCTCCGCCTCAGCCTTCGCCTCTCTCAGCTGGGCCTGGCACTGCACGTTCTCCTCCCTCAGCTTCTGGACCTCGTCCTGAAGCTTGCGGATGGCGTTGTCCGCGCAGAGTCTCGCCCAGCCTCGTCGGTGCGTTCGCTCCGCACCGTCCCGCACCAAGGCGCGCAGCTGCGCTGGGGGCATCCTCTATGGCGGGCCGCGAAACGGCTGCGGCCGCGCAGAGGAGCCAACCTTGAGCCAAAATGGCTACGGAGGAGGAGGAGGAGGAGGAGGAGGAGGAGGAGAAGGAGGAAAAGGAGGAGGAGGCGGAGGAGGAGGAGGAGGGAGGGAGGAGGGAGGAAGGAGGAGGGGAGGAGGGAGGAGGGAGAGTGGGAGGGCGGGAGGAGGCATGGAGGGAGGAGGAGGGAGGGAGGGAGGAGGGAGGGAGGGAGGGAGGGAGGAGGAGGAGGAGGAGGAGGAGGAGGAGGAGGGAGGTGAGGGAGGAAGGGAGGGAGGGAGGGTGGAGGGAGGGGGAGGGAGGGAGGGAGGGGACATGAGGGAGGGAAGAGGGGCGGAAGAGGGCGGAAGGAGGGAGGGAGGGAGGGAGGAAGGGAGGAGGGAGGAGGGGGAGGGAAGATGGTGGTGGGGAGGGAGGGAGGGAGGATGGATGGATGGAGGGAGGAGGAGGAGGAGGAGGAGGAGGAGGAGGTAGGAGAAGAGGAGGAGGAGGAGGAGGAGGAGGAGGAGGAGGAGGAGGAGGAGGAGGAGGAGGCGCTCAGGACGGATTGCGTGGGCCAGATCCCCGTGTGTCGCGTGTGCAGGACGGTCTAGAGACAGCCGTTCACCTGTCCAGGGGACGGCGCAGCGGCGCACGCAGGGCGGTGCACTGTCAGAGGAGCGCCAGTATCCTCGGCCGTGCCGACTGGCTTATCGGCGGGAGATCCGGCGGAGGCTGCGCACGCGGGGTGGGAGGCGCGGGAGCTGGGCGCTGTCGTGGAGCTCGCCGGGCCGCCAGGGCAGTGGGGCCGCCCGCAGCCGCCGTGACCCGAGCGCCAGCGGCGGGCGCCCGCCAGGGCGCGCCAGCAGCGTGGGCGCACCGCGGGCGCGGCGGCGGCTGGGGCAGGCAGTCCGTGCCGGGTGGTGCCGCTTCGGCGGGCCGCTGGCATGGCATCGCCAGCCCCCCGACGGGCGTCTCCACAGAGGGCCGTCGTGGGGGGGGCCACCCGCAAACCGGGCAGCCCACGCCGCGGCCCGCGGCAATCATAGGAGTCGCAGGCGAGTGGTTGGACCTCCTCCGTCCGTGTATCTGGCGGGGAGGGGCAGGGCGCGGTCCCCCACGGGCACGCAACGTCCGAAGGGCGCGAAGGAAGGAGGGAGGGAGGGAGAGGGGAAGAGGGAGGGAGGGAGAGGGGAAGGGAAGGAGGAGGAGGAGGAGGAGGAGGAGGAGGAGGAGGAGGAGGAGGAGGAGGAGGAGGAGGAGGAGAGGAGGGAGGGAGGAGGGAGGAGGGAGGAGGGAGGAGGAGAGGAGGAGGAGGAGGGAGGAGGAGGAGGAGGAGGAGGAGGAGGAGGAGGAGGAGGAGGAGGAGGAGAGAACGGGGGATTGTGGAGCCCCTCGGGGCTCCAGGGCGCGCGCGCGAGGCTTTCACACGCGTTCGCGCGTGCGTCTTTCAATGGTGTGCGTATTCTGTGGCGTCCTCCTCTCCTTCCGCCTCCCCCTCCTCCCCTCCTCCTCCTCCTCCTCCTTTTTTTTCTTTCTCCCTCCCCCCCAAAAAACAGTTTAAACACACACACAACCACACACACACACTTCTTTGTTTATTTGTTTTTTTTTGGGGGGGGGGGTCTGCGGCGAAACAAAAGGAATGCGACGTGGCCTCATCTACCCTCCCCCCTAGAAGGATTCCTATTGAACGCCCCCACAAGGAGGATTCATAGTGAAATCCTCTACAGAAGGATTCCGATCGAAACCATCCACTCAAGGATTCGTATTGAAATCCTCCACATATGGATTCCAATTGAAATCACCCGCAGAAGGAGTGATCGTGAGATGCGTCGAAACAAAGAACCCCCCGTTGGCATTGCATTGGCATTGCATTGGCATTGGTTTGGCAAAGGTTTGGTATCGCATTGGGATTGCGTTGGCATTGCGCTAGGCAGTGCGTTGCTAGTGTGCTTGAATTTCGCAAGCATTGCGCTGGCAAGTCCTACTGGAGCCCTCCACAGAAGGACTCCGATTGAAACCTTCTACAAGACGGACTCCGATTGAAACCCTCCACAAAACGGTTCATATTGATACCCTCCACAGAAGGATCCCATGCGAAACCCTCCGCATAAGGATTCCTATTGAAATCTACCGCAAAGGATTTCCCCCATTGGCAGTGCATTGGCATTGGGCTGGGGTCGCTTTGGCATTGGTGTGGCATTGCGTTGGCACTGCGTTGGCATTGCGCTGGCATTGCGCTGGCGAGTTCCAGCACCTCCCTTCGCAGAATGATCCCTGTTGAACCCCCGCCAGAAGGAGCCCGATTGAAGCATCCCGCAAGAAGGGTTCACATTGAACTCCCTCACGGAGGGATTCCATCCGACGCCCTCCATAGAAGGATTCTTCTTGAACCCGACCACAAACGTTTCCCTCATTGGCATTGCATCGGCATTGAATTGGTATCGCTTTGGCATTGTTTAGCATTGCGTTGGTATTGCGTTGGCATTGTGCTGGCGAGTTCTAATGGCTCCCCCCACGGAAGGATTCCAATGAAAATCTTGCACAAGAAGCGATCCTTTTGAACGCCCCACATGAGGGATTCAAAGTTGCCCCCCACAGAAATATTTCAATCGAAACCCTCCACGGGAGGATTCCTATCGAAATCTTCCGAAGAAGGATTCGTAACCAACTCATCCACGTAAGGATTCTTAGTGAAATCTGTCGGAAGACAGGAATCCCGCCATCAGCACTGCATAGGCATTGGTTTGGCAACGGTTTGGCGTCGCATTGGCATTGCGTTGGCATTGCGATGGCAGTGCGTTAGCAGAGCGTGAGCATTTCGTTGACATTGCGCTGGCGAGTCACATTCAAACACTTCACAGAAGGATTCCGAGTGAACACCCCCACAAGAAGGATGCCTATCGAACCCCCCCACAAGACGGATTCAAATTGAAATCCTCAACAGCAGGGTTACATGCGAAGCCCTCCATATAAGATGTCCTATTGAAAGCCCCAGAAGAAGGGTTCTTAGAAGGATTGCTATTGAACCACAAACAGTTCCCCCCATTGGCATTGCATTGGCATTGGTTTGACATTGCATTGGCACTGCTTCGGCATTGCGCTGGCGAGTTCGAATGGCTCCCACCACAGAAGGATTCCTTACCTTCTTCAAGAAGGGATCCTTCAGAAAGCCCCCCACATAAAAGATTCAGACTGATCCCCCCCACGGAAGGATTCCAATCGAAACCCTCCAGAGGTAGGATTCCCTGCTGGAATCTACCACAAAGGATACCACCCATTGGCATTGCAGTGGCATTGAATTGGGATCGCCTTGGCTTTGGTTTGGCATTGCGATGGCAAAGCTTTGGCATTGCGTTGCCATTGCGCTGGCGAGTCCCAATGGCTCCCTCCGCAGACGGACTCATATTGAAACCCTCCACAAGAACGATTCCGACTGAATCCTCCCACATGAAGGATTCCCAGTGAAAC
>CAUYUJ010000256.1:49877-54877 GCA_963575745.1 Prorocentrum cordatum | reverse complement strand
GCATCGGGCCGTTCCCGCGCCGCGCCAGCCAACTAGGAAGCAGATTTCTCGCACTTCTCTCAACATGCCCCCACGAGCTGATCTCGCCCAGCGCCTGCTTCCACCGCTCGCCTGTCTCGCCCGCGCTTTGACCAGCGTTGTCGCCGTCCCGTTCGGACTCCAGCTGGGGCACTGTAGCTGATGGCGTCGGGCTTTTGCTTCGCCTTCTACCTCTCGTTGAGTAGCGCTAGAGCCTGCTGCCACTGCCCGCCCTTCTCGCCCAAGTTTTACACGACCTTGGGCTCCAGCTTCGCCTTCCACTTTCAGTGACTAGTTTGGGCTCCCGCTTCGCCCCCGCTTCCCGCAGGATCGGACTTCGGCCTTCTCGCTCGCCTTGAGCCCAGGTTTGCGGGTGATGGCGTCGGGCGTTCGCTTCGCCTGCACCTTCTCGTCGAGCAGCGCCAGAGCCTGCTGCCCCTTGTTCGCCTTTCTCACGTCGACGCGAGGCCGCCAATGGGCGTGCCCTGATCCCGGTGCTGTAACTGATGACATTGAGCTCGTACTTCGCCGTACCCTCGCTCACGCTCGCAGTGGCTGTCTGGCGTCGCCGCGCTGTAGCTGACGACGTTGGGCTCGTACTTCGCCGACCCGTCCGTCGCCTTCGTGCTCGCTGCTCCTCATCGTCGCAGTATGGCTGATGACGTCGGCCTCGTCCTTTGCCGTCGCCACTCGTCCTTCGCCAGCGCCAGCTGTGTAGCGGATGACATCGGGTTCGGACTTCACCTCCCGCTGTTCGCAGCTAGGTGTCTCGCCGGCGCTCTCCCTGATCCCAGCGCTGCCGTCCCTGGCATCGAGCTCAAGCTTCTTGTGGATGCCGTTGTTGTAGCTGCTCACGTTGGGCTCCGCTCGGTTTCTTGCGCACTTGCTGTTCAGGTCATAGGTGAACCTAACCGGCATTCTGAGACCATCTGGTGACCTGCTCTCAGCCTGGACGGTGATTCGCACCGCGCGTCTTTGATGACAAGGCGAGAGGGGGAAAGAAAGACGGGGGAGAAACGAGGACGTCATCGTGCGCGCGTGCCTCGGCGGGGCCTAGTCACAGCGCTGCTGCTGCGGACACAGGGGCCCACCATTCTTGATGGCTCATCAACCGCACTGATACTCCCAAGTTGGCGGCTGATAGCCAGAGCCCCTCTTCCCCAGTGAGGAATGGCTTAGGGGGCCACATGCGAACCCTCTCCCTACCCCCCCGCGATTTCTGAGGGGGAGGGTGGGGTTCACTTCGTTCGCATGTGGCCCCCTATGGCTAGGAGGTGGAGGAGGAGGAGGCGGAGGAGGAGGAGGAGGAGGAGGAGCAGGAGCAGGAAGAGAAGGAGGTGGAAGAGGAGGAGGAGGAGGACGAGGATGAGGAGGAACAAGAGAAGGAGGAAGAGGAGGAGGAGAGAGGAGGAGGAGGAGGAGGACGATGAGGAGGAACGGAGGAACGGGAGGAAGTAGGAGGGGGAGAGAGGAGGAGCAGGAGAGGAGGAGGAGGAGAGGAGGTAGGAGGAGGAGAGGAGGAGGAGAGGGGAGGAGGAGGAGGAGAGAGGAGAGGAGGAGGAGGAGAGACGGAGGAGGAGGAAGAGGAGGAGGAGAGGGGGCGAGGAGGAGGAGAGAGGAGGAGGAGGAGGAGGAGGAGAGGAGGATGGAGGAGGGCGAGGAGGGAGGGGTTGAGGAGGAGGAGGAGGAGGAGGAGGAGGAGAGAGGAGGAGGAGGGGAGGAGGGGAGGGGAGGGGAGGAGGAGGAGGAGGAAGGAGAGGAGAGAGGAGGAGGAGGAGGAGGAGGAGGAGGAGGAGGAGAGGAGGAGTGAGGAGGGCAGAGGAGGAGGAGGAGGAGAGGAGAGGAGGAGGAGGAGGAGGGAGTGGGCGAGGAGGAGGAGGAGGAGGAGGAGGAGGAGGAGGGAGGAGGAGGAGGAGGAGGAGGAGGGGGAGGGGAGGGGAGGAGGATGGGAGGGGAGGAGGAGGAGGAGGAGGAGGAGGAGGAGGAGGAGGAGGAGGAGGGTCCTGCGGGGGACCCCCTGGGCCGTCGCCCCCAGACGGAGCCGCGGGCATCGACGGCGCCGCGGGCGCGGGAGGCCCGCCCGCGGGCGACGACGAGCGGCTGGGGGCGGCCATGCGTTCCCTCCGGGAGGACGGCGCCGCGGGTGTCGCGCGCCATGGGCTGTTCCTGGGCTATTCCTGCCTTCGATAGGGGCCATTCTTGAAAGGGGCCCTGAGGAGGGTGCACAACTCTTATGAGTCTCCGCTCCGAGGTTGTTGTAAGGGTGTTCACGTTTGGGCGCTCCATCCCAGCGGCACCTTGGCCGCTGACGCGCCCTCGAGATAGAGCATACAGCAAGCCAGACGCCCTGGTCAGGATGAGGCGCAGGAAGCAGGGAGGTACAGTCCCAGACCCCCTCGCGCTGTGGGACAAAAATCAAGACGGAAGGCTTTTCGCTGTGTTCGGCTTCTGGGAGCTACAGTCCCAGTCCCCTTCGCGCTGTGAAACAAAATCACGACGGGAGGTTTTTCATTATTTTCGGCCTCCGGGAGCTACAGTCCAGACCCCTTCGCGCTGTCAAGAAATCACGACGGGAGGTCTTTCGCTATTTACGGATTGTAGGAGTTACAATCCCAGACCCCCTCGCGTTGTGACAGAAATCACGACGGGAGGTTTTTCGCTGTTTTCGGCTTCCAGGGGCCCTGATCGGGCCTCGGGGCCGTCAGAAAACGACTCGGCACGAGAAACCGGTCCGGAAGGGGTCAACGTTGTGAACAAAATCGCGACGTGGGGGGTCTGCGAGCAGGGAGATACAGCCGATATCGATGATAAGGATGGGTATAGAGAAACGTACAATGACAGACACACACACTCACACACTCACACACACACACTCACAGACACACACACACCCACACACCCACACACCCACACACCCACACACACACACACCCACACACCCACACCCACACAACCACACACACCCACACCCACACACACCCACCCCACACACCTACACACCCACACACCCCCACCCCCCCCCACACCCACCCACACACACACGCAAACGCCCACACCCACACCCACACCCACCCACACCCACACCCACACCCACACCCGCACACACACACACATCCACCCACACCCACACACCCACACCCACACGCACACCCAGACCCAGACCCAGATCCACACCCACACCCACACCCACAACCAGACCCACACGCACACCCACACCCACACCCACACCCACACCCACACCCACAACCAGACCCAGACCCAGATCCACACCCACACCCAGACCCAGATCCACACCCACACCCACACCCACACCCACACCCACACCCACACCCAGATCCACACCCACCCCCATGCCCACACCCACACCCACACCCACACGCACACGCACACGCACACGCACACGCACACGCACACGCACACGCACACGCACGCGCACACGCGCACACGCGCACACGCGCACGCGAACACGCGCACGCGCACGCGCACGCGCACGCGCACGCTCGCACGCACGCACTCACACGCACTCACACGCACGCACGCGCGCACGCACGCATGCACGCACGCACGCACGCACGCACGCACACACGCACCCACACACGCACGCACGCACGCACGCACCGCAGCCACCGCACACACCAAACATACACACGCACACGCACACACGCACACACGCACACGCATACGCACACGCTCACGCACACGCCACACGCCACACGCCTCACGCGACACGCACACGCCCGCGCACACGCACACGCCACACGCACACCTAACACGCACACGCACGCGCACACGCACACGCACGCGCACACGCACACGCCACACGCACACGCACACGCACACGCACACGCCACACGCCACACGCACACGCACACACGCACACACACACACACCCGCACGCCACACGCCACACGCACACGCACGCGCACGCGCGCACGCACACGACACGCACGCGCACACGCGCACGCGCACGCGCACGCGCACGCGCACGCGCACGCGCACGCGCACGCGCACGCACACGCGCACGCACACGCACACGCACACGCACACGCACACGCACACACACACGCACACGCACACACACACACACCCCACGCACACCATTCACACCACACACATCACCTCCCCACCCCACCACCCCGCACACACAGACACACACACACAAGCACGCACACACACACACACACACACGCACGCCCTCACGCACGCACGCACGCACGCACGCACGCTCTCGCGCGCGCAACGCAACCCAACCACAACACAGCACAACACAACACACCGCACCACACCACAATACAACACAACACACCACAACACAACACGACACGACACAGCACAACACACCACAGCACACCACACCACACCACACCACAGCACAACACAACACAACACAGCACAGCACAGCACAGCACAACGCAACACACCACAACAGAACACAACACAACATACCAGAACAGATCAGAGCAGAACAGAACAGAACACAACACACCACAAGACACAGACACAGACACAGACGCAGACACAGACACAGACACAGACACGGACACGGAAACAGCCACAGCCACAGACACAGACACAGCCACAGACACAGACACCGACACAGACACAGACACAGACACAGACACAGACACATATACAGACACGGACACAGACACATACAGACACACAGACAGGCACACAGACAGGCACACAGACAGACACACAGACAGACACAGACAGACACACAGACAGACACGCAGACAGACACACAGACAGACACACAGGCAGACATACATACAGACACACAGGAAGACACGCCGACAGACACACAAACAGACACACAGACAGACACACAGGCAGACACACAGACAGACTTACAGACAGACACACAGACAGACACAACGACGCACAGACACACAGACACACAGACACACAGACACAAAGACACACAGACACACAGACACACAGACACACAGACACACAGACACACAGACACACAGACACAC
>CAUYUJ010000256.1:40000-49777 GCA_963575745.1 Prorocentrum cordatum | reverse complement strand
TCCTTCTCCTCCTCCTCCTCCTGCTCCTCCTCCTCCTCCTCTACCTCGTCGTCCTCGTCCTTCCTCCCTCCCCCTTCTTGCTTCCTCCTAACTCCTGCCTCCTACCTCCTCCCTCCTCCCTCCCAGTGTACGTGGGGCGCTCCAGAAAGGGTCTCGGGTTCGGTGGTTCGAGAATGTGTCTTCGCTTCTTCGACCGAAGGCCCGCGGAAGTTGGCGGAAGTAAAGGCTGTCGGCGGCTCTTCCTGCGGAAGGCGGGCGGAAGCAGGCGGAGGCAAACAGCTCATTGATTTATTCAGGAGCCAGTAATTTCCGTTACGGAGGGTGGCCCCTCCCCGCCCCTCCCCCGCCCCGTAACGGCCGTAACGGGACCGAGCGTGCGCGGTGGGGGTGCCGTTCCACCCACAGGCATGGCGCGGTGTTCACTGAAGTGCTTTGGTGATGACATACGTGTCCTGGTGCTCACACGCATGCTGTGGCGCTCGCAGGCCCGACCTCCCTCCTGGTAGCAGTCGTTACGGGGGGGAATCAAACTATCCGGGCGAAGGACCCAACCACATGCAGCTGCCAGTATCGCAAGGCAGATGGGATAAAATGGGGGGCCACGACGCGTATGATGGGTGTGCCGTAATGGGTGGGGGGGCCCGCGTGCGAATGGTGTCGCTGGGACCTTGGGTGGAGCTTCCTATGGGGCCACGACACGAACCGTGTGTGGGGTGTACCGTAGTGGGCGGGGGAGGCGAATGCGAACGGTGGCACTGGTGCCTTGGGTGGAGTTCACGATAGGGGCCACGATCCGTGTAAAGGGTGCGCCTGAATGGCCAGGGGAGACGCATGTGAACGGAGGCACTGGTGCCTTGAGTGGAGCTCCCGGTAGGGGCCACGAGCCGCGTGAGGGGTGTTCCGTAATGGGCAGGGGAGACGCATGTGAACGGTGGGACCAGGGCCATTGGTGGAGCTTCCGATAGTGGCCACGAAACGTGTGAGGGGTGTGCCGCAATATGCGGGGGACAGTCACGTGAACGATGGCACCAGGGCCATGGTTGGAGCTTCTGATAGGGGCCACGAATCGTGTGACAGGTGCGCCGCAATGGGCGGCGGAGACGCGTGCGAACGGTGGCGCTGGGGTGTTGGGAGGATCTCCTCCTTGTGGGGCCACGGACCTTGTGACGGGCGTGCCGTAATGGATGGGAGACGCATGCGAACGGTGGCATTGGGACATTGGTTGAAGCTTCCTCGTGGTCCCGAGACATGTGAGGGGCGTGCCGGCATGCACATACGCAGGGCAGAGGCAAGGATGGAAGGAGGGATGCGGGGGACGAGGCATCAGGAGGAAGGAGGAGTGAGACGTGGGGCGCTGTCTCTTCGCAACGAGGACTCACGACCAGAGGATGGCTGGGGAAAACGATCTCGTGTCAACATGTTTCGATCCAGTGCTTCTAGAGCGAGCCGTACGTGTCGAGATTCACCTCCTTCTCCTCGACCTTTTTCTGGAAGTCAGATGAGGGGTGGGGGCCCTGTTGGCATACGCGCTTAGTTACGCGGTAGGGAGGGGCTCCCGAAAAGGTCAATGCAGGTGTGAACAAGGCGACCACGGCGAAGAAGGCGTTCCAGGCCGATCGGGGTGTGCGACACGGGTGGATAGCGTACGCAAGCGACGGCGACGCGTGCTTTCTTGCGGCGGGCCTTGATTTTGAAGGACATGCGCTTGATGGTGATGAGGGAGGGAGGTAGAAGGAGAGAAAGGGAGGGAGGGAGGGAGGAGGGAGGAGGGAGGAGGGAGGTGGGAGGGAGGGGAGGGAGGGAGGGAGGGGAGGGAGGGAGGAGAGGAAGGGAGGGGAGGAGGAGGAGGAGGAGGAGGCTCAGGAGGAGGTGGAGAGGGATGTCGAGGAGGTCCAGGGGTCCAGCATGCCACGGCAGCTGCTGGCGCGCCCGGCGAGGGCGGTCTGCGCTCCGCGCAGGTCTAGAGAACAGAGCCTGGCCCACGGGCCATGCCCCGAGACGGCCGCCACCGGCCGGCCCAGGCCTCGGGGTAGGGCCCCCCCACCGAGCCGAGTCCAACCGCGGCGGGGAGGTCGAGGAGGAGGGGGAGGAGGAGGAGGAGGAGGAGGGGGAGGAGGAGGAGGAGGTCGAGGAGGAGGACGATCAGGAGGAGGAGGAGGAGGAGGAGGAGGGGGGGGAGGAGGAGGAGGTCGAGGAGGAGGAGGAGGTCGAGGAGGAAGAGAGCGAGGAGGAGGAGATCGATGAGGAGGAGGAGGAGGAGGAGGAGGAGGAGGAGGAGGAGGAGGAGGAATGGCAGGAGGAGGAGCCCTCGCACTGCCGCCGACTCCCTGTGCTTAGCTTCCCTGGCACGCTCGTTTTGAAACGCAAGAGGTGCCGTGCTCAAGACGTCCGTGTTAACACGCTCCCTGTTGCCTGGGCACATTTTGGCCCACGTCTTGGCGAACGTATCGCGCAAGACCTGCGTTTCCAATCTGCGTGTTGAGCTCAGAAGAAGAAGAGGGTGTCTGGGCGCATCGTGACTATGAGGTAGCCCCAGTACTGGATGTCTACTCCATTGGATGTAAACGCTGGTCTGGCTTCAGCTGCAAGATCTCGAGGGCCAACCCACAGGCGGCCTGCATCATCACATCACGCTGGTTGAGAGAATCTGCTTGTCCAAGTGTCACCCAGCCACTCTTAGCAGTCACCTTTGGGACCGAAGTCCAGAAATTGGCAGGAGGCCCATACTTGTGAGATATTCATTTCTTGATCGAGAAAACTCTGGGCACTCAGCCCATACATGGCGAAATGAAGGCCAGTCCGCACGGCAAAAAGAACATGTGTTGCCATATTGCCTCCGCGCCTCTGAGGCCACACCACCAGAACTATACATGTATATATATATATATATATATATATATATATATGCAGAGCAGCTTCCTTTCGGCCTTTGGAAACTTCTTCATGAACTTCTGACATACAAGACAAGATAAGATGTGCGGATCAATCTCTGGTATCACACCTGCATCTTGTCTGTCCTTGTTGGAAACATCGTACCCTAGCAATTGTGCGCAGTCCATGCTCGAGTCGGCCTCGATACCGTTCCTGGTGAGGGCGCCTCGTCCAGAACCGATAAGTGCCTGGCAGGAAACTCCAACGGACTGCATCCAGATCTCTATGATCAACGTCGGGCTGAGCTTCCAAATGACAACCCTGCTGTGGCGAACACCTCACACGACTTTGTCCAAACACTTCTGCATGTGCAGCCACTGAGCAAACTCTGACCAACTAAGTTCTCATGGACCGCCGTCGTCAGTGCATACAAAGCGCCTCCATACCGAGGATGCAGGTGTATTCTCTGAGCCCACCACCTGTGTCTACACCACCACTTCGACGAAGACCGAATCACGGCCTTGTGTAGTAGTGTCGCCACCTTCTCAGGAACCAGTGCCAGTACCGGTGAAGCCCAATACCACAACGGTCTGATGTAATTGACAGCCTATCTTTCTCTAGCATCTGCGCCTCCTGGAATGCTGTTCAAAGTCGCAACTGCTTGGAACACCTTCCCCCACCCCAATCGAGGCAAGATAGGATAATCATGATCAACAGGCCTACCTCGGAATCCCAAATGTTCCACAAGAGCTGGTGGATCATCTTCTCGGGTCCAGACTTGCCTCTTCGCCTGGTTCTTCACGAAGCCGCAATCCCTGTCGAAGGTTGCCGTCATGTCGAGGTCGTCCTGTAGTTGTTCTCTCGTAGCACCTGTGAGGCTCCTGTCATCCATGTACGCCTGTCCTCAGAACGGCCTCCACGGAGTACGAGTACATGCCATCGCTGCTGTCGCAATCGAGTCACCTTGTGGCAACCCACGTTGAGGAAGAACAGGAGCAGCATATTCACTACCCACACTTAGAGACCGAGATCCAGTCCGCGCTGCAAAGGCCGTGTACACCATCCTGTCAGGAGTACTTGTGGCCAACAACGCAGCTTCCCCAATTTCTTGATTGATGTTGTCGCAGGCACGAGACAAGTCCAGTTCCACACCTGCATCAGCTTGGGTACAGTCGGCAAGTCATTGAGAGATCGCATGTGCCACACTCACTCCCCGCTTCCCAGCCCATTGCGTATCACACGGTTGTGGTAAGGCCATCGGCGGAGCACTCAACCAACACCGCATCACAATTGAGCCTACTGAAGTCGGCCGCAGGTCCGACTCGTTCTCAGGTATGCTCACCACTCTCCATGGAAAGATCTGTGTTAACACGCTCGGGCTGCGTGTTGCGCATCGGGGTTGGCTGCGCCCCTGCGCCCTCGGCCCCCCGCCGCGCCCCTTCCTGGCATTTGCCTGGCGACGTTTTGATTCGCTCAGCGATCGAGGCCGCGTCAGGTGAAGTTCTGTGGTCGTGCTTCCTCCTTCTCCCCCCCCCTGGTCGGGCGACGAGAAGTGTGCACATGCACCGATACTGACCAGGCTCGTCCTGGGCCCAGGATCGGTGCAGATGCCTCCTTGGCCGAGCCAGAAAGGCGTATGCATCGATCTTGGGTCCAGGAATGCCGAGGCTGGGTTCACATCTCTTTCTGGGGCAAGCCTCTGGGCGAGCGAAGCGCCCGTGGCGGCAATCGCGCCCGCTCGCGCGTGCGGCAAGCCAGCCTGGCCCAACCAGATCTCGGACAAGCAGCCGAATGATGGATGAGGAGGAGGCGGAGGAGGAGGAGGAGGAGGAGGAGGAGGCGGAGGAGGAGGAGGAGAAGCAGAGACGGAGGAGGAGGAAGAGGAGGAGGAGAAGGAGGAGGAGGAGGGGGAGGAAGAGGAGGAAGAGGAGGCGGAGGCGGAGGGAGGCGGATGAGGGATGGAGGAGGGAGGGTGGGAGGGAGAGAGGAAAGGGAGGAGGAGGGAGGGATGATGAGAGGGAGAAGGGGATGCAGGAGGAGGGAAGAGGAGCGGAGGAGGAGGGAGGCGTGAGAGCGAGGAGGGAGGAGGGAGGCGGGAGGAGGGAGGAGTGAGGATTGGGGAGGAGGTATGAGGAGGAGGAGGAGCAGGAGGAGGAGGAGGAGGAGGAGGAGGAGGAGGGGATGGAGGCGGAGGCGGAGGCGAGGAGGAGGAGGAGGAGGAGGAGGAGGAGGAGGAGGAGGAGGAGGAGGAGAGGAGGAGGAGGACGGAGGAGAGGAGGAGGGGGAAGGGGGAGGAGGAGGAGGAGGAGGAGGAGGAGGAGGAGGAGGGGGAGGAGGGGGAGGAAGAGGAGGAGGAGGAGGAGGAGGAGGAGGAGGAGGTGATGAGATGAGACCAATCGCATAGCGAAATCCATAGAACGGCCACCCTCTGAACTTGTCGGGGAACACGACGAACAAGAAGGAGGCGAACACGAACCAGTACGGGAACCCAAGTACAGAACGCAGAACTGCCCGAAGGACCCGTACACGAAGTAGTAAGACACCCTCCACTCTCCAACAGATTGGGCTGGTTACGCCTGCACGGCAGGAGCAAACCGCTCACGGAGAAGGTGTTCCATTTCATCCAGCCGCACACCCATGGCGAGGGCGGCAAGCTCGGTGCATACCGCGTCGAAGTCTACCTCGAAGTCGACGTCGGTAGTTCCGTTGAGCACGAAATTCTCACGGAGGTAGGCCCGCATCGCCGCAGGACGGCGCAACAACACCAGGTCGGCCATGTCACTGCAGAGCTCCCCATATATGTCTCGCGACTCGTCCACGCCGTGCGGGTTTGCGAATGATTCTATCTGCTCGCAGTCGTCGTCGAAGTGGTACTGCACTTCGGAGTCGGCGTCGAAAGACTGGGAGGCGTCGCTAGGAAAGAGAGCAACATCATCATCACCAGGAAAACCGGCGACGTCAGCTGGACTGTAGCTGACGGCATCAGGCTCGACATTTGACTCCTCCTTCCCAACTTCACGCACGCGCGTTTCACACACCAATTCACTCATTGCAGACCCAGCCGTGGCGACGAGGGAAGACGAGGAAACACAAGCAAATGGCTCCAACACCGCCGCCCGCTTCTCGCAAGCCTCGTGGGCTAGTGGGTCTGGCTCCAACTTCGCCTTATTGATCATATCTTCCACCTCGTCGTGATCCTGCGAAAATTGAAACACTCTATCACAATCAGAGTCGTCATCTGGTCTGTAGCTGACGGCATTGGGCTCGACCTTTGACTCCTCCTTCACATCTTCTCGCACGCACGTTGCACTGACCTTTTCGTACACAGCGGATCCAGCAGTGGCAACGAGGAGATACGAGAAACAACAAGCAAAGGGCTCCAACTTCACCACACGCTTCTCGCAAGCCTCGTGGGCTAGTGGGACAGGCTCCAACGTCGCCTCACTCTTCTCGCAAGCCTCGTGGGCTAGTGGTTCAGGCTCCAACTTCGCCTCCCACTTCTCGCACGCCTCGTGGGCTAGTAAGTCGGGCTCCAACGTCGCCTCACGCTTCTCGCAAGCCTCATGGGCTAGTGTGCTGGGCTCCAACTTCTCCTCGCGCCTCTCGCTTGAGTCAACCGCCACACTCAAACCTTCATGAAGCTGCCACTGCTTTCCCTTTTCACACTTCTCGCACGTCCTGATTGCGGCGCTGTAGGTGGTCACGTTTTGCTTTATAGTGTCGGGCTCCATCTTCGCCTCCCACTTCTCGCAAGCCTGCCACTGCTCGACCGCCTGTAGCTGCCACAGCTCGTCTTTCTCGCACGCTCCTTCTTGATGCTGCCACTGTCCGTCCTTCTCGCATGTACTTCCACCATCGACTTGAGGCTGCCACTGCCCGTCGCTCCCGCGCACACTCGCTGGAGGCTGCCACTGTCCGTCCGTTCCACTCGCGCAGTCCTCCTCCGCGTAGGCTTGCATCCACTGCCAGCCCCACCACGGCTCTTCGGCTGCCGGCTCGACGATCGGCTTCACAAACTTCCACATCGTGTCGCAGGTCACGAAGGGCTCGGCGTCGGCGCGCAGTCTCCGTGTGTGCTGTGCCTCCGCCTCAGCCTTCGCCTCTCTCAGCTGGGCCTGGCACTGCACGTTCTCCTCCCTCAGCTTCTGGACCTCGTCCTGAAGCTTGCGGATGGCGTTGTCCGCGCAGAGTCTCGCCCAGCCTCGTCGGTGCGTTCGCTCCGCACCGTCCCGCACCAAGGCGCGCAGCTGCGCTGGGGGCATCCTCTATGGCGGGCCGCGAAACGGCTGCGGCCGCGCAGAGGAGCCAACCTTGAGCCAAAATGGCTACGGAGGAGGAGGAGGAGGAGGAGGAGGAGGAGGAGAAGGAGGAAAAGGAGGAGGAGGCGGAGGAAGAGGCGGATGCGAGGAGGGAGGGAGGAAGGGAGGAGGGAGGAGGGAGGAGGGAGAGTGGAGGGAGGGAGGGAGCATGGAGGGAGGGAGCGGAGGGAGGAGAGGGAGGAGGGAGGGAGGGAGGGAGGAGGAGGAGGAGGAGGAGGAGGAGGAGGAGGAGGAGGGAGTGACTGGGAGGGAGGGAGGGGAGGGTGGGAGGAGGGAGGGAGGGAGGGAGGGAGGGAGGGATACATGGAGGGAGGGAAGGAGGCGAACGAAGGGGGGTATGGGAGGAGGTGATGGAGGGAGGAAGGAGGAGGGAGGAAGGGAGGAGGGAAGATGGTGGTGGGAGGGAAGGGGAGGGAGGATGGATGGATGGAGGAGGAGGAGGAGGAGGAGGAGGCGGAGGAGGAGTAGGAGAAGCAGGAGGAGGAGGAGGAGGAGGAGGAGGAGGAGGAGGAGGAGGAGGAGGCGCTCAGGACGGATTGCGTGGGCCAGATCCCCGTGTGTCGCGTGTGCAGGACGGTCTAGAGACAGCCGTTCACCTGTCCAGGGGACGGCGCAGCGGCGCACGCAGGGCGGTGCACTGTCAGAGGAGCGCCAGTATCCTCGGCCGTGCCGACTGGCTTATCGGCGGGAGATCCGGCGGAGGCTGCGCACGCGGGGTGGGAGGCGCGGGAGCTGGGCGCTGTCGTGGAGCTCGCCGGGCCGCCAGGGCAGTGGGGCCGCCCGCAGCCGCCGTGACCCGAGCGCCAGCGGCGGGCGCCCGCCAGGGCGCGCCAGCAGCGTGGGCGCACCGCGGGCGCGGCGGCGGCTGGGGCAGGCAGTCCGTGCCGGGTGGTGCCGCTTCGGCGGGCCGCTGGCATGGCATCGCCAGCCCCCCGACGGGCGTCTCCACAGAGGGCCGTCGTGGGGGGGGCCACCCGCAAACCGGGCAGCCCACGCCGCGGCCCGCGGCAATCATAGGAGTCGCAGGCGAGTGGTTGGACCTCCTCCGTCCGTGTATCTGGCGGGGAGGGGCAGGGCGCGGTCCCCCACGGGCACGCAACGTCCGAAGGGCGCGAAGGAAGGAGGGAGGGAGGGAGAGGGGAAGAGGGAGGGAGGGAGAGGGGAAGCGGAGGAGGAGGAGGAGGAGGAGGAGGAGAGGAGGAGGAGGAGGAGGAGGAGGAGGAGGAGGAGGGAGGAGGGAGGAGGGAGGAGGGAGGAGGGAGGGAGGAGGGGAGGAGGAGGAGGAGGAGAGGAGGAGAGGAGGAGGAGGAGGAGGAGGAGGAGGAGAGAGGAGGAGGAGGAGGGGAGAGAACGGGGGATTGTGGAGCCCTCGGGGCTCCAGGCGCGCGCGCGCGAGGTTTCACACTGAGTTCGCGCGTGCGTCTTTGCAATGATATTCGTGGCGTCCTCCTCTCCTTCCGCCTCCCTCCTCCTCCTCCTCCTCCTCCTCCTCCTTTTTTTTCTTTCTCCCTCCCCCCCAAAAAACAGTTTAAACACACACACAACCACACACACACACTTCTTTGTTTATTTGTTTTTTTTTGGGGGGGGGGGTCTGCGGCGAAACAAAAGGAATGCGACGTGGCCTCATCTACCCTCCCCCCTAGAAGGATTCCTATTGAACGCCCCCACAAGGAGGATTCATAGTGAAATCCTCTACAGAAGGATTCCGATCGAAACCATCCACTCAAGGATTCGTATTGAAATCCTCCACATATGGATTCCAATTGAAATCACCCGCAGAAGGAGTGATCGTGAGATGCGTCGAAACAAAGAACCCCCCGTTGGCATTGCATTGGCATTGCATTGGCATTGGTTTGGCAAAGGTTTGGTATCGCATTGGGATTGCGTTGGCATTGCGCTAGGCAGTGCGTTGCTAGTGTGCTTGAATTTCGCAAGCATTGCGCTGGCAAGTCCTACTGGAGCCCTCCACAGAAGGACTCCGATTGAAACCTTCTACAAGACGGACTCCGATTGAAACCCTCCACAAAACGGTTCATATTGATACCCTCCACAGAAGGATCCCATGCGAAACCCTCCGCATAAGGATTCCTATTGAAATCTACCGCAAAGGATTTCCCCCATTGGCAGTGCATTGGCATTGGGCTGGGGTCGCTTTGGCATTGGTGTGGCATTGCGTTGGCACTGCGTTGGCATTGCGCTGGCATTGCGCTGGCGAGTTCCAGCACCTCCCTTCGCAGAATGATCCCTGTTGAACCCCCGCCAGAAGGAGCCCGATTGAAGCATCCCGCAAGAAGGGTTCACATTGAACTCCCTCACGGAGGGATTCCATCCGACGCCCTCCATAGAAGGATTCTTCTTGAACCCGACCACAAACGTTTCCCTCATTGGCATTGCATCGGCATTGAATTGGTATCGCTTTGGCATTGTTTAGCATTGCGTTGGTATTGCGTTGGCATTGTGCTGGCGAGTTCTAATGGCTCCCCCCACGGAAGGATTCCAATGAAAATCTTGCACAAGAAGCGATCCTTTTGAACGCCCCACATGAGGGATTCAAAGTTGCCCCCCACAGAAATATTTCAATCGA
>CAUYUJ010000256.1:32500-35000 GCA_963575745.1 Prorocentrum cordatum | reverse complement strand
CTCCTCCCTTCTCGCTTCTCCTGCCTCCCCGCTCCTCCTCCACCCCCCTCCCGCTCGTGTCTCTTGTGGGAGCCCTGAGTGGATGGACAAATCTGCCTTCCATCCTGCTCAAACATCGACCCCCGGACCTGAACCCTGAACCTTCTCCTCCTCCTCCTCCTCCTCCTCCTCCTCCTCCTCATTCTACTTCTCCTCCTCCTGCTCCTCCTCCTCCTCCCTCCTCGTCCTGCCGGCCCCGCCTCACGCGGCGGGGCTGGCACAACATGGAAGCGATAGTGCCGCTGTTAGAGTTCTTGCGAGGACTTCTGAGGCTTCCATTGTTTGGCGGGGATGAGCGGTATCAGGACCTGGCGGGGTGGGTGGTCTGTCATTCCTCCAGGGGTGTCTGGCCGTTCACCTCTGAGCTCCGAGGTGGCTCGCCCATTGGTTCTCTCCCTCAATCAATCCTCCTCCTCTTCCCCCTGCTGCTGCTGCTGCTGCTGCTGCTGCTGCTGACCCCCCTCTGCCGCCGATGCCTTCCCGGAGATCCGACGCTGCGCGAACACTTGCAACATCGTGCAAAATCACGACCGTAGCGCCAGACCCAAGCTTTCTGCGCCATTTTTCGAGCCAGACCGGTCTGGGAGGGTCCGGGGGCCCGACGCCACGCGAAATCGCCCGAGGCGACATATTGCAGCGCCAGGATCTCAGGGGAGGGGGAGGAGGAGGAGGAGGAGAAGGAGGAGGATGAGGAGGAGGAGTGGATTCGCGCCGTGGGTCGGCTGGCCGCATCGGGCCGTTCCCGCGCCGCGCCAGCCAACTAGGAAGCAGATTTCTCGCACTTCTCTCAACATGCCCCCACGAGCTGATCTCGCCCAGCGCCTGCTTCCACCGCTCGCCTGTCTCGCCCGCGCTTTGACCAGCGTTGTCGCCGTCCCGTTCGGACTCCAGCTGGGGCACTGTAGCTGATGGCGTCGGGCTTTTGCTTCGCCTTCTACCTCTCGTTGAGTAGCGCTAGAGCCTGCTGCCACTGCCCGCCCTTCTCGCCCAAGTTTTACACGACCTTGGGCTCCAGCTTCGCCTTCCACTTTCAGTGACTAGTTTGGGCTCCCGCTTCGCCCCCGCTTCCCGCAGGATCGGACTTCGGCCTTCTCGCTCGCCTTGAGCCCAGGTTTGCGGGTGATGGCGTCGGGCGTTCGCTTCGCCTGCACCTTCTCGTCGAGCAGCGCCAGAGCCTGCTGCCCCTTGTTCGCCTTTCTCACGTCGACGCGAGGCCGCCAATGGGCGTGCCCTGATCCCGGTGCTGTAACTGATGACATTGAGCTCGTACTTCGCCGTACCCTCGCTCACGCTCGCAGTGGCTGTCTGGCGTCGCCGCGCTGTAGCTGACGACGTTGGGCTCGTACTTCGCCGACCCGTCCGTCGCCTTCGTGCTCGCTGCTCCTCATCGTCGCAGTATGGCTGATGACGTCGGCCTCGTCCTTTGCCGTCGCCACTCGTCCTTCGCCAGCGCCAGCTGTGTAGCGGATGACATCGGGTTCGGACTTCACCTCCCGCTGTTCGCAGCTAGGTGTCTCGCCGGCGCTCTCCCTGATCCCAGCGCTGCCGTCCCTGGCATCGAGCTCAAGCTTCTTGTGGATGCCGTTGTTGTAGCTGCTCACGTTGGGCTCCGCTCGGTTTCTTGCGCACTTGCTGTTCAGGTCATAGGTGAACCTAACCGGCATTCTGAGACCATCTGGTGACCTGCTCTCAGCCTGGACGGTGATTCGCACCGCGCGTCTTTGATGACAAGGCGAGAGGGGGAAAGAAAGACGGGGGAGAAACGAGGACGTCATCGTGCGCGCGTGCCTCGGCGGGGCCTAGTCACAGCGCTGCTGCTGCGGACACAGGGGCCCACCATTCTTGATGGCTCATCAACCGCACTGATACTCCCAAGTTGGCGGCTGATAGCCAGAGCCCCTCTTCCCCAGTGAGGAATGGCTTAGGGGGCCACATGCGAACCCTCTCCCTACCCCCCCGCGATTTCTGAGGGGGAGGGTGGGGTTCACTTCGTTCGCATGTGGCCCCCTATGGCTAGGAGGTGGAGGAGGAGGAGGCGGAGGAGGAGGAGGAGGAGGAGGAGCAGGAGCAGGAAGAGAAGGAGGTGGAAGAGGAGGAGGAGGAGGACGAGGATGAGGAGGAACAAGAGAGGAGGAGGAGGAGGAGGAGGAGGAGGAGGAGGAGGAGGAGGAGAAGAGGAGGACGGAGGAAACGGAGGAGGAGGAGGGGAGGAGGAGGAGGAGCAGGAGAGGAGGAGGTGGAGGAGGAGGAGGAGGAGGAGGAGGAGGAGGAGGAGAGGAGGAGGAGGAGGAGGAGGGAGGAGGAGGAGGAGGAGGAGGAGGGGCGAAGGAGGAGGAGGAGGAGGAGGAGGAGGAGGAGGAGGAGGAGGGAGGAGGAGGGCGAGGAGGAGGAGGAGGAGGAGGAGGAGGAGGAGGAGGAGGAGGAGGAGGAGGAGGAGGAGGGGGAGGGGGAGGGAGGAGCG
>CAUYUJ010000256.1:25000-27500 GCA_963575745.1 Prorocentrum cordatum | reverse complement strand
CAGGGACTTTCTCAGAGGGGCCTGGAGGCTGCCAAGAAGGCTCCCTCCCCCTCGGAAGCTCCCCCGCCTCCTTCTTGTGCACCACCCCTCGCGCTACCTCCTTGTGCGCGCCGCCGCCGAGGGGGTGGCGGACTCCCAGCACGCGATCGACCGGCGCACCGCCGTCAGGTTCTTCAAGCTCGTCGTGCACAGCATCGGCGACGAGCGCATGCGGCAAGATGGCCTCCGGCTCCTCGACGCGATCCGGGCACACGGGCTCTCGCCCGCGGTCGGTGCCCAGGACCACTTGATCGTCGCGTGGAGGAGCAAGCTTCCAGAGCACGTCGTGGCGTACTTCGTCAAGATGAGGGAGGATCGGGTCCTCCTCCTCCTCCTCTTCCTCCTGCTCCTCTTCCTCCTCCTCCTCCTCCTCCACCTCCTCCTCCTCCTCCTCCTCCTCCTCCTCCATCGGGAAAGGGCCATCGGGAAGAAACCGGTCAGCGCTCGGGTCGGCCCAGTCCGCCTGGAGCCTTGGCGCCCCGAGGCCCTGGAGGCCCGATCCGCTGTGGCCACGAGGCGGCCGTTCCACGGCTGCTGGGTCAGGGCACTGCCGGGGCGGCCCTGGTGGCACCCAAGCGGCTCCCTTCGGAGCCCAGGGCTGGCCTCAGGGGAACAATCCTTGGCAGGAGCATCAAAAACTCGGAGGTCCGCGCGGATTTCTCGGATTGGCGCTGGGGCCCCCTGGCGGCGCCTTCGGCGCTGCCCCTGGCGCGCTCCGCACGCCAGGGAGGGGGGTCCAGCGCCGATCCGAGCAATCCGCGCGGACATCTGAGTTCAAAGTCTATGCCACTGTTTGTTTCCGTAGACCTGGCTGTTTTCTGCTCTCTGGAGGAGGGCATCATCCTCAGCTGGACGGCGTACCGCTGCATCATGTCCGCGTACCAGTGGAGCGACCCCGCATTCGCGCTGACGCTCTACGACGAGCTCACCGAGCGGGGAGTCCGCCCCGACCGGGTGCACTTCAACGCGGCTCTCACCGCCTACTGCGAGCTCGGCAGGATGGACAAGGCCATGCAGCTGCTCAAGGACGGGCCTAGCCTGCGGGTGGAGCCAAACGCCCAAACCTATCAGATAGTGGTCAGGGCTTGCGTCGCCAACGACAAGCTGGAGGAGGCACTGGCCCTTTTCAATGAGATGCTTGAGGCGCAGATCAGCCCCTACCGCGCCACCTATCACGACGCAGTGTTTTGCTGCGTCAAGCTCAAGAGGTACGATGATGCCGTCGCGATGTGCAACGTGATGACGCCAGGGAATCGGCGCCCCAACGAAGAGGCAGGCATGTTCCTGAGGAGGATTTGCCAGAGGCAGGACTGGAGTGACACTGCGGCCCTCGTTGCCGAGGACTTCCCGCAGGTGAGGAAGGCGCCCGCCCAGAGCAAGCACTAGCAGCGGCCAAGGGGTATCGAGAGGCCGGCCGGCGGATGCAGCAGTGTCCACGTGCACTGCAGGTCTGGAGTCGCACGCCGGGGCTCCCTTGCCCAGCCTCGGGAGCCCCGTCGAGCCATGCCCGAGGCCCAAAGGGCGCCACTCCGCGCGAGCCGCTTGGGCCGCGCGGGGTGCCGGCGCTGAAAGGGGCCGGGCCGTCGACGCCTCGCGAATGCCTGCAGGGCTACTCAGCGCGAGCCGCTTGGGCCACGGTGGGTGCGGACGCAGGCGCGGGCAGGCGCAAAGGAGAGAAGGCGGAGTTCATGCCAGCGGGACGCAGGCGCAGAAGAGAGCGGGGCACGCCGAGCGAAGGAGAAGTACGGAAGGGGATGCTGCGCCCAACACATGTGTGACGCCTACGCGGCACATGTGCCATCGTGCCATCGGACGGGAGAGTTCGAGCATGCGCACGGCGGGGGCATTGATTGAGAAGAGTTGGTCGGAGGGCAAGATCCCGGGGCGTCTGCGTCTTCTGAGGGGGCGCCAGGGTCAATGTTCGGGTCGAGTCCTGATCTCCCCCCCTCCCCCTACACGGTCAAGGGATTTTGGCCGTTGTGATGGTCTTTGGTTTCTTGTCCAATGAACCCTTGCCAAGAACATCCGTCGCACGAGTGGAGCACGTAACATAGACAAACAGGCGAAGATAAGCAGCATGATGCAGAACTCAAAACAACCTGCTAGAGTTGAGGACCAGGAGGCGTTGACGACCAAGCGTTGCCAACAATAGGAAACACATGCCGCAGCGGGATTTCCCAAGCCCTAACACACAAGCCACAAAACACGTGAGCAAGCAGTCACGCATTCGGTTTAGAGAGCTGTCGCCGAGGCGAAGTTCTGATGACCTAGGTCGAGTCAATTGTCTGGAGTGTGGGCCAACGGTTTTGGGGCACCTGCGACGTTCGCACAATCCGACCCCGCGCGCGGGGACTGGTCCTGGGAGCGCAGGCGCATGCTGGCGTTTTCGTCCTTCCGCCGAGCTATTCCTTCTCTCGAAGACGCCCCCGGCGGGCGGAGGCGGCGGAGGAGGAATAGTCCT
>CAUYUJ010000256.1:0-12500 GCA_963575745.1 Prorocentrum cordatum | reverse complement strand
TAGTAGTAGTAGTAGTAGTAGTAGTAGTAGTAGTAGTAGTACGTTTGGGATTGAACACTTTCGACGTTTCCATCTTACGCCCAACGCCTCATCAAGGGAGGTGAGTGGAGTGATGAGGGGAGGAGTGAGACGAGGCGGAAGAGCAGGAGGGGCAGGAGGAGGAAGAGGAGCATAATGAGGACGAGGACGAGGACACGGGAACGAGGACAGAGACGAGGATGAGAGTGAGGAGGAGGAGGAGGAGGAGGAGGAGCACGAGGAGGAGGAGGAGGAGGAGCAGGAGGAGCAGGAGGAGGAGGAGGAGGAGGAGGAGGAGGAGGAGGTGGAGAGAACTGGAGCAGGGGTACGAGGATCGTGGAATGCGAGGTGGAGGGGAGGAGGAAGGTCGTGCGAGGATCTTGGATGGAGGTGCGACGAAGGATTCGTGATCGAGGACCGAGGTTTGATTGACGATCGAGGATTAAGATTCCTTCGAAGATCGAGGTTTGACGGAGGATCGCGGATGGAGGTTCGATCGACGATCGAAGGTCGAGGTGTGAGGGGGGATCGAGGATCGAGACTGGAGCTTGATCGAGGATTGAGGGTCGAGGTTCGTTCGAGGATCGAGGATCGAGGTTCGACGTTACATCAAGAATGGAGGTTCGGGGGATGATCGAGGGTTGATAGAGGATGGAGGGCGAGGATGAGGATGAGGCAGAGGAGCAGGAGGGGGAGGAGGAGGAGGAACTGGAGGAGGAGGAGGAGGAGGAGGAGGAGGAGGAGGAGGAGGAGGAGGAGGAGTGGGAGGGACGGGCAGAGGGACGAGGATTATGGGATTGCGGGGGGGAAAGGTCGTGCGGAGGATAGGCCAGGGTGGCAAACACAGGCGCCCATTCCCCCTAGAACTGTCGGGGTGCTGGATGTTTTTCTAGAAGGAACCCTTGCGTTCGTGGCGGCCGATACGTTCCTTGCGGATTCGTGCGGAGACCGGTCGCCGTCTCCACAGGAGGGCACAGGAGGGGCGGGCCCGATGACTATTGAATTTAGAGCCAGCATGCGACTCCATGCTGTGTGGTGTAAGTAAGCTATGTGGAGCAAATTCAGTAGTGCCAATCTATTTGCGGTGCAGTCTATGTGGTGCAAGCTATGCTAAGTAAATTATTGTGGTGGACTCGAAGTGGTGCAATCCATCTTACAGCGTCAGCGGTCTATGCAGTGCAATCTATGTTCAGCAAACGATGGGCGGCGACGGGTAGCGACTGGCGGTGGCAGGTCGCCACGAGGCGGCCGAACGGGCCACCGTGCCCACGTCTCTCGGGGAGAAATACGACTCCCGAGGTGCAAGTTGGGGAAGGAACAGAGTAGGACGGACCATGGCCAGGTGGAAGGGAAAGTTCGTTGCCACTGCAGCCCGCGAGGTCGTTGCCCAAATGACCAGCGATGCAGCCAATGAGGCAGTCGACACGGCAACACACGAGGCACCTTAGCAGGCTGCCAACGAGGCAGTCAACAAGGCAGCAAACGAGGCAGCAAACGAGGTAAACACCGAGGCAGCCAACCATGCAGCCAGCGAGGCAGCCAACAAGGCAGCAAACGAGGCAAGCGACGAGGCAGCCACCCAGGCAGCAGACGAGGCAGCAACCGATGCGAACAACGAGGCGGCCGACCCCACAGCAGATTCGGCAGCCAGCGGGGCAATGCAGGGGGTGGCGGTGCCAGGCGCTCACTTTCCGAATGCCCTGAGTTGATGGGAGTCCCGATACATCCGCGCAGCAATCCGTCCTTTAAGACCCGCGTGCGCGGCCCCGCCAGGCCGTGTATCCCCGCGCGCCGCGCCCGCCGCCCAGCCATGCCCGGGGCGCCGATGACCGCGGAGGAGATTCGCTTGGCCCAGGAGTGGTACACCAACGGCGACATGGCGCCCAGCGACATCGCGGCGAATCTGTATTGCGACAAGTCCTCCATCACCCGCCTCATCAAGGACAACTTCCTGAAGAAGACCACTGGCCGTAAGAATGTCCTCAGCGAGGCTCAAGTGGCCAATCTCATCAACCACCTGGAGAGGTTGATCAAGAAGGCCAACGGAGAGTACGAGGTGACCTGGCGCATGCTGAAGACCAGTTCGCGGTGCAAGGCCTCGGAGGCCACCATTGCGCGCAGGCTCCACGAGAAAGGGTACCGCTTCTACGCCATGCGCCACAAGCCCCTGCTGACGGACGAGGACATCCAGGGCCGCCTCGAGTTCGGGGAGAAGTACCAGGGGAAGCCCGTGTCGTGGTGGCAGTCGCACGTGCATATGCACATCGACGTGAAGTTCTTCCCCGTCCTGCTCACGGGCAGGGCGCGTCGCCACGTGGCCCAGTCGGGCACGCGGGGCGTCATCCGCCGCCCAGGCGAGGGCCTGAACGCTGGCTACGTGAAGCCCAATCGAAGTTTGAGTTACAACACGGGTCTGGTAGGGGTGCAACATTTTGGCCGGCAAGCGGGGCGAAGGTGCTGGTGTGGATGGAGATCCAGGGGAATTGCGAATGCTCTCCGAGGCGCCGCCGGATCTACGAGGGCCCGATTCTCCAGGCGTTCCCCCCCCCACACAACCCCCCCCCTCACGCCCCACCTCCCCACCACCCCCCCACCACCCCAAGGCGGAGGCCCCTGGGACGAAGCGCTCCGCGTCCTCGGGACAACGACCGTCCGGCTTGTTTTCAACGGCCAGCAAGGGCGTGCAAGCTGCACGCAGCAGCGCGCCGGCATCCAGGCGTTCGAGATCCATGCCACAGTCCGCAGCATGAACGTGTGCGAACTACTGGCTGTGGCGGGAGCGTGAACTCGGCGCTTATGCGCGCGCGGGAGAGCGCGCGTTCCCCGCGGGCAAGCGCGAGACCCGCGCCGCTTTCATCCGGCGCCTCAAGCGCACGGCCAAGAGCATTCCCTCGGACATGGTGAGCAAGAGCATCGGGGGCATGAAGAAGCGGTGCCAGCGCCTGGTGGCGGCCGAGGGCGGCCAGATCGAGGGTTAGAGATGGGCCCTTCGTGCCCGCGCGCGCGGGCACCCCAGTTTTCCCCGCGGGCAACTCGCCGCGGCCGTTCGGGGCCAGAGCGCGGGCCACCGCCAGAAAACTCACCCTGCGCGCGCGGGCTGGGGCAGACGGGGGAAGGGGAGAGGAAGCGACAAAGCCAGGCGGAGCCCGAGGCACGTCGCCCGAGGAAGGATAAGGGGGGGCATTCATTCCGGGAGGGCCGTCGCCAGGCCCGCCCAGGCCCGCCGGGGCCCTCGTCGGCCTTGGCCGCTAGGTCCGCGGGGCCCCCGTGGGCCCCAGTGACTTACCTCCCACCCGAGTGCCTTACCAGTGACTTACCAGTGACTTACCAGTGACTTACCCAGTGACTTACCTCGCCCACCTTATAAATTGACGGGCGGGGCGCTTGCGGTACTCACGAATTTCTCTCTCTAGCATTAGAAGAGGAATTATATTGATCGCATGTGCCCCGTGTGTGAATTTATAGAGTGGGCGGAGTAAGTCACTGGGTAAGTCACTGGTAAGTCACTGGTAAGTCACTGGTAAGGCACTGGGGTGGGAGGTAAGTCACTGGCGAGTCCGCGGCGACCAAGGCGGCTCGCCGCCACGGGCGCGGGCCGCCAGCAGGTCGCCGGCGGGTCGCCCAGGGCAGGTTCTGGGCGGGTCGTAGGTCGCAGGCGCGTGCCGCCCGCGGGTTCTGGGTTCGAGCTGCGGGCGTTGGTCGCGGGCGCGGGTCGCGGGTCGGCAGGCGCTGGTCGCGGGCGCGGGTCGCGGTCGCGCGTGTCGCGAGCGGCTGCGGGCGCTCGCGCGCCGCCGGGGGGCGTCGTTCCCCGGCCCTCCTCCGCCCCCTCCCTGAGCGGGTCGCGGGCGCGGGTCGCCAGGCGCTGGTCGTGGGCGTTGGTCGCGGTCGCGCGGGTCGCAAGCGCGGGTCGCTGTCGCCGTTCGCGGGCGGGGATCGCGCGCCGGGGTCGCGGGCGCGGATCGCGGTCGCGGGTCGCGGGCGCCGGTCGTTGGCGAGGGTCGCTGGCGCGGGTCGCGGGCGCGGGGTCGCAGGCGCGGGTCGCCCTCGCTGCCGCCGTCATCGTCGCTGCCGTCTGGCCCGCAGGCTCGCAGGCGCGCAGGGCCGCGGCCGTTCGGGGGAATGGCTGCGGCGGCAGCGCCGACGCGGGCGCAGCTGGACG
Source organism: Prorocentrum cordatum (assembly GCA_963575745.1). Classification (NCBI taxonomy): domain Eukaryota; class Dinophyceae; order Prorocentrales; family Prorocentraceae; genus Prorocentrum; species Prorocentrum cordatum. The sequence goes on along the minus strand of CAUYUJ010000256.1, from coordinate 8,323 downwards.
AGGCGTCGAGGGCTCTGCTCCGGGGGGTCGAGCTCGCGGCCATCAGTGTCAAGGCCTTCAGGCACAGGTTGGCGGCCCACTTGGGTTTGCAGCCTGACGGCTTGGACGACAGGCGGGAGGAGGTCGGAGAGATCCTCCGCGCCGCAGTGCAAGCGTCGACCCCGGAGGGCGCACAGGCCGCGGTGGCCGCCGGCCCCGTTGGCCCAGACTGGGGCGCCCCAGAGAACGCGAAGGTTCGGCAGTGGGTCTACTTGGTCACCTTCGCGCCGACGCTCCCAGGGACCGCCGAGGCCGCGGCCGCCGTCGGCGGACCCGCCCTCAGGACCTTAGACGAAGTCTCGCGAGAGCAGATCCGGGACGCCATCCTGGACGCCGTGGCCAACCCTGTGCAGTCGACCAGGGTTAGACAGCGCTGGGAGGAAGACGCTCGACAGGAAGCTTCAACGTTCGATTTTTGCGCCACGATTGGCCGCCCCGGGCCCGCGAGACCTTGGATTCCGTTCCCAGCGAGATAAACGTAATTTGTCTGGAGCCCCTTTGTCGAGTTTCGCCCCCGGCGTCGTCTCGCAAGGGCGGCAGGCCCCTCAACGAGCCCGTCGGCGTCGAGTCGATGGTGGTGTTCCTCGAGGAGCCGCGCCACTTCCACGTGGCCCTGCGCTTGACTAACAAGGCGTCGTTCTTGCCCTTTAAGCTGGCCCTGCGAGCCCGCTCCGCGTTGGCGTCGCACTGGAGCGCCACGCACACCATGTTCTGGAGCGCTGTTCGGTACGGGGTTTTTACGACGCCCCGAAAGCTCCAGGTCGACGACGAGCCGTTGGCCTGGTCGCGCCAGGGCACCTCCTTGAACCTGTACGAAGCCAGCCAGGAACCCTTCAACGCCAAAGCCCTCAAGAGACGGCGGGAGGAGGCCGAGAAGCAGGCCGCCAAGGTGGCCGAGGAGACGGGGTCCAAGAAGGAGCGGGTCAGGTTCACGAATGTCGACTTCAAGGCGCTGGTCATCAGCGAGGGTCTGTGGACCAAGAGCGCCGTGTTGGCGCACGTGCAGGAGAACGGCAGTGCGGAGATCCAGCGCTGGGTGGGAGCTAGGCGCCAGGAGCGGGAACGCGCTCGCCCAGGCCCCACTGTATGCCAGATTCTGCGGCCATGGCCCTGGGGGGCCTCGCGGCGTGTCCCCGGGGCGTTTTTGCTTCTGCCAGATGGCCCGCTTCCCCCCCGAGGGCTTCCGAGGCGTCTCCAGGGGCCCCGAGGATCGGGGCTCCTGGGCTCCCGGCGGCGGTGCGCTCCCGCCCCCGAAGGCAGGGGCAGCTGGTCACTCTGCTCGCGGAGGCGAGGGAGTGGAGCGACGCCCCGCGGGCCGCGGCAGAGGAGCGCCAGAGCGACTGGGAGGTCATCTGCCGCGTGGCTGGCGAGTCGTGCAAGTGTGCGGACGGCCGCTGCCTCTGGCAGGAGGCGGCGCGGTCCTTCTTCGTCCGGAACACGATGGTCCCCGAGGGCCAGCTGGCGCATTGTCTGGCGAAGGTGATCGCCGAGGGGCCCAGCAAGACGGCGCGGGTGCCCCTGATCGCCGGGGCCAGCAACACTGGCAAGAGCACGATGTTGGACCCCATCGACGTCGTATTTGGGAAGACGCACGTGCTCCACAAGCCGGCCGTTGGCGCGAACATGCCGTTGGCTAACATGACGAAGCCGGGCAAGAGGTTCATGTACCTGGACGAGTTCTCTTGCGTGGAGTATGCCTCCTTGCCGACCGGTCGGCCCACGCTCCCGGTTTCAACGCAGTTGAAGTTGTTCAGTGGGCAGTGCATGGAAGTGCAGGTGTCGCAGCGGTTCCACGATGGGAACCCTGACGCGTGCTGGGCCCGGGGGATGGCGGTGACGTCGAAGTTGAAGGGCTTGTGGACGCCGCGCGGCGGTGTGAGCGCCGAGGACATTGCTCACTTGCAGAACAGGTTCGAGCAGTTCACGGCCGACGGCGTGCCCTTGACCAAGGCGCAGCTGCGCACCGTGCCGCCCTGCCGGGAGAACTGGTGCAAGTGGCTCGTCGCCACCGCCACGGCGTTCGCCAATGGGGCGCCGGCCGCCCCGCCGCAGCCCTCGCCGCAGCTCCGCTCCGCGGGCGGCGGCGCCGCGGCCGCAGGGGTGGAGGGGCTCTTGGCCCTGACGCGCCGCGTTTCCATCCCCGATGACGTGGCGAACGCCTTGCACGACGATGCCCTGGCCGTGGGGGCGGCCAGTGTCTCGGAGCTAACGGCGGACGATTGGGCGGCCTTGCCGTCGTGGGCGAGTTTGCTGCCCTTGCAACAGAGACGGGTGCTGTCTGCGAGTGCCGCGCCGCCGTTGCCACAATTGAGGTGTTAGACACATTTTAGATTGCAGAAGTTAAATAACGGCCCGCGTCTGCAGGCCGAACCGCGCCGTTGGCTCAAGATTCGTGTTCGTGTTCATGACTGTCACCAAATCATTACCATCGTGATCAGCATCATCGTCATTGCACGCCGTAGCAGCCATCAGTTGCGAATGAAAGGGGCGGGGGCCAGGAAGGAGGGAGAGGGGAGCACAAAGCGGATCTACGAACTCGCGTTTCTTCAAGCAGTCCGCTTTGGGGAGGAGTGCAGGGCAACAGGGAGTCGACGGCGACCGCGACTACGACGACGACGGCGACGACGACGACGACCAGGACGACGACGACGGCGACGACGACCACGTCGACGACGGCGACGGCGGCGACGAGGGCGACGACGACGACGACGACGACGACGACGACGACGACCACGACCACGACGACGACGACGACGACGACGACGACGACAACGACGACGACCACGACCACGACGACGACGACGACGACCACGACGACGACGACGACGACGCACTCCTCAGCACTCCTCGGCAGTCCGTCGCACTCCTCGGTATCTTTCGGCACTCCTCCGGACTCCTCGGCACTCCTCGGCATTCCTCGGCATTCCTCGGCACTCCTGTCTGCACTTTTCGGCACTGCTCGGCACTCTTCGGCACTCTTCGGCACTCCTCGGCACTCCGCCGCACTCCAGCACCTTTCGACACTCCTCCGCACTCCTCGGCACTGTTCGCCACTCCTTCGGCACTCCTCGGCACTCCTCGGCACTCCTCGGCACTCCTCTGCAATTTTTGGCGCTTCTCGGCACTCTTCGGCACTCCTCGGCAATCTGCGACACTCCGCCGCACTCCGGCACCTTTCGACACTCCTCCGCACTCCTCGGCACTTTCGGCACTCCTCGGCACTCCTCCGCACTCTTCGGGACTCCGCCGCACTCCTCGGCACTGTTCGCCACTCCTTCGGCACTCCTCGGCACTCCTCGGCACTCCTCGGCACTCCTCTGCAATTTTCGGCGCTTCTCGGCACTCTTCGGCGCTCCTCGGCAATCTTCGACACTCCGCCGCACTCCGGCACCTTTCGACACTCCTCCGCACTCCTCGGCATTTCGGCACTCCTCCGCACTCCTCGGCATCCTTCGGCACTCTTCCGGACTCCTCGGCACTCCTGGGCACTTTTCGGCACTCCTCGGCACTCCTCTGCATTTTTCTGCACTCTTCGGGACTCCGCCGCACTCCTCGGCATTTTCCGGCACTCCTCGGCACTCTTCGGTATTCCTCGGCACTTTTCGGCATTGCTCGGCCGACGCGTGCCCTGACCCTCCGACGGCGACGGCGGCGACGATGGCGAGGGCGGCGGCTACGGCGACGGGGACGGCGAAGACGACGACAACGACGACGACGACGACGACGACCACGACGACGTGGACAAGGACGAGACGAGGACGATGACGACGACGATGACGACGTATGCTGGAGGGTGTGGTCGGGCTCCCGGCGGCCACCGTCATGCTGATCAGAGCGAGGGGGCTTCTTTCCATCGCTCCTCCTCCCCCCGCACTCCACTGCGTCAGAATTCCATCCTCATGAAATTGCATTGCATTGCGTTGCATTGCATTTTATGGGTGGGCTTGGCACGACACTGCAACATATAGCAGAACAGTTTATAGTATCGTATCGCTTTGAATGGCATTGCATGTCATTACCTCGCGTGGCAAACTATTGCTGGGCATTGCATGGCATTCTATAGACATCGCATTGCATAGAAAGGGTACCTGACCACCGCGCACCGTACGTTTGGGATTGAACACTTTCGACGTTTCCATCTTACGCCCAACGCCTCATCAAGGGAGGTGAGTGGAGTGATGAGGGGAGGAGTGAGACGAGGCGGAAGAGCAGGAGGGGCAGGAGGAGGAAGAGGAGCATAATGAGGACGAGGACGAGGACACGGGAACGAGGACAGAGACGAGGATGAGAGTGAGGAGGAGGAGGAGGAGGAGGAGGAGCACGAGGAGGAGGAGGAGGAGGAGCAGGAGGAGCAGGAGGAGGAGGAGGAGGAGGAGGAGGAGGAGGAGGTGGAGAGAACTGGAGCAGGGGTACGAGGATCGTGGAATGCGAGGTGGAGGGGAGGAGGAAGGTCGTGCGAGGATCTTGGATGGAGGTGCGACGAAGGATTCGTGATCGAGGACCGAGGTTTGATTGACGATCGAGGATTAAGATTCCTTCGGAGATCGAGGTTTGACGGAGGATCGCGGATGGAGGTTCGATCGACGATCGAAGGTCGAGGTGTGAGGGGGGATCGAGGATCGAGACTGGAGCTTGATCGAGGATTGAGGGTCGAGGTTCGTTCGAGGATCGAGGATCGAGGTTCGACGTTACATCAAGAATGGAGGTTCGGGGGATGATCGAGGGTTGATAGAGGATGGAGGGCGAGGATGAGGATGAGGCAGAGGAGCAGGAGGGGGAGGAGGAGGAGGAACTGGAGGAGGAGGAGGAGGAGGAGGAGGAGGAGGAGGAGGAGTGGGAGGGGACGGGCCAGAGGGACGAGGATTATGGGATGCGGGGTGAAAGGTCGTGCGGAGGATAGGCCAGGGGTGGCAACACAGGCGCCCATTCCCCCTAGAACTTTCGGGGTGCTGGATGTTTCTAGAAGGAACCCTTGCGTTCGTCGGCGCCGATACGTTCCTGCGGATCGTGCGGAGACGGTCTCCGTCTCCACAGGAGGGCACAGGGGGGCGCCGATTGACTATTGAATTAGAGCCAGCATGGACTCCATGCGTGTGGTGTAAGCTATGCGGAGCAATCTCAGTAGTGCAATCTATGCGGTGCAGTCTATGTGGTGCAAGCTATGCTAAGCAAATTATTGTGGTGGACTCGATGTGGTGCAATCCATCTTGCAGCGTCAGCGATCTATGCGGTGCAATCTATGTTCAGCAAACGATGGGCGGCGACGGGCAGCGACTGGCGGTGACAGGCCGCCACGAGGCGGCCGAACGAGCCACCGTGCCCAGGCATTTCGGGGAGAAGTAAGACCCCCGAGGTACAAGCATTGTTTGGGGAAGGAACAGAGTAGGACGGACCATGGCCAGGTGAAAGGGAAAGTTCGTTGCCACTGCAGCCTGCGAGGTCGTTGCCCAAATGGCCAACGATGCAGCCAATGAGGCAGTCGACACGGCAACACACGAGGCACCTTAGCAGGCTGCCAACGAGGCAGTCAACAAGGCAGCAAACGAGGCAGCAAACAAGGTAAACACCGAGGCAGCCAACCAGGCAGCCAGCGAGGCAGCCAACAAGGCAGCAAACGAGGCAAGCGACGAGGCAGCCACCCAGGCAGCAGACGAGGCAGCAACCGATGCGAACAACGAGGCGGCCGACCCCACAGCAGATTCGGCAGCCAGCGGGGCAATGCAGGGGGTGGCGGTGCCAGGCGCTCACTTTCCGAATGCCCCGAGTTGATGTGAGTCCCGATGCATCCGCGCAGCAATCCGTCCTTTAAGACCCGCGTGCGCGGCCCCGCCCGGCCGTGTATCCCCGCGCGCCGCGCCCGCCGCCCAGCCATGCCCGGGGCGCCGATGACCGCGGAGGAGATTCGCTTGGCCCAGGAGTGGTACACCAACGGCGACATGGCGCCCAGCGACATCGCGGCGAATCTGCACCGCGACAAGTCCTCCATCACCCGCCTCATCAAGGACAACTTCCTGAAGAAGACCACTGGCCGTAAGAATGTCCTCAGCGAGGCTCAAGTGGCCAATCTCATCAACCACCTGGAGAGGTTGATCAAGAAGGCCAACGGAGAGTACGAGGTGACCTGGCGCTCTCCAAACTCCCCCCCTCTCTCTTCCCTCCCAGCTGCCCTTGCCCCCCCTCCCTCCCCCCGTCTCCTCAAAAGACCAGTTCGCGGTGCAAGGCCTCGGAGGCCACCATTGCGCGCAGGCTCCACGAGAAAGGGTACCGCTTCTACGCCATGCGCCACAAGCCCCTGCTGACGGACGAGGACATCCAGGGCCGCCTCGAGTTCGGGGAGAAGTACCAGGGGAAGCCCGTGTCGTGGTGGCAGTCGCACGTGCATATGCACATCGACGTGAAGTTCTTCCCCGTCCTGCTCACGGGCAGGGCGCGTCGCCACGTGGCCCAGTCGGGCACGCGGGGCGTCATCCGCCGCCCAGGCGAGGGCCTGAACGCTGGCTACGTGAAGCCCAATCCGAAGTTGAAGTACAACACGGGCGCGAAGGGGGTGCACATTTTGGCCGGCGTGGGCAGCGGGAAGGTGCTGGTGTGGGAGGAGATCCAGGGGAATTGGAATGCTTCCGAGGCCGCGCGGATCTACGAGGGCCCGATTCTCAAGGCGCTCAAGGCGGAGTACCCTGGGACGAAGCGCTTCCGCGTCCTCGAGGACAACGACCCGTCCGGCTTCAAGGCCAGCAAGGGCGTCGCCGCCAAGCAGCGCGCCGGCATCCAGGCGTTCGAGATCCCTGCCCACAGTCCGCAGCTGAACGTGCGCGACTACTGGCTGTGGCGGGAGGTGAACTCGCGCATGCGCGCGCGGGAGCGCGCGTTCCCCGCGGGCAAGCGCGAGACCCGCGCCGCTTTCATCCGGCGCCTCAAGCGCACGGCCAAGAGCATTCCCTCGGACATGGTGAGCAAGAGCATCGGGGGCATGAAGAAGCGGTGCCAGCGACTGGTGGCGGCCGAGGGCGGCCAGATCGAGGGTTAGAAATGGGCCCCTCGTGCCCGCGCGCGCGGGCGCTCCAGTTTTCTCCGCGGGCAACTCGCCGCGGCCGTTCTACGAGATCTGGCCCGCCTCCTACGAGCGAGGGGCCGGTCCGTTTTCTGTGCCAGGCGGGCCACCGCCAGAAAACTCAGCCCGCGCGCGCGGGCCGGGGCAGACGGGGGCAGGGGGGGGGAAGCGACGAAGCCAGGCGGAGCCCGAGGCGCGTCGCCCGAGGAAGGATGAGGGGAGGCACCGGGAGGGCCGTCGCCAGGCCCGCCCGGGCCCGCCGGGGCCCTCGTCGGCCTTGGCCGCCAGGTCCGCAGGGCCCCCGCGGGCCCCAGTGACTTACCCCCCACCCCAGTGCCTTACCAGTGACTTACCAGTGACTTACCAGTGACTTACCCAGTGACTTACCTCGCCCACCTTATAAATTGACAGGCGGGGCGCTTGCGGCACTCACAAATTTCTCTCTCTAGCATCAGAAGAGGAATTATATTGATCGCATGTGCCCCGTGTGTGAATTATAGAGTGGGCGGAGTAGTCACTGGGGTAAGTCACTGGTAAAGTCTCACTGGTAAGTCACTGGTAATGGCACTGGGGTGGGAGGTTTTAAAGTCAGGCGATGTCCGGGCGAGACCAAGGCGGCTCGCGCCACGGCGCGGGCCGCCAGAGGTCGACGGGCGGGTCGCCCAGGGCAGGTTTCGGGGCGGGGGTCGTAGTCGCAACGAGCGGGTACACCCACATCCACCGTTTCGAGCCTGCGGGGCGTTGGGTCGCGGGCGCGGGTTGGTTCTCGCGGGTCGGCAAGGCGCTGGTGAGGGCGCGGGTTCCCGCGGTCTCGCGCCGCGTCGCGAGCAGTGAGCGGCTGCGGGCGCTCGCGCGCCGCTGGGGGGCGTCGCCCCCCGGCCCTCCTCCGCCCCCTCCCCCCCGCCCCTGCGGGAATTTAGCGGGTCGCGGGCGCGGGTCGCCAGGCGCTGGTCGTGGGCGTTGGTCGCGGTCGCGCGGGTCGCAAGCGAGGGTCGCTGTCGCCGTTCGCGGGCGGGGATCGCGCGCCGGGGTCGCGGGCGCGGATCGCGGTCGCGGGTCGCGGGCGCTGGTCGTTGGCGCGGGTCGCTGGCGCGGGTCGCGGGCGCGGGGTCGCAGGCGCGGGTCGCCCTCGCCGCCGCCGTCATCGTCGCTGCCGTCTGGCCCGCAGGCTCGCAGGCGCGCAGGGCCGCGGCCGTGCGGGGGAATGGCTGCGGCGGCGGCGCCGACGCGGGC
>CAUYUJ010000255.1:97799-116259 GCA_963575745.1 Prorocentrum cordatum | reverse complement strand
CGGGCGCGGCGGCGGCTGGCGGCTCTTAGTGCGGGTGCGCGTGCTGCCTCCAACTCCTCATCCACCTCCTCCTCCTCTCCTCATCCTGCCTCCTCTCCCTCCTTATCCTCCTCTATCGGCCCAGCCGATCGCCGCTCAGCTCTCCTGGTGCGGCTGGCGGCAGAAGAACCGAATGCCGCCTGGGATGTCCTGCACCGTCTGCTTCGACATCTGGCACAGCATCTTGCCGCGCTCCTCGGTGCGGCGCGCCTCCTCCATCATGCGCCGCGCCTTGTCGATGAGCATCTGGCCCTTGATGCCAGCGGCGCGTGCATGGCGGCAACGATTGCGCCACTCGATGAAGCGCGCCACGATGGTCGCCCAGCTCCACGCACTGCCACCCGTGATGAGCTCGAAGTCATCGACGTCGTACTTGTCCGCGATGCTCGCCATGGCGGCGCAAGACCGCGAAGGGGCACGACCTCGAGCGGCTCCACTTGAGCCACAAAGACTACGGATAAGGGGTGGGACGGTGGCAGATCATGTCATTGGGAAACGCGAGAGAACGGTGCGAGCGCGGTGGGCAGCAAAGGCGGCATCTCCGCCAAATGAAGGCAAGGCGGCATGTCCGCCAAGGGCTTGCGAGAGTGGAAAGGCGGCATCCCCGCCAAACGAAGGGCTGCGGTGGCAACGAGTGGGGTGGCGATGGCAACGAAGAAATGTTTTTTTTTTCAACAACAATAACAATTGTACGAAATCACACACCTCGTCATGAGCGGCCCAACTGCCGCCCCTGCCAAGGAGCTGCTTCGCCTCTGCTTCGTCTCCGACCGCCAATCGATGGGATTCCCAACGGTGTCGCTGGCCTTCGCGAGCCACAGCTCGCGCGGTAGGGTCTCGGGCAGGACGCGCTCGAGCAGGAGGGAGTTATGCAAGCGCTTCGCCTCGCCAAGTGAGGCATCGGAGCGCGATGGGCAGCAAAGGCGGCATCTCCGCCAAATGAAGGCAAGGCGGCATGTCCGCCAAGGGCTTGCGAGAGTGGAAAGGCGGCATCCCCGCCAACCGAAGGGCTGCGGTGGTAACGAGTGGGGTGGCGGTGGAAATGTTGTTTCACCAACAATAACAATTGTACGAAATCACACACCTCGTCAGGAGCGGCCCAACTGCCTGCCGCCCCTGCTCACGAGCGGCCCAGCGGCCGCTGCTTATTCGGGTCCTTCTCCACCTTTTTCAGGCCGTACTTCATGATGTACTGGGCCACCATGGGGCGCTCAGGTGCTGTGCTTCTGCGCCTCCTTGAGCATCCCCGCGATGGCCCTCGCCGCCGAGCTCGCATCCTTCTGGATGCTGATGGCCTCGTCCTGCGTGATCGTCAACGCCACGCCGCTGTGCACGCGCTTCTGCGCCACCGCCTTCATGACTGCCACAGACTTCCTCGCCGCCTTCTCGTTCTTCACAGCCCATGACGGCACCTTGTCCGCCTTCTCATGCTCGAGGTACCCGTCCAGCTCTGTCTCGAGCCTCGTTGCGGTGCCGATCCACTTCAGCGCCAGGTTTTTCTCCTGCGTCTCCTTCTAGGCCTGCTCGGCCTTCTCCCTCGCTTCCTGTCGCCTCCGCTCCTTCTCAGCGTCCTTATCCCTGCGGAGCCTTCGGGGTTGTCCGAAAATGACAACACTTCGAGCCGAGCGAAATCAATAACCCGATCCGAACCTGAAGAGTTGAACGGAAACCGAAAACGAATGCGAAACCCAGGCGACACCCCTGCGTTGAACCCCCAAACGGCCTGCTCTTGCTCCTGTCCTTGCTCTTGCCGCGGCTCTTGCTCCTGCCCTTGCGGCGGCTCTTGCTCCTGTCGCGGTCGCCGCGCGAGCGGCTCCTGCTGCGGTTGGTGTCGCGACGTCTGTCGCGGCGTCTGCTCCTGCTGTCGCGCCTGCCCCTGCTGTCGCTCCTGCTCATGCTGCGCCTCCTCCTCCTGCGGCTGTCAGACCTGCGCCTGCGGCGCCGCCTGGATCTGGACATGTCGCTCTCGTCGCTTCTGTCGCCCTTGTCGCCGCCGTGCTCTGCGACGCCCGTCGAGGCCGCTGCCCGCGGGCCGCTCTGCTTCGCCTGCGTCCTCTTATCGGTGTACAGCTCGTTGCGCACTGCGGCCTCCGCTGTCTCGCTCCAGGCCGCCTCCAATTGCGGCCTGTACGTCCACTCCCCGAGATCAGGGTTCCACCTCTTATCCTGCACATTATCTTCAATCTTTTTCGCGTCGAAGCCGTCGTGCGCCCACTTCCTCAGCGGAAGGTACTTGCCACCCTTGCGGACGCGCTCCTCCTCCATCCGTTGGACAGTGATTGAGCTTACCACGAAGGCTTCAATGCGATCGAGGTTCGACAGCCCAGGATCTTCTGCCAGATCCTTGTAGAACTGCTGCTTGAACTCACTCTTCATTTTGGCGAAACACTTTGGCGGCCACTGTCCGAACCTCCGAGAAAGGCGCACCCCGTTCGCGTTGCACGCGTCGCACTGGTAAGTCGACTGGCCCTTCGCCCTGATCCTGTAGTTGCACTCCTTTGCCGTGCGACAGCAGCGGTTGCAACGCACGATGCTATCCTCGATGCCATGCACATCCACGAACTCCCCTACCTGGGGAGCGCCTGCTGGCGGATCGTCCTGAGCTGCCTCCTCCTCCTCCGCCTGCGGCGCTGCCGCCTCGGGCGAGCGCTCCTCAATCTCAACCTTGGCTACCGCGCCCTGCGGTGGAGCCTCTTCCTCCTCAAGCTCACGCTTGGCACTCTCAAGCTCATCCTGTTTGACGCCGAGCTCGGAACCAAACTCGTCGCCGCGCTCCTCGGAGCCCGATGCCGCCTCTGACGCTGCGTCGTCCGGCTCTGGTGGCAAAGCCGCTGCGCCCTGAGGAGGCAGTTCTTCGGCGGGAGCTGCGGCTGACGCAGCGTTGCGAGCCGTCCTCAACGCTGCGGGGTGCTTACCTTTGCCCTTGCCTTTGCTTTTCCCGCGTGCCTTCGGCGGCCCTGCGTCGGTCAATGCGAGCGGCGGCACAAGCTGTCCAGTCAGTGTCATCTGCGTCCCCGATAGCTTAGCTTTCCCACGGGGCTTCGCTGCGGGCGCCTTGGTCTTCACTCCCTTGTTTTTCGGCCTGGCTGCTCCGAACATCACTGCCAGAGAATGCTGCTGGTGATCTTCAGCGGGCGGCGTCCCCGCCATGGCGGCGTGACCGCCTTGGCACGCGAGAAGCCGCGCGTCGCGCGCGGCCCTGATGCCAAGATGAGCTGGACGCAAAGCGATGACGAAGAAAACGCGCGGTATGTGAGGCGGGATAGCCGCCGGCGGAATAGCCGCTTCAAAGGTGGAGGGAGGGGTGGAGTGAGGTATGAAGGGGGCGGCATATCCGCCAGCGGACTCGCCGCTTGAGAGGGCGCAGGGGTGCGGCGAGGGAGGCGGATTGGCCGCCAGCGGACTAGCCGCTCGAAGCGTGGCGGACGCACGAGGTGATACGGATACTGAAATGAATTGCGCGCAACATGAAAACCACACAAAATTGACATCATGTTATCATATGTTATCATATGTTATCAGGCGTGTGATAACACCATGCTAGCACATGATAACACCTGATAACATGTTATCAGGTGTTATCAGGTGTTATCAGGTGTTATCAGGCGCGTGATAACATCTGCTAACATATGATAACAGCCAACTTTTTTTTGCCAGTGCATGGCGGCGGCGTAGCGGCACGTCCGCCGAGTGAGTTAAGCGGAGCAGCAGGGGCGGAGCGGCGCCCTGCGCTACCGACCGCGGACGGCGCCGCGTGCTTCAAACCGCTGCCTGAGCGGCAGCGAAAAGACGGGCGAGCGCGGAAGCGAGGCGCGCTGCCTGAGCGGCAGCGAAGAGACGGGCGAGCGCGCGCAATCGGGGCGCGCTGCCTGAGCGTCATCACATGCAAGGCGATGGGGGGGTGGGCGGACATGGCGATGCAGCACATCCAGAAAATAGCCGCACTCATTCTTATGCGGATGCAGTTTTCTCCACCCAGCCCTTTTGCCAAATCCCATCCAACCGCCCACCTGTCTTATCCGCCGAAGTTCCCTCACCTTCCTCCCGCTCCGCTCGTCCACTCGCCCCCATATCGCCTGGCATTGGGGGACGGCTACTCGGCCGCCTGCGTGGCCAAAATTCACCTCGGCGTGGCGGCCTTCACGAATTGAGTGCGGATGGAGTGTGTGGGGGTGTCCTAATTTGTTCTGACACAGGGGTGTGGATTGAAATTGCTTTGGAGGAGTGGGAGGGGGGCGTGTAGGGCCGACGCGTCGCGCCGCCTGCGCGAATGAGGCTACTGATGCTGAGGCGACATCAGTGCTGCCAGCCGTGCACCTGCACCTACGAGGTCGCGTTGCGCACCAGCCAGCTCGCGAGCACGTCCTCGCACTCGGCGATGCATTGCTCCTCTTGGCGGAAAGCGTTCACCGCGCGCTCCGATATCTGGGCGCACATCTGCGTCGCAGTACGCGCGCGGCGCAACGAGTCGAGCACAGCCTGGCACTGGGTGCCGTTGAGCACCACGATGCTATCGGGCGACTTCTGGCTGGCCAACGCCGTGGACATCCTCATGCCCGCCGTGGCTGACGAAGCTGCGCCTGACGATCCGCTGCCCCCCGAGAACGCGTCCTTCAGCTGGTGCGAGCGCTCCACGCGGGATTGTGGAGGGATTGGCGCCAGCTCGACCTTCGGCGCCCCCTTGCGCCTTTTGGCGGAGCCCCAGTTGGCCTTCTCCTCCTCCCATTGGCGCCACTCCGCGAGGTCGACTTCCCACGAGCCGGGCTCGAGTGCGACAGCAGCTACCTCCGCTTCGTCCTCGCTCAAGTCGTGGTACGGCGACACGCGAAGGTGGTTCACCAGCTTGTTCCTGGCCGCCTCCGCTGTCTCTCCCTGGAACCACTTGCCGCCCCTTTTGCAGCTGCTGCTCTGTGGGCACTTGAAGCCGAACATGACGGTCTTCTCGCCCTGCTGGCCTGCCATGGCGGCAGGGCGAGAAGTGCACGGCTAGCGCAGGGGCGGCGTGGGGCGCGAGCCTGTGCGCGCCTTGATTCGAGCCGATACAGCGTCCCAACAACAAAAACATACATGTGTAAGAGGCGCGGTGGCATCGCACATTTCGGGATGCCAGCATGCGGCGGCGGCGGTTTAGCCGCCAATGGAGGGCTCAGGGCGGCGTGGCCGCCAATGGGCGGTTTAGCCGCCAATGGGCGGCGTGGCCGCCAATGGAGGCTTCAGGGCGGTTTAGCCGCCAATGGGTGGCACAGGGAAGGACTGGTGTTTTTTTCCAACCGCATAGAACAAACCCGATGCGCCGATGCTCGTATCTGAACGGCGGTTGTCCGCCAGGCGGGGGGAGGCGGCACGTCCGCCAATGAGATAGATCGGCAACGAAGAGAGGGGAGGAGAGATGAGATGAGACGAGGCGGGGAGAGGCGGCGCGTCATGACGCGTCAGCGCGGATCGCTGCAACTATCCGCGCTCGAATTACGGAAGCTATGCACCCCAGCCCGCTTGCAGGTCCACGCGATCACCCTACAAGAAGACATCTCGGCGGGCGGGCGGGCGCGGCTTCGCTGGCGGTGGGGCCATCTTGCTTGTCGGCTGCAGCCGACGCCCTGCCCTCGGCTGCACCATGCTGGGCTTCCCTGCTGGCGGCTGCCTGGTCTTCGGCGGCGGCGGCCCCATGGTCTTCGGCGGCGGAGGCGGAACTGGAGTGTTCATATTGCCAGTCCTCCACGGCGCCTGCTGAGGCATCGTCTTGGGCAAGTTCGGCGCCTTGGGCTCCCGATGCATCAGCTGGGGCTTGGGGACGTGCGCCTCGCGCACCCGCGGCGCTGCCTTGTTGCCGTGCAGCTTCGCGTACATCTCGCGCTTTGCGCCACCTCGGTTCCCCCAGCGCTTCGCATTGGCGCGCCACTCCTGGCCCTGCCACGTCTGCGGCCCGCCCATGGCGGGGCCAGGCGGGCCGCGGTCGCGGAACTTCTTGTAGTCGTACTTCATCTGGTACTCCTTGAGCACGGCGAGCACGTTCTCCGACCGCCAGTCGATGGGATTCCCAACGGGGTCGCTCAGCCAGGCTCGCAGCTGCGCCCTGAACGCCTCCACCGCGCTGGATGCGCCTCCACCGCCTCGGGGGGCTCTTCCACCACAGGCGTCGCGCCCCGCATGTGCGACGCGAGCTCCTTCACGAGAGCCGAGGGCGGGAAAGGCCGCTGCCGCGGGTCCCGCGGCGGTGACGTCGGCCCCCGCCTGCGCGGCGGCGTCGACGGTGCCCGCGGGTGGCGCGGGCTGCGCGATCGCGCTGGCTGCGCCGCCAACGTGGTCGCGCTGGCTGGCCGACTGCCGCTGGCGGAGGAAGACCGATCCCCTGCGTTGTTGTCCACGCCCGCAAGGTCGGAGAGCAACTGCATCGCTGGCCCGAACATCTCCTGCGCCGAATCGCCAAACCCGTTCGACCGAGAGCGGCCAGCCAGTTTCGCGCGCGATGCGCGCGTCCCTGGCTACCGCACGCGGGGCCACTTGTTTTGGCGATGCAGCTGCCTCCAACGCGTCGAACGCGCGGTCGCTGTCTGCCATGGCCGCGGCCGCAGTGCGAGGCGCCGAGCGCGACGCGGTGGCTGCGGCGCAGCCTCGGCGCGCGGGCCCCAGCCCACGCGTCGGCGCGAAAGGGGGGGGCCGACCCCGCGCGGGCTCGCGGGCACCCGCGGGCCGCGGGCTCGAACCGAAATGGAATCGGACGCGGAAGCGAGACTTCGGGAGGAGGGGGAGGGGGTTGCCCATGGACCCATTGAAGTCTTGGAGCTCCTCGAGCCCTCGGGGGCCTCTCAGAAGGGCCCCGCTGGTTCTTGCGACGGGGTCCCGGGGGAGGGGGCAGAGTGGGGGTGGCATTGGGAACCAGAAATATAAGTGAACTGGCGTCCCTTTGAATGTGCAGGTCTTGGTTCACTTGTTTTCGTCGTTGAACGGGCGGTGGCAACGTCGGTGCCTTCGCGCGCGCCCATGCCATTCTGGTGAACGCCTTCGCCGTTCGAGCAGTGGGCGTCTCCCCGACGTTAGTTGGCGTGGGATCCAGTGCCTGACAGCGGAGAGGGGGGCGCAGGGACGTGGCGCGGGGGCGCGGAGTGGGCCGAGTAGGGGAGGGGGGCGGCGGCATGTCCGCCTGAAGGGCGGAGGAGCGCAAAGGGGTGGGGCGGGGGCGGCATGTCCGCCACGAGTTGGAAGGCGAGAAGGCTGCGCTACAAGGCGGCATATCCGCCACGAGGCTGCATATCCGCCACGACCTTTTTGTTATCCCGAGGCCGCCCCGTTGGCCTGGAGAGTTGAAGAGTCGTAGCGCGAATTACTCGCCGCGCGCCCTGGCGGCGAGCTCCTTCTTGACCAGCTCCTCCGCCTCCGCGACGGCCCTGGCCTCGGAGCGATCGGGCGCAACGAGGCAGCAGGGGGCGGAGGGGGCGTCGAGGCAGGGGCGAAAATGAAGAGAGCGCGGAGGAGGGCGTCGAGAAGGGCGTCGGTGAGAATCTGGCCTTGTCGGCCTCATCGCCCGCGATGAACTTCAGGCTGACGTTGCTGCCAGGGGCGCCGACCCTGCCGCTGCGGAACTGCACCTGGGGGGCGGAGCAACGATGAACAGTCGCCTGAAAGGCGGCGGGCGCGCAAACTGCGACCCCAGCGGGGCTGCTGGGAATCGCCGCGCGCGCCCGACGCCTCATCGGTGGGAGGTCCAACCCCGCTCGCCAAGTTGCGTGTGGTCTGCATCTCCCACCTCGGCTTCGCCCACTTGCGCTGCTTGTCCTTCCCAGCCGCGCCGTCCGTCTTCTTGCCCGTGGGGGGCGGCGTCTTCTTAGCCACGTTGCCCGTGGCAGGCGGCGTCGTCTTCTTTGCCGCGTTGTCATTGCCAGGCGGCGTCGTCTTCTTAGCAGCATTGCCCGTGGCAAGCGTGGGGGCCTTCACCGCCTCAGCGTTCTTTTTCGTCTTGACCGCCTTCGTCCTCTTATCCATGGCCGCGACCATGCCAGAGCCGCCTCCGTCGGGGTCTTCTTCAGAGAGCCTGCGGCGATGCCGACCTTCTCAGCCTTGGGCGGCGGCGTCACGGCGACGATGCCGAAGTCGGAGTCGGAGTCGAGCTCGATCGGCAGCGCATGCTTCTTCTGCTTCTTCGCCGCGCGGCTCTTGCTGATCGAGGCCGTTTGGGCGGCGGCGGTGCTCGATAACGGCTGACAGTCGGCGGGTTTGCCGCCATCGTGTGCCGCCAGTTGCTGCGTCGACGGCGCATCCGAACTCCCCGCCGCCATCGAAAGCTGGTGGATCGAACCTGCTCGTTCTTGCAACGGCTCCTGCGGCTGCTGCGTCTGCGAGCGGTCGATCAGCTGGATGGCTGGGTTGGGCCAGCGGCCGCCGCTGCGCGAAAGCCCCACCTGGAATCAGGCGGATCACCGCCGAACGAAAATATTCCCCCCCCCCCATCCCCCTAGGGGGATGGGGGGGGGGGGAATATTTCACAACACGCCCTCCAACCAGGCATCCAGAAACGTACCCCGCGCCGATCCAGGAACCCACCCCTCGACCCAATACCAGGTGTCCCGCGGGGGAATGCGTTCTGTTATTTCCCGTGGAGCCGTCGGCTAGCGCCCAGAGAACGAATCGGCCGCCGCGATGGGGAGGTGCTGCTGAGGAGAGCCACCGCCTGGGCCGTGGGATGGCTGCAGCCCGCCGCGGGCGGGCGCAGGCGCGGGCAGCGCGAGGTGGCCGCTCTTCTTCCCTGCACGGAGATTAATCAGCTTCGCAATCGTCACCATCTCGACGGGATTTATCTGCGGCGCCGTCGCTCCAACACCTGGCGGGACGGCGTCGACGTACGTGATGGGGTACTGAGACTGGAGCCTCCCAGGCGTGATGGGGAGAGCCTGGATGCCATCCCTGGGCGGCGGCATCGTCGCCACGAGATTCTTGAACGAGGATTTCACTGTGGCCAGATATGATTGCAACAGCTCCCTCGTGATCTCGCCCGTCTCCACGCCTGTCTGCTTGCACACCAGCAACAAGAATGCTGCCATATTGGCGGCCGTCGGGCAGCTCGGATGCCTCAGGCCAAGCGCCCCGAGGTGCTCTGAGAACGCCGCCATCTTGGCAGTGAAGCCCGAATGCGGCGAGAGCACGAACTCCCACAACTGAGGCGTCAGAATTTCAATGAACCCCTCGTAGTTCTGGAGCTTCCTCCCCTGCAGGCTGCCCGACGACAGAGCCTGCAAGAAGTCTCCCAGCTCGGACTGCGCCCACCCCACGCCGCAGCCCAAAGCAGCAAACTGCGCACTCTGGAGCTGCGACCAGCGCTGGGACGTCGCCGCCTGGATGCAGGCAGGAAGGTGCTCCGTCGCACTGCCGCGCGCTACGAACGCCGCCCGCGACTCCTCCAGGCGGCCTCGAAGGATGCCCTCCATGGCAGCGATGCGGCGCGACCGCGCGCCGAGCGGAGTGCGCGACTCCCCGCGCGCGCACGCCGCCCGAAGCCCTCGGAGGAGGGCTCGCCCAAAACGGATCGAGCCAACGCGCGTGCGACGGACATATCCTACTCCTGCTCTTCCTGCTCCTCCTCCTCCTCCCCCTCCTCCTCCTCCTCCTCCTCCCCCCCCTCCTCCCCCTCCTCCCCCTCCTCCTCCTCCTCCTTCTCCTCTTCCTCCTCTCCCTCCTCCTCCTCCTCCTCCTGGGTGAGGGGGGGCGCAGGGGGGAGAGGGTGTCGAAGGGGGGGCGGGGGAGGGGGGGCCGAAGGGTGCGCGGGGGGGAAGAAGAGAGCTATGGGGGAGGGTGGGTCAAGGAGAGGCCAGGGAGGGGAGGGGGGAAAGGGGTGGGCGGCTTGCCGCCGAGGGGGTGGAAGGAGGCGGCAAAGCAAGCCGCCGATAGGGCGGTTGGGAAGAAGCGGTTTCCCGCCGCGAGGAGGAGAAGGCGGTTTGCCGCCAGAGGAGGAGTAGGCGGTTTGCCCCCAGAAGGGGTAGGCGGTTTGCCGCCAGAGGAGGAGAAGGCGGTTTGCCGCCAGAAGGGGTAGGCGGTTTGCCGCCAAAGGAGGAGAAAACGGTTTGCCGCCAGAAGGGCGGTTTGCCGCCACGGAGGGGGAGAAGGCGGATTGCCGCCATGGGGGGGGGAGAAGGCGGATTACCGCCGACGGAGGACGAGGCGACGGAGGAGAAGGCGGTGCGCCGCCTAAGGAAAGGTGGGATAAGGGAGGGCCGAAGACACATGGATAAACATTTTCCTCCTTCCCTCCCCCCTCCCCGCGGGCATGCGCGCAGCCCGCAGCGCCGCGGCCGCGAGGTGCAGCAAATACCTGCGGCGCCTCGGTCCTGAACAACTGAACAACAACAACAACGGAAATTCAATGGATTTCAAAAAAGTTAAGAATAAAAAATACGCAAATGATTAGCAAAAACACGAATATGTTCAGCCCCATCGACTTAGCAGAGATATCTAACTTAGTATATTACTTACATCTACACTTACAAACACCATAAGTCTTGCATATGCACACATGAGATGCGCGATCAACAAGTGTACGTTCTATGGCTTAACTAAGATTATGTAAGATGAACGCTCTTACCGCACTTACAGCCACCCGACGATCAAAGCGTGGTCTTCGAGTTCCCAGAACTCCATTCCCGGCGTACATTTTGGATGCCCGGAGCCAACTGTAGGCCACTTCGTGGTCTTCGAGTTCCCAGAACTCCATTCCCGGGCCACATTTTGGATGCCCGGAGCCAACTGTAGGCCACTTCGTGTCTTCGAGTTCCCAGAACTCCATTCCCGGTCCACAGCCTGGATGCCCGGCAGGAATCCCGCCCTGCGACTATCGTGCTCTTGTGACTTCCCAGAACTCCATTCCTGGGCATGATTTTGAATTCCCGGAGCCAACTGTAGGCCACTTCGTGGTCTTCGAGTTCCCAGAACTCCATTCCCGGGCCACATTTTTTAATGCTGATGCAGGCTGATGTTGAGGCTGCTGCAGGCTGAAGCTGAGGCAGGCTGAGGCTGAGGCCGAGGCTGAAGGCAGACTGAGGCTGAGGCTGAGGCAGGCTGAGGCTGAGGCTGAGGCAGGCTGAGGCTGAGGCTGAAGCAGGCTGAGTCTGAGGCAGGCTGAGGCTGAGGCTGAGGCTGATGCAGGCTGAGGCTGAGGCAGGCTGAGACTGAAGCCGAGGCTGAAGGCAGATTGAGGCTGAGGCTGAAGCAGGCCGAGGCTGAGGCTGAGGCTGAGGCAAGCTGAGGCTGAGGCTGAGGCAGGCTGATGCTGAGGCAGGCTGAGGCTGAGGCTGAGTCTGATGCAGGCTGAGGCTGAGGCAGGCTGAGGCTGAGGCCGAGGCTGAAGGCAGACTGAGGCTGAGGCTGAAGCAGGCTGAGGCTGAGGCTGAGGCAGGCTGAGGCTGAGGCAGGCTGAAGCTGAGGCAGGCTGAGGCTGAGGCAGGCTGAAGGCTGAGGCAGGCTGAGGCTGAGGCTGAAGGCAGACTGAGGCTGAGGCTGAAGCAGGCTGAGGCTGGAGACTGAAGCCGAGGCTCATGCCAGACGAGGTTGAGGCTGAGGCAGAGGCGAGGCTCGCGGCTCGCGGCTGGAGGCCCGAAGGCACGCTGAGGCATGCTGAGAGTCTGGGCCTGAGGCTGATAGCAGGTCCGATGGCTGAGGCCCTGAGAGCTGAGTTGGGAGACGGAAGGCAGACTGGGCTGAGGCTGAGGCTGAGGCAGGCTGAGGCTGAGGCTGAGGCAGGCTGATGCTGAGGCAGGCTGAGGCTGAGGCTGAGGCAGGCTGAGGCTGAGGCCGAGGCTGAAGGCAGACTGAGGCTGAGGCTGAAGCAGCCTGAGGCTGAGGCTGAGGCAGGCTGAGGCTGAGGCTGAGGCAGGCTGATGCTGAGGCAGGCTGAGGCTGAGGCTGAGGCTGATGCAGGCTGAGGCTGAGGCAGGCTGAGGCTGAGGCCGAGGCTGAAGGCTGAGGCTGAGGCTGAGGCTGAAGCAGGCTGAGGCTGAGGCTGAGGCAGGCTGAGGCTGAGGCGCGAGGCTGGTGGTGGGCTGTGCAGAGGGGTCCGGTCTGGGATGGGGAGGGGCAAGGCAGACTGAGGCTAGGAGCTTGAAGCAGGCTGGGCTGAAGGCTGAGGCTGAGGCTGAGGCAGGCTGAGGCTGAGGTAGGCTGAGGCTGAGGCTGAGGCTGAGGCAGGCTGAAGGCAGGCTGAGGCAGGCTGAGGCTGAGGCCGAGGCTGCAGGCAGACTGAGGCTGATGCAGGAGCAGGCTGAGGCTGAGGCTGAGGCAGGCTGAAGCTGAGGCTGAGGCTGATGCTGAGGCAGGCTGAGGCTGAGGCTGAGGCTAATGCAGGCCACTGCGACTGTCATCGCGAATGCGACTACGACTGCGAGAACAGCAGAACTCTACAACTGGATTCTCATCTGAATCTTAAGGGGGATGCTTCCAGATATGCTCCTACACATCGCTGTTAGGTTGCTTTGCCGGGATAATTGTTACCGGTTCCGTCGCCGTTGTTTGACTGGTTCGGCTCCGGCTCCAATCCTGGAGCCGTTTTTTTGCCGTTTCCGGTCGCCGTTTCTTTGCCGTTTTCATTTTCAAGGGACTTTTTTTGGAAACGGTGAAAAAAACGGCCC
The DNA here is from genome assembly GCA_963575745.1 of Prorocentrum cordatum. Lineage (NCBI taxonomy): Eukaryota > Dinophyceae > Prorocentrales > Prorocentraceae > Prorocentrum > Prorocentrum cordatum. The sequence goes on along the minus strand of CAUYUJ010000255.1, from coordinate 103,612 downwards.
TGCCGTTTCCGGGGCCCACAAAATGCGAGAGAGCGCAGGGAGACGGGTAGGAGGAGAGGTGGGAGCAGGATTGAGAAGAGGCGGAGAAGGGAGAGGAGGAGGCGGGGTGCAAGGGTGAGAGGGTGAGGCGAGAACTGCGTCATAGGACCCCAGCGGCAGCAATGGCTGAGGCACTGCCCGAGTCCAAAGAAGCATGCGCAACCACACGTTGAAACCTGACTCCCCCTTCGCCTGGTGCGAGTTGCCAACGCACCCACCAGCCAAGTGAAGGCGAACCTCTTCAGGGAGAGAATGCAGCCCGCCCGCCTCCGTTCACTTCTTCCAGTAATAGCCTAGACAGATCGACCCAGAAGGATCGACCTAAGTTGGAGCCCGGGCTGCAGCTCCGCGAACGCATTCTCCCGCCCTTCATACGGAGGTGTGAGTGGCCAGGACGACGACTGGGAGGGAGTGGGTCGCCCTCAGAGTCCCCTAGGGGGGTTCCTCTGCTTCACACGGTCCGGCTGGGGTCTTTCTTCTTCCGAGTGGCGTCGAGCGTTGCCCTCGAGCATCTGTGACGGATGAGGGATGCTTCTTCTTTTGGCCAAATGTGCACGCGTGTGGTCTGATTATCGAATCGCTTCGCTCATTCCGCCGGCCCGTGGGGGACTCTTGGGGGCCTCCTAGGGCCTCCAAGGTGCCTCTTAGAGCCTCTTGGGGGCCTCTTGAGGGCGTCTTGGGGGCCTCCTGAGAGCTCTTGGGGGCCTCTTGGGGCCTCTCAGGGGCGTTTTGGGGCTTCCTGGAGGCCTTTCAGGACCGAGGGCTCGAAATGTTGTTTCGTGCTCCCCCTCTGGGGCCGCTCTTGGGGCGCTCTAGGGGCCCCATTGGGCCGTCTTGGAGGCCTCTTTGGCCGTCTTGGGGCCCTCTTGGGCCGTCTTGGGGCCCTCTTGGGGCCCTCTTGGGCCGTCTTGGGGTGCTCTAGGGTCCCCATTGGGCTGTCTTGGGGCCCTCTTGGGCCGTCTTGGGGCCCTCTTGGGGCCCTCTTGGGCCGTCTTGGGGCGATCTTGGGGGCTTCTTGGGCGGTCTTGGGGCGTCGGGAAGCCGAAAAGGTGGAAACACCAGAATCATTCCAAAATCGAAGGAAAAGCAATGATTGTTGCATCTTGGGCCCTCTTGAGAGTGCTCTTGGAGGCCTCTTGGGGCGTCTGGGGGCAATCTTGGGCGTCTTGGAGCGACCTTGTGGCATCTTCGAGCCCTCTTGTAACATCTTGGAGGCCTCTTGGAGGCCTCTTGACCCTTCTTGGGGCTCTCTGGAGGGTCTCGAGGGCGGCGCCCAGACGGAAAACCATCTCTGATCCGATCCTGCCGGGGTACTTTTCCTCCGGGGACCCCCAGGGGCCGCCCCTCGCGCGCGAAACAGAAATACTCTAAAGCAGTTACCGGAGATCTTAGCACGCATCTGGCCCGTTGGGCCGGCGAATTGTGGTTTGAGTTGCTGCTGCACGCAGCTTCAGCCTCTTGATCTGCTGCAGCGTTACCCAGAATCCGTCTTGAGCGTCTCGATTCAAGATGCGAGCGGACACAATGCCAGAAGACAAACCCACACCTCGTCTCTCGCAGCTGTCTGACCACTCCGAGCGGTAGTCGGTGCAAGGTGTGCCGCCGTGTCCGTGGGGCGGGGTGGTGGTGCTACCCCATCCACGGGCAGGGCGTGCTTCATTACCAGCCTCGAACGTATCCCTATTCCCTAAGATTGACACGCCAGAAGGCGATGACAATCTTAGGGATTGCCATCAAAAAATAAGGGAATCCCTAAGATTGGCATCGTGATGAGGAGGTGCCCAGCATAACCCGAAGAAGCAATTAAGACCCCCCCGGGGGATATCTTAGCACCGCAATTTTATTCAATATTCCGAGGGGCCATTTTCGCCGAACGATGTCTTTAGCACCCGGCAGAAAAAATGATGATGTGAAGGACGAGGGTGACGAGAAGAAGGTGGAAGAGAAGGGCGAGGATAGGGATATGTTCCAGGCTGGTAACTTCAAGGAGATGGGGGGCCATACCCTGGCGCCAGCGTCCGGGATCCCAGCTGCCTGGCCCCAGGACCCCATTCCCCCAGGGGCAGACGCTCGGGGAAGCGTTTGCCTGGTGGTTGTCGACCTTTCAAGCAGTGGCAAGGCGTCCCGGCTCGCCTATCGCCCCACCAAGCAGTGTTCTGAGAACCTCTTGTGGTCCCCACGAAATGTTCTCAGAGCAGTTCCGGCGGAGTCTGTCTCGTTTTGGTCACATCGGGGGTTATGTTCTAAGAAGCTTGTTTTTGTTCTTAGAACATCTCTGGGTTCTAAGAACATTTGGTGGTATGACTAATGGAGGATGATGATTGAAAAATTACCGGGGGTCGTGTTCTTGCGGCGGCGCCCAGGATGATGATTGGAAAAAACCGGCCCCGGGCTGGGAAACTATTTTTTTAATCGTCCCCCCCCCGCCGTCCTCGGGCGCGCGCCCCCCCCGGTGACGAAACACCGCACAGGCGAGCCCTGCTTCTGAGCGTCCCCCCCCGGTGTGGGAAACTATTTTCTTCATCGTTCCCCCCTCCTTTTTTTCTTAATCGTCACCCCACATTATAGGAATGCCGGGACGGTCGGTCCCTGCTCAAACCTTCTCTCCGACCTCCACCTGGGCCTCCGTCTGGACCTCGGCCCCGTGCCCGGGCTCCCCCGGCGGGCTCTCCGCGCCGGCCCTCTGCCCTCGGCCCCCCCCCCTCTCGACCTCCACGCCGATCCTCCTCCTGCTGCTCCTTCCCCTCCCCCTCCTCCTCCCTCCTCCTCCTCCTCCTCCCCCTCCTCCTCCTCCCCCTCCTCCTCTTCCTCCTCCTCCTCGTCTTCCTCCCCCTCCAGTCACGATCTCGCCCCCGCGGCTCTGCGGTCTGGCGAGAGGTGTGAGGCAGATGCAGCCGTGGCGGCGAGTCGAGGGCCCTCCACGAGTGCCCCGACGTGGGAGAGGCGTCACATGTCTGGAGGTTCTCCTCCGCGTCCTCCTCCTCCTACTGATCCTGTGCGCCCATGTCTCTCCCTTTGCATATTTATCCCTCTCTTTCTCTCTCTTTCCTTTTTTTTTTTTTCTCTTTCTCTCTCTCTCTCTCTCTCTCCTCTCTCTCTCTCTCTCCTCCTCTCTCTATATCTCACTCTCTCTCTATATGTTTACATGCAGTATAGATGTATATATGTGTATATATGTATGTTTTTCTCTCTCTCTCTCTCTCTCGGGACGGTGACGACGGCGCTGCCGAGGCCGCGGCACCCTCGACGCGTGGCGGAGGCCGTCCGGGCGCCGCCCGCCCGGCCCGGCCGTCCGCGCCCCTTCGTGCCGCCGTCGCACGGCTTCGTCCTCGCCGGCCTCGCCTCGCCCTCGGCGACACGACGGCGGCGAGGACGAGGCCGCCCGGCGGCGGCGTCGACGGCGAATCGCGTCGGCAGAGCCGTCGCCCTCGACGACACGACGGCGGCGTCGTGTCGTCGGGGGCGAGGACGCTGCCACCGCGATTCGCCGTCGACGCCGCCGCCGGGCGGCCTCGTCCTCGCCGCCGTCGTGTCGCCGAGGGCGAGGCGAGAGCGGTGTCGACGCGATTCGCAGCCCACGCCGCCGCAGGACGGCTGCGGCTTCGTCCTCGCCGCCGTCGTCTCGTCGACGGCGAGGGCGGTGTCGACGCGATTCGCCGTCTTTGGGCCTTAGGAGGGGAGGAGGGGGAGGAGAGGGGAGGAGGAGGAGAGGAGGAGGAGAGGGGAGGAGGAGGAGGAGAGGAGAAGGAGGAGGGGGAGGAGGAGAGGAGGAGGAGGAGGAGGTGGAGGAGGGGAGGAGGGAGGAGGAAGGAGGAGGAGGAGGAGGAGAAGGCCTCCTGCCGCCGCGGCTGGATCCGACCAGAAGTTCACGTCGGAGCGCGCCCGGGGAGAGAGGTCGGGGCCGCCCTTCGTCGCTGTCGCTTCTCCTGGGAGCACCAGGTTTCTATCGGAAGCGTTTTGTTTTTTTTTTGGGGGGGAAGCCATCGCGTTCGCAACAGCGCTCTGATGACCTCGTACATTTGGGTATATGCTTGGTTTCCTGGAGGAGGAGGAGGAGGAGGAGGAGGAGCAGGAGCAGGACGAGGAGGAGGACGAGGAGGAGGAGGAGGGGAGGGGGCGGGGGAGGAGGAAGGAGTTCGCAGGGGGATCCTTGGGCGAGTGGCACTGCCTTCGCCCGTGCGGTTCGCTCTCTGTGACTTCGTACGGTTTTGGGGTTCGATTGCGGCACAATTTGCAATCATCTTCCAGTGATCGGCATTCGCATGCAAAAACCCTGTGTTCGGTCGGTGGGCATCTCCGTCTGGTGGATATGTTAGGCCCGACCTCAGCCGGTCGTACCTGCCAATGCCGGTTCGCCGCAGGCGAAATTTGTTTTGCCCAGCCACCAGGTTTCTTGTTTGGAGTAATGATGCCTAGTGACCGCTAGGAGCTAGGATATTGCTTGGCCGCCCATGATGGATCTGCCTTGCCTTCCCACGGGCGTCGATGCTCACGCAGCACAGGCCAGCGCAGAACAAAAACATACACCCATTCGACCACCAGCTTAGGTGGACGTAATTCGCCTCCGTAGCTGCCGCTGCCGCCGTTGTCGTCGTCGCCTCGCGCCACTCTGCAACCCGAGGCCGCCAGATCCCCAGATCCCCCGAGTGTCCCCGAGTTTTCCGCCTCGCGCCGGCAAAGCATCAACTGACAGGGCGGAATGTTCAAAACAAACAAAAACAATACACAAGGCAGCACTCTATTAAAACATGTGGCAGAACAGAGCATAACAGCACACCACCAACAGAACAGATCCGAACATTCCTCAATAGTTTTACATAGCATATCATACCATAGCACACAATGACAGAGCAGTGCATACCATTGCACTGCATCGCAGCATTTCATACGCCATAGCCCAGCAACACACGCATACCATAACAACACATCGCATGAGCGAACATACCATCACATCATATGCCACAGCCTCACATAGCATGGCATGGCATATAGTAACACAACCCAGCATGACAACGCTTGCTGTGGCCTACTCGGGCATACATTGCATACCAGAGCAGAGCATATCATAACATGACGAAACAGAGCATACCATAACACACCATGGCATAACACACCACAACATACACTGTATCACAGCCCATTCAGCATGGCATATTGCATTGCAGCACTGGTGACAAATCCTATCATGGCAGAGTGCGGCAGAATATGTGGCACCATACCAGAACATAATTCAGCACAGCATCGTAAGCTATGGGAGAATGGGAGACTGGATGATACATAGCAGAGCATAACAGCACACCTCCTAACCGAGCATATCACAACATGCCATGTCAGAACATACCATCACATAACACACCGTGTCAGCACATATCACACCGTACCAAAGCATCACATCACGTACCACTTCGTACGCTGATTCATCATATCATGCCAGACCCCGGCATTGCACTTTATAGCATAGCATACCATCGTACATCATACCACGATCACATAGCAACGCATACTATGTCATAGCATGCCAGGACAATACCTAAGGGGACACACGATAACAACGCATGCAATGACATCATGAAGCATGGAGCGCATAGCATGACACCACACACCATAGCAACACATACAGGGCTTACCAGACCAGAGCGTAAGAGAACATGGCAGAACATTTCACACAATGGCATAACAGATCAGAACATAACCCAGGAACGCAGCATTTCAAATCATGACACGCATGCCCTGACGGACCGCGGCATACCATATTATGACATGGCAGGGAATAT
>CAUYUJ010000255.1:80299-95299 GCA_963575745.1 Prorocentrum cordatum | reverse complement strand
AGGAAGGGGAGGAGGAGGAGGAGGAAGAGGAGGAGGAGGGGAGGATTGAGGAGGAGGGAGGCGAAGGAGGAGGAGGAAGAAGGGGGAGGGGAGGAGGAGGGGAGGCGGAGGGAGGAGGAGGAGAGGAGCGGGAGGCGGAGGAGGAGCAGGAAGGGAGGAGGAGGAGGAGGAGGAGGAGGAACAGGCGCGGCGGAGGAGGAGGAGGAGGCGGGGGAGGAGGAGGGAGGAGGAGGAGGAGGAGGAGGGAGGAGGAGGAGGATGAGGAGGGAAAGGGGAAGAGGAGGAGGAGGGAGGAGGAGGAGGAGGATGGAGGAGGAGGAGGAGGCGGAGGAGTGTAGGCGGAGGGAGGAGGAGGAGGGGGAGGCGGAGGAGGGGTAGGAGGAGGAGGAGAGGAGAGGAGGAGGCGGAGGAAGGAAGGAGGAGGAGGAGGAGTAGGAGGAGGAGGCGAGAGGAGGAGGTAGGAGGAAGGAGGAGGAGGGGAGGCAGGAGGAGAGGAGGTGAGGAGGGAGGAAGAGGATGTCGGGGGAGGAGGGAGGAGGAGGAGGAGGAAGGGGAGGAGGAGGAGGAGGAGGAGGAGGAGGAGGAGGAGGAGGAGGAGGAGGAGATCGCTCAGCGAGGTGGAGCGAGAGAGGCTGCTGACCGCTCAGCCAGCCTCGCCGGCGCGCGGTCTGCCTGCAGGCGCCTGGGACGGAGGACCCGAGGAGCGCCCTGCCCGTTGGGCCTGGGGCCCTCCGCCGTGTCATGGCGCCAACATCGCAGAGCGGATGTCGACTGGAAAACGACAGGATGGGCCCGGAGTGTCCTGGAGCATTTCGTTCCAGATCTCGAGGTGAATGTTGTGCGGATTTGTTTGGGCCAGGAATGAAGACTAAACAGATTCCACGCGCAATTCACCTCGTTTTTCACTCGCCGTTTCGGGGCTTTGTATTGACTGAAATCCATTGGAAAATCCACTGCAGCACGTCTGCAAGGTCGGTGCAGAAATCGATAAGGAGATCGACCAGGATCCCGGGAACCCGAGAACCCGGAACCCACCGAAATCGGACCGGAACCAATAACCATGAACCCGGGAGTCCAGAACCGGGAACCCGGGAACCCAGCCGGCTACCAAAATAGGCGGGAAGCGTTGGCCAAATCTTTCAATATCCGCTAGGACCCTTCAGTGCAAGCATTGACTGGGGCATGATTCGATGTGAGTTGTATCCCTTGGAGGGAGCAGCCTTCCCCGGGAGCAGCCTTCCCCCTCCTCCCGTCTGTGGCCTCCTTCTCCGTCCTCCCCTCTGCCTCCTCCTCCAGCACGCCGGCGCCCTGCTCTCTCTTCTCGCTGCCGTTCCTCCCCCTCAGCTCCCCCCCATCCTCTCTCTCCTGCTTGCCTCCTCTTTCTCCTCCCTCCTCTTTCTCCTCCTCTCCCGCCTCTCCCCCCATCCTTTTTCTCATCCCTACCTCCTCTTTCTCCTCTCCATCCTCGTTCTCCTCCCTACCTCCTCTATTTCTCCTCCTTCCTCTTCCTCCTCCTCTCCCTCCTCTCCCCCCTTCTCTCGGACGGAAGCAGCGACGACGAGGACGGACGGACGCGCGGACGGGCAGATGTCGATTGCCACAACGACGATGGCTACGACCCATCCTCATTCTTTCCCCCCCTTCCTCCCCGTCCAGAGCCAAATCCGTTCGCCCCTCCGGGTGTCCATGCTGGCCAGTCTTTCGCCCGGGTCGCCCATATGCCGAGAATGGCGGAAGGCATCCTCGAACTTTCCTCCTCCTTCCTCCTTCCTCCTCCTCCTCCTCCTCCTCCTCCTCCTCCTTGCTCCTCCTCCTCCGCTTCCTCCTCCCCTCTCTCTCCCACTCCGGGGGGGGGGGGCGTCAGGCCCCGCGGAGTCCACGTTCTGTTCGCCGCGCCGCCGCGGCCGCGGGCGCGGTCCTCGGACCTCGCTGCTGCTGCTGCTCCTGTTCATCGAAGCCCGCTTCCCTCCCCGGGGGGGACCGTGGCCCCCCTCGTCCGCAGCCGCCCCGCTCCGCCCGGCGGCGGCGGGGGCGGCGGCGGCGGCGCGGGGGGGCCAGGCGCCGCGCGCTTTAGCAGCGGCGGCCGCAGCGCCTCCCTCGCCCGGCGACGGCGGGGGATCAGGAGGGGAAAGAGCACGCAGGTAGAATTCCTCGTCGACCCCCGGGGAAAAATATGGGAAGAGATGTGGGACGCGGCGGGGAGGGCGAGAGCCCAGACGGCACAGGAGACTATGGGGGACTCCAGTGATTTGTGCCTGTTCGTTTGCGCCTGTCCCAGGGCCCCTGCCCGGGGAGGCGGAGGCGCCGCGGCGGTCGGGCGCCGCGCTGCCGCGGCGGCGGCGGCAGCGCCTCCCTCGCCGGGGGGGTGGCGCGGGCGGCGGCCTCTCCCGCGGGAGCCGGGCGCCGCGCTCCAGCGGCGGCGGGCGCCGCTGTCGCCCTGCTCCGCGCGGCGGCAGCCTCGGTCGCCTCCACGCTCGCCTCGGCCAGCGTGCAGTCAGCCCGCATAGTGAGGACGGGCAGCGTTCCCAAGGGTACCCTTGCATCCTCGCCTCCTCGGTCCAGCCTGGGCCACTCTCGTTGGCCACTACTACTACTACTACTACTACCACTACTACTACTACTACTACTACTACTACTACTACTACTACTACTACTACTACTACTACTACTACTACTACTACTACTACTTATACTACTACTATTACTACTACTACTACTACTACTACTACTACTACTACTACTACTACTACTACTACTACTACTACTACTACTACTACTGCTTTTACTACTGTACCTATTACTATCTACTACACTACTACTATTTTACTACTTTTACTACTATGTATACTACACTCACTACTTACTACTACTACTACTACTACTACTACTTATATACTTTACACTATTATACTACTATACTACTATACTTTATACCTACTATTTACTATACTACTATACTACGTCTTACTACTAACACACTATTCGACTATTCGACTACTACTACTACTACTATACTTACTATACTTACTTTTGACTATACTATGGTTTTCAGCTAACTTGTATAGTCACCTACTACTACTACTACGACTACGACTACGACTACGACTACGACTACGACTACGACTACGACTACGACTACGACTATACTACTACTACTACTACTACTACTACTACTACTACTACTACTACTACTGCTGCTACTACTACTACTACTACTACTACTACTACCACTACTACCACTACTACTACTACTACTACTACTACTACTACTACTACTACTACTACTGCTACTGCTACTACTACTATTACTACTACTATTACCACTACTACTACTTTACTACGACTACTCCTACGACTACGACTACTGCTACTATTACTACTACTACTACTACTACTACTACTACTACTACTACTACTACTACTACTACTTACTGCTACGACTACTACTACTACTACTACTACTACTACTACTACCACTACTACTACTACTACTACTACTACTACTACTACTACTACTACTACTACTACTACTACTACTACTACTACTACTACTTGCTGCTGCTACTACTGCTACGACTACTACTTCTACTACTACAACTACTACTTCTACTACCACTACTACGACTACTACTCTACTACTATACTACTCCTACTTACTACTACTTACGTACTTACTACTATTAGACTACGCACGACTACGACTACGACTACGACTAGACTACTACTACTACTACTACTACTACTACTACTACTACTACTACTACTAATATACTACTACTACTACTACTACTACTACTACTACTACTACTACTACTACTACTACTACTACTACTACTACTACTACTACTACTACGACTACTACAGCTACAACTACGATGGCAAGGTCAGTCTACGCGAGTGCCCATGATCACCACCATCATCAGCGTCTCATCAGCACAACCTATACCTAACATCACCTTCCCCAGGACAATCGTACATTATTACCGCCAGACCCCCGAGCTTTATTATCCTGGGGTGATGATTCTCTGGGGCACAGGGTTAGCTACTTGGCATCAGGCTAGACACATGTCCAGTAAGATGTGCCAGCTTTCCGGTTGCTTACTAGCTGCCCTCAGGGAGGGCACCCACGGCCCTCGCTGAGGGCTTCCCATGGGAGGAATCGGGGGATGTAGGACTGATGCGCCTCTTCGCAAGTACTGCTCCGCTTAGTCTGCACTCTGGTGTTTTGACTGGTTGCCGCACACGAGCGCTACAGGCGTAAACCTAGAATCCGCTCAACGCAAAAAAGGAGGAGGAAGAAAACCCCTGCGTCGCCTCCTCATTCTGCTTTTTCGTCCTCTCCCCCCTCTCGGCCCTCCCCCCTCTCGGAGACGATAACGATAGCGGCGGCAGCCGTGGCGACGACGGGGAGGAGGCAGAGTAGGGCTGTGCGTATCTGTATCTATGTGGCGTCCGTGCCTCCCCCTTCGCTCTAGGAGGCGAGGCTCCGGGAGCTGGCCCCCCTCGTGTTTCTGGAGGAGGACCGCGTGGTCGTCGTCGTCGTCGTCGTCGTCCTGATGCTGCTGCCCCCGCCCCCCCTGCTGGTTCTGGGGCGTTCCAGCATCTGGGCCGCTCGCAGATCTAGGGCGTAACGGAGCCAGCCTGCCAGGCGGTGCTCCTCACATAGGGGTCTTATCCTGAGAGGGCACTCGGGACCAATCTGAGCCGCAGACACTTCACGAATGTCAACATCTCACGTATGCCAAGGGCCGACGGCCAGTGGGCCTCCAGGTTTCCGGTACCAAACTCTGTCTGCGCCTGCTGTGCCGTCCCTCCTCCCCGTCGGCGGTGCCTCTCCAGGACGCGGGGCCACAGCGGCAGCTTGTAGAGTTGGCCAACGCCTCGAAGGTGCGCGCGGTCCCAGATCCACCGCCGCCATCGTCGCTGGCGGCTGCATCGTCGGCCCTAGTCGGCGTCTCCGTTGCCGTCGGCATCGTCGGTGCCGCTTTCGGAGAAGGATGGCGGTGGAGGACGAGGGAAGGGAGGGAGGGAGGGAGGGAAGGAGGGAGGAGGAGGAGGAGGAGGAGGAGGAGGAGGAGGAGGAGGAGGAAGGGAGGAGGAGGAGGAGGAAAAGGAGGAGGGAGGCAGGGAGGGCGGGAGGGAGGGAGGGAGGGAGTTAGGGAGGAGGGTGAGGAGGAGCAGGCGGAAGAGAGGAGGAGAGGAGGAGGAAGAGGAGGAGGAGGAGGGGGATGAGGATGAGGAGGGGGATGAGGAGGAGGAGGAAGAGAAAGAGGTGGAGGAGCAGAAGGAGGAGGGGGAGGAACAGTACGAGGAGAGAAAGTGGAGAAGAAGGAAGAGGACGATGAGGAGGAGGAGGAGGATTTCCAGCAGCCGCGGCAGGAGCAGGAAGTGGAGGATGATGATAAGGAGGAGGAAGAAGAGGAATGGGAGGAGAAGGAGAAGGAGGACGAGGAACAAGAGCAGGAGGAGGAGGAGAAGGAGGAGGAGAGGATGGAGAAGGGGGGGGAGGATGTGATAGACAAGAGGAGAAACATGCAGTGGAGGAGGCGGAGGAGGATCACGGGGTGGACGAGGAGGAGGAGGAGGAGGAGGAGGACAAGGACGAGGTATGACGAGGACGAGCAGGCAGGGGCAAGGAGGGAGAGGGTGAGTGGGTGGAGGAGGGTGGAAAAGAGGAAGGAGGACATAAGAATAATAATGAGACGACGAAAACGAACAACCCTCCTACTACTAAGACTGAACATGATCATACGATTAAGACTGCAAGCATGAATAATGAGAAGAAACGCAAGACGACGAACGCAGGGCTGTATGGGGGGAGGAGGAAGGGGATGGATGCATAATGAATATCCTTATTTGGTCCCTTCTTCTTCTCCCCCTCCTCCGTCTGCTCCCCCCCCCGTTTCCGCCTCCTGCCCGTCGTCGTGGGAGGAGGGGCGCGAGGAGGGAAAAAGAGAGGGAGGAGGAGGAGGAAGAGGAGGAGGAGGAGGAGGAGGAGGAGGAGGAGGAGGAGGAAGCGAAGGGGAGGAGGAGAAGGATAATTTCCCCCTCCTCCCCTATTCCTGCCCTCCTCCTCTGCCCTCCTCCTCCTCCTCCTCCGCACTTCTCTTCTTCCCCCTCCTCCTCCTTCTCTTCGCCATCTTCCTCCAACGACCGACGAGTGAAGACGACAACGACAACTACGACGACGACGAAGACGACGACGACGACGACGACGACGACGACGACGACGGCGGCGGCGGCGGCGGCGACGACGACGACGGCGGCGCCGAAGAGGTGCGCGGCCCAGATCCACTGGAGGTCCCTGGAGGCCCCCGAGGCCCTGGAGGGGCCTCCCGAGGCCCTCGGAGTGGCCTCCCTCCACGGGCCGAGAGGCCCAGCATCGGGGCCAGTCGGGGCTGCCAGACCCCGAGCCTCCGCGATTGCTTTCTCCTCCTTCCGCGCTCCACAGGATCACACGTTCGGCCCAGGGCCGCTCTCCAGACTTAGGAGGAGGAGGAGGAGGAGGAGGAGGAGGAGGAGGAGGAGGAGGAGGAGGAGGAGGAGGAGGAGGAGGAGAGAGGGGGGGGGAGGAGGAGGAGGAGGAGGAGGAGGGAGGAGGAGGAGAGGAGGAGGAGGAGGAGGAGGAGGAGGAGGAGGGGGATGAGGAGGAGGAGGAGGAGGAGGAGGGAGGAGGAGGAGGAGGAGGAGGAGGAGGAGGAGGAGGAGGAGGACAGAGCCCACCCTGGGCAGCTTGTTCGAGCTGCGCCCGGCCGCGGCGGCGAAGGGGGTCCCGAAGGCCAGCAGGCGGGGGGAACCGTGACGATGAGGGTCGGCGTCGTTTAACGGGTCCCTATCCCCCTCCCCCTCCCCTTCGAGACCCTCCACAGAATGAGCACCCCAGTGGGGGGTGCGCCCCTCGAAGCCCGAGGGCACGACCTGCATCCCAACCTGGGGGGGGGGGGGACACATCGGCCGGCGGGGCCCGGGCCACGCCGCTGGGGACGGGGAGATCGGTGAAGCGAGACTCCGAGGGAGGCCTCCCTCCCACCTCCCCCTCGAAGGCGCGCATGGCCCAGATCTACGATGAGGTCACCGCCCGCTTCGGCTCGGAGGTCGCCGCCGCCGTCGCGGAGTGCGAGGCCGGCCTTCGGCGTCGCCGCCGCCGGCGTCGGCGGCCGCCGTCGTGCTCGTCGTGGCTGGTGGTCGTGGTGCCTGTTGCGGTCGTGGTGGCGGTGGTCGTCGTTGCCCTCGTCGCGCTTATCGTCGTCGTGGTCTGTCGTCGTCGGCCGTTGTCGCCGCCGTCGTTGTCGTCGCCGTGGTGGTGGCGGCGGTCGACGCCGCATAAGGGCGAGGTATGAGGAGGATGGAGCGAGGGAGGGCGGGACGGAGGAGGAGGAGGAGGAGGAGTTCTGTCGTCTTCTCTCTCTCTCTCTCTCTCTTCCTTTCCCTCTTCTCTTCCGTGCTTTTTAGTAGGTGGTAGGGTCGGCCGCTCGGATTATTCGGCTTGCTGTGTGTGTGTGTGCGGTCGACACTGGAGGAGGAGGAAGGATGAAAGGATTCTGAGGAGGTGGAGCAGGAGTTGTAGTAGGAGACCGACATAATTTGAAGGAGGGAGGAGGAGGAGGAGGAGGAGGAGGAGGAGGAGGAGGAGGAGGAGGCGGAGGAGGAGGAGGAGGAGGAGGAGGCGGAGGAGGAGGTAGATGAGGAGGAGGGTCGAGTCAATGCGCTGAAAAAAAGCAAGCTGTGTGTCCAGGAGGGGCCATGCTTGTGGGCCGTTCCGCAGGACCAGGGCGGGGAGTTCATTTTTCGGCCAAGGCTCGCCGTGGCAAGAACAACCGATTCGTTTCTTAATCAGCATTCCCCGGTGTAGAGAACTGAGAGGGGGATCTGGAGGAGGGGGAACACGGGGGAAGACGGAGAGATAGAGGAGAGAGTCGGAGAGGCATGTGAGACGAGGCTCGGCTCGTTGTGGGATGTGGCACGCGCTTCGCTCAGAGGGCGCTCATGTCAAAGACTCCCCCCTAACGCCTGGGCCTCTTGCGCGAATCCTCTTGCTGGCCTCGTGGGAGCCCTTGAGGGGCGTCTTCGGAGCCTCTCGAGGGCCTCTTGGGCCGTCTTGGGGGCCTTTCGCAAGCGTCTTACGGGCCCCTTGGATCGCTTTGGGGACAGCTTTAGTGAAACAAGCAGGTGGTGCTGGAAAGCCTCGCGCTTCGGGAGGCTCGCGTGGAGACCACAACGGAAAACCAGGTGTTGTGCGTTGCGTATCGGCGTCCTCGGCTTTCAAGACAGAGCGTGAAGTTGAAGGCCAAAGTTTGGGCCTTGAGTAGGCTTCTCTCGATCGAATGGGTCAGCCCCTCGAGTCCCCCAATGGCGACGGGGCCTGCGTGTCAGCGGTCCCGCCTTTCTTCCCATAACGTCCTAGGTGATTTCCAATACCGTCAAAACGGCCCGAGACGGCCTCCGATACAGCAAATCTGGCTTCCAAGACGACCCACATGGCTCAGGGTCGATTCCAAGTCGGTCGAAAGTATCGCGACATGGGGCAGGGGGACTGGCAAAGCAAACCCTTCCCCCAGTCAGTGCAAGCATTGCAGAGAGGAGCTGTTGCGACACTCCGAGGTCACCTGCCGCCCAGGGGGCTGGTGGGATTCGCTTCTCGAAGACTTTCAGGAGTTGTACTGCGTGAGCCCCATTTCGAACGCGATCTGCTTTTCATCCACGTAGCCGTTGAACATATGTTGGCTTCGGGACCATACGTAGCGGGGAAGCCAAGCGAAATCCCCAGAGTGCCCTGCAAGGAAAGGGGTCTTCTCGGAGCATGCCAGGGCTTCCGAGGGGCTTCCTGGGCCTCCTGGGGTGTCAGGCGGGGGAGGAAGATGGTGGTGATGATGATGACTTGGAGGATCTTGGGCGGCCTGGGCCCCCATCAGTCACTCCAGGTGGCCCCCTCCGACCACTCTCCTGGACTCCTTGTCGGCCACCTGCCTGCCTCATCTTGCGGGGGGGGGATGGGGCAGTCACCGAAGAAGGGTGCAGCTCCGCCCAGATTGGCGAAATTACGGAGCGAGGGTATGCACGTCTAGGGACCTCCAGTCGAGAACTTCTGGGTCGTGCGCCGTTCCGCCGGTTCTGGCCCACCACGCTTCGGTGCGACACGCTATCCGTTTCGCGGTGCCCAGGCGTCTACGTGCCGAGCTTTCTCCTGCCTCCCACCTGGCGAAGCGAAGCGACACGCGACCCACTCGCAAGGTATACTGTGTCGCCAGGGCCGCCGTGGCGACACGCTGTCCAAAAGTTCCCGATCGTAGACTGATGGAGCCCTTGTGCGAGGGATAGGAATGACTTAGGCCCCACCGCGAGAGCTAGGACCGACCAGCGATCTCTACGAAGTTCACCCGATCGTGATGCGAATCCTTGTGGGATGTTATGTAATCCCCGTGCCGGGCCGCTGGGCCGTAGTCGTGGACTGGCCCCGCCCGAGAGGACGAGTACGAGAGTTTCGATGCCGAGCTCGAGCAAGTGCTGCTCCAGGCCTACCAGGCGCGGGAGCGGGGGGGGCACCCCTCTCGCCAGCCGGATTCCCCACCTATCGCCTTCCTGACTTACTCGTTCATTTTCGCCTCCTGAGGCGCTATGCCACTGCGTGCTTCAATGCGCGCCAGATAGTAGCTCCCTTACCTGGCGCCCTGATATTAGCGTCCCACTCGGATCCCTGTCGAGTGCGTGTGCCTCCCGTCAGCCTCGCGTGTGTACTCGCTCGCCCCTGGCGCACATTGCGTCGCCAACGTTGCGCGCACATCGCGCTCTCGGCATTCTTGACCGTAGTACTTCGCTCACTCCAAGCCCGCTCGCGGACACCGGGCGTCGCGTTGCGAGAGTTGGAACCAAGAGGCTCACTCCGGTGGTGTTGCCACGACGCTCGCTCCGATTCTCCGCGCGTAACCGCCCGCGGCCGGCGCACACTGCCTAGCCAGCGTCGCTGCCGAACCACTCCAAGCACATCCAGTCGCTCCCGGCGCACATCGCGTGGCCAGCGTCCCTCGCGGGCGCGGGGCATCGCACTGCCAGTTCTGCTGCCAGGGATGTTGTGAGCTCAAGTGTGCCCACACGCTCCCGTAGCCCCTCTGGCTCGCGCCGCCCTGGCTCGCGGGGGTCTGGCAGGCTTGCTGCGCCCTGGGGGGGCCGGGCTGGCCGCCCGTGCGGCGGCCCCGCTGGGCGCCCCGCAGCCCCAGCAGCAAGACCGTCCTCTTTCATTGTTGCCGCCCCCCTCGTTTCCCTCTGCCTTCCCCTGGTCCTCCTGCTCCTCCTGCCACTTGCCCTCCAGCTCCCGCTGCTACTGCTGTTCGTCCTTGTCCTCCTCCTTCCTCGGTATCTTCCTTCTCTTCCTGCTCAATATCCTGCTGATCCGCCATCTCCTCCTCCGATGTCCGCGGCACCCTGTGTTTCCGATTGCGCATAAAACGATGGGGTCCTTTTTGGAATTCCAGGTCAGCTATGACACGTGTCGGCAGATAGATAATAAACCAGCGCAATGGGAAGAGACGAGAAAATGGGGTAGCATACCATATACGGCGCGAGCGCACCTAACATGTCCCTCCCCCCTCTCTTCCTCCTCCGCATGTCCCCGCTCTTTCTCCTGGATTCTCCTCCATCTCTCCAGACCCCCAAACACTCCTTGAAACATTTACCGGGCACCGCACCTGGGAGCTCTGCAGGAGCGGGTGCAGAGCGCTGCCGACATGCAGAAGCTGCAGCTGGCGATGTGCCGGTGGCGGCTGGAGGGGCGTGGGGGGGGGAGGAGGAGGGGTGGGGGGAGGGGGGGGGGGGAGGAGAGGGGGGGGGAGGAGCAGGGGGGGAGGAGGAGGGGGGGGAGGAGGAGGGGGGGAGGGACCTGGAGGGGGAGCCCGAGGAGGGACGATGCCCTCGACGTCTGCCTGGGTGGCCCCCGGGGGGGCCCTCGCTGCCGACGGCCGGGACAGGGCTCGGAAGACTACTGCCCACGGTGGGCCCCAGGAGGGAGCTGGAGTTAAGTCGGGCCTGTCTCTCTACAGGAGGAGAATTCCATTTATGGCAATATATATAGATATATACCATGTACGAGCGACATATATATATATATATATATATAGACATTGACACTATATATATATATATATATATGTATACATATAGACATATATATACACATTAAATATACATATGTATATTATGTATCTTCTAGGGCTATTTTTTCAGCATGTTTGAACTACTGTTGAATATTTGTGGGGGGGTGTTTTATTTGTCGTCCAAATTCCTCGTTTAACTAGGGGGACGTTCCCGACCAAAAGCTGGAGACGGTGAATTCTTGATTTCGTGAAGGGGGGAGGAATCCAAGCAGGGTCGACGGTGTTTGAATGTGCTTCTGCTTTTTCTGGAGGCCACCGAAGAGGCACGATCAGCGGGGACGGTGCGATCGGGTGGGGGAAGATGTGATCCATTGTGCAGTTGACTGTTCGAAAACCTGTCCACCTCACCCTCGGGCAATGTGGGATTTCGCGCCCTCCGGAATGGGCACGGCGTCCGTCTTCACTCGCACGCCATCTCACTAGCTCAAAACAGACGCCCAATCCCAAAAACGCGGGGGCCAAAACAAAACGCAGACACCTCGAGACTTCGGGGGGGGAGGTTTTGGGGTAGGGTTTTACCAGGGTGACGACGACGAACGCAAAACATACCCCGAAATCTTTGGCCGATCTTCGAATCCTCGGCGAATCCGTGATTTTGGGATTGGGGATGTGTTTTTTCGTGGTCACCATCGGTACCCAATGAGCGGCAGCAGCGAGTGACGACACTGATCGCAGGGTTCTGCTTCCGCTCCGCTCTGTGCGCACCATCGATGCGGACGGGGTACGGTAGGAGGGAGGAAGAGATGAGAAGAGTCTGGAGGAGAAGGAGGGATGGATTGCAAAAAAACCGATTGCGAAAAGAAGGATTGCAAAAAAACAGGATTGCAAAACAAAACAGTTTTTTTGCAGTCCGTTTTTGTTGCAATCCTTCGTTTTTTTGCATTCCTGGGTTGTTTTGCAATCCTCCGTTTTTTTTGAAATCCTTTTTTTGGGGGGGGCAGTCCGTTTTTTTTTGTTGCAATCCTTCGTTCAAGGGATGGAGGATGGAGAGAGGCGGAAGGGAGAACCGTGATGAGGGAGAGGGAATTCGTCCACGCGAAGCTCGGTTCGAAGCCGGCGCGAACCCCCATTGCACAGCACCGACCTCCGGGAGCAACCGCTGCTGGGCACGGGCTCGAACATCGGTCGCTCTGGGGGGGGGGGAGCAGGGGGTTGCGCCAGCCACGGCCCTTGGCAGCGCTACCAGGGAACACTCGGTCGAGCGCGAGGAAGGAGGCGTGGCCGGCTTTGTGCCCGCCGCCAGCGCCCGCCGCGGGAGGTGAGCGAGCGAGAGAGGAGAAGGAGATGAGGAAGAGAAAGGGAGAGGAGGGAGAGTACAGTCGGGGCGCTGAAGAAGGAACCCTTTTCGTTGGGGAGGGGCTTCGTGTTCCTTAAGTGTTTCACAGCTTGCCTCAGTTTTTCCTTATGTTTTCGACGGGAAAACGAAGTTTAACCCATGGAAAAAAAGGGGCCTCGTTCCTTATTTAGGGTTCCTTAGGTCAACGCCCTGACTGTAAGGGAGCGGAGGGTGACAAACCAGGTGCGTTCGCGCCACATCTGACATTCGATCCTTCCATCACATCCCTTCCTGTGGCGTTGACTTGCTTCTCTCCGCGAACGAGTGAAATGGCCGACCTGGAACTCCGAACAGGTCCTTGTCATATTATGCACCTTCGGAAAATGGGTGCCGTCTTCAGAGGAGGACGAAGAAGAGGACCAGTGCAAGCCCAAGACTCATCAACGATCTTGCAAGAACCCCTTCCTCCAAGTTCTTTCTTCACAGGCCCCTACACGAGTTAATCTTCACTGAGGGAAGCCCCGTTGGAAGACAACCGTCAACGCCGCGAATCAACATCATTTGTGCGTCCTGACCATCCTGAATTGGGCCAGAAGACCGTCCCTGGGACTTCATATCGTGAATCGGCGTGACTGTCGAGCCCTGACAATCAGACATCGCTGTCAAACTTCGTTCCTGGGACGTCAACCATCATATTCTCTGGAACTGCTGTAAACTCTTAATGGGAATGTGCGCGGGACTATTGCGAGAACCACTTCTTGAAAACGACTCGCCCTCCTTCCGTGAAGCTCTTTGATTTTTTAGCACGGATGTGCGCGGCGCCAGGGCGAGATGCACATGTCGAAAACGACCCGCCCTCCATCCGTTGAGCTCCTGAATGAACTTCTGAAGCGAATTTGCGCGGCGCTCAGGCGAGAGCCACAGTTTGAGAACGACCCGCCCACCAGCCGTGAAACGGTTGGAAATCTAAATTTAAGGGTCAGCACGGGTGAGGAAGTCTCAGGCGGAACGCCCAGCCAGCCCTACTGACACGTCCTTGGGCGCGACAGTGAGGAGTTATTTATACGAGAAACGGATGGAAGAGGAGGAGGAGGAGGAGGAGGAGGAGGAGGAGGAGGAGGAGGAGGAGGAGGGGGCGCAGGAGGGAACAAAGAGGATGAGGAAGTAGGAGGACGAGGACAAACAGCAGCAGCAGGAACTGAATTGGAAGGAGCGGGAGGGGCAGGATAACCAGGAGAAGGCGGAGGGGAGATGAGAGGAGCGCCGACGACGACATTCTTAGCCGACGCGCACGGCGGGACGCAAAGCTTCGACCGAATGGTTTCGAAGCTTCTGTCTTGCGTTTGGTCTTCGGAGTGCCGCTGTTTCGCAGCTGGAGCTTAGGAGGAGGGGGAGGGGAGGAGGAGGAGGAGGAGGAGGAGGAGGAGGAGGAGGAGGAGGAGGAGGAGGAGGAGGAGGAGGAGGAGGAGGAAGGAGGAGGAGGAGGAGGAGGAGGAGGAGGAGGAAAAGGAGGAGGAGGAGGAGGAGGAGGAACAAGAGGAGGAGGAGGAGGAGGAGGAGGGGGGGGAGGAGGAGGAGGAGGAGGAGGAGGAAGAGGGGAGGAGGAGGAGGAGGAAGAGGAGGAGTACGGTTCGAGTTGCGAGCCGAACGTCGTTTGAGGGGGTCCAGGGCGGCGCGAAGCGCGCAGCGCCAACCTGTTGCGACCGCAGCACGGCAGTCCTCCGTAGTGTTAAGTCGGGCCTGTCCCTCTACAGGGGGAATACCCCAAATTAGTCAAACTATTGTCTGGGGATATTTGTTTGAGTATTGTTTGACCAGTCTGGAGTATCTTTGGAGTCTGTTTTTATGTTTCGTCGAAAATCCCCATGTAGAGGGACACGCCCGACTTAACCGTAGTGCGATGCCCACGTTTGCCGCATCGCAGTGCTGCCTGCGCCTGCGCCCTGGGTCTGCTTCAGAGTGCCGCCGTGTCGCTGCCAGAGGCCAGGTGGGCGCGACGCGCGCCGCGCCAACCCGCTGCGCCCGCAGCACAGCAGTTCTCCGTAGTGCTTCGGGTGTTTGCCGTATCGGAGGAGGAGGAGGAGGAGGAGGAGGAGGAGGAGGAGGAGGAGGAGGAGGAGGAGGAGGAGGAGGAGGAGGAGGGGGAGGGGGAGGAGGAGGAGAAGGAGGGGAGAGGGGAGGGAGGAAGAAGAAGAGAAGAGGAAAGGAGAGAGGAGGAGGAGGAGGAGGAGGAGGAGGAGAGAAGAAGAGGAGAGAGAGGAGGAGGAAGGAGGAGGAGGAGGAGAAGCAGGAGGAGGGAGGAGGAGGAGGAGGAGGAGGAGGAGGAGGAGGAGGAGGAGAGAGGAGGAGGCCTGCGCCCTGGGTCTGCTTCGGAGTGCCGCCGTGCCGCTGCCAGAGGCGAGGGCTCGAGCCGAGGGGCCGCAGGGCGCTCCCGCGCGCGGGCCGAGCACGGCCCGAGGAGGTCCCGGGAGGCGCGGCGCGCGCAGCGCCACACCCCGACGACGGCACGCCAGCTCCTTTGCGCCAGTCGTTGCAGTTGGCTTGCGGTGCAGCTACTGTCTGCATCGATGTGTGCTG
>CAUYUJ010000255.1:40299-75299 GCA_963575745.1 Prorocentrum cordatum | reverse complement strand
GCCCGCGGGCCCCAGAGCGGCGACCCGGGTGGCCTCCCAGCACGGGCACAGCCACAGTCGGTGCTCCAGGTCCTCGGGCGCGCCGCCGCAGTGGGGGCACAGCGCTGGCTGGCCCCACTTCGCGGCCACTGTTTCGGTCACCACGTTCCCCGAAAGCACGGCGCGGAGCGCCCCGGCAGCGTCGGGCGCCAGCGCGCCGCTGACGAGCAGCCGCCGCGTGGCTCACCTGTCAATGCCGCTTGCGACGTGCTGGAACGCCGGGCGCCTCTCTGCCAGCGAACGCGCCTCGCGCCGGGAGCACGATTCGAGCAGCACGGCGCGGGTGTCAAGCAGACTCCTGTCGGCGGGGCGCCAGCCCGCGGGGGCGGCGCTGACCCCGGTCCAGCATTCGACGTCTGCGCCCAAGTGCAGCTCCGTCAGGCTCCGGAGCGCGGCGGAGATGGGCCCGAACCCGCGCCCGTGCCCTGCCCCGAGAGCTGCTGCCGCATCCCGCCACAGCTGCACGGGGAAGCGACGAGATCGGAGCGCCTTGGCGGCCTGCCAGAGCGGCGCCAGGACCGTGACCGCCGCCGGGTCCAGGCGCCAGCACGGCGCGAGCACTCCGAACACGATCTCTGCGGCCGCCCGCATGCCACCTCTGCAGACCGCCTGCCGCGCCGCCGCGCGGCCGGCCAACTCCCGCGCCGGTGGCCGGCCGCATGCCGCCCCGTACAGGCCCGCAGCCGTGCCCGCGGCAGCGCCCAGTCGGCAGCGCGCGTCAAAGCCTACCGGCAGCTTGCCCAGCCTGCCGAAACGGCCCCGCGCGACGCGCAGCCGGTCCGCGGTGACGGCGCACCGCCGGGCCTTGCCAGCCGTTGCGGCCACGCCCAGGTCGCGGAATTCCGCACTCGCGACTTTCGCGGAGATCCCGGGCGTCTGCTCCGCCAGCCACCGCCGAAACACCGCGCGACCGGCGACCTGGCGGGACTTCGTCCGGTTCAGCTGCCAGTCCATGGCCGCCTCGAACGCCTCCGTGACCTGCAGCGCCTGCCGGAGCTCGTCCGCCGCATCGCCGCCGGCCTCGGCGGCGACCCAGGTCCAGAGCGTGAAGTCGTCGACGTACACCCTGCGGCGGAGGCGGTCGCTCACGCGGCCCGTACGCACCATCCATGGCCGCGTCAGGACTCCGAGCACGAACACCGCCAGGGGGCAGCCTGGCAGGAGGCCGCGCTTGGGCGACCACGCCGAGCCGATGGCCTTGCACACTCGCACCCGGCGATTCGCCGCGTAGGCCGCCAGCGCCGGCCCGGCAACCCAAGGCGGCACCCCAGCCCGGGCGAGCACGGCAGGCAGCGTGCATAGGTCCACCTGGTCGTATGCCTTGCGCCAATCCAGGGCTGCGCCCATCATCTCTTCAGAGAGGACGTCCGCCGCCTCCAGCTCCAAGGAGAGCTCCCAGGCAAGGTCCTCTGCGCCACGCCGCCACTCGTCTGGCACCGCCACTGGGCAAAGAGGCGCTCCCGGCCAGCAGCCCACAACCTGCGCAGGATTGGCAGCAACCATATGGGCCTGCGCTCCAGGGGGCCCTCGCCACCCCCAGGCTTCGGCAGCAGGAGGCCCTCGGGCTCGACGAGCTCCCGGGGCCAAGCGCCCTGGGCCTCCACCTCCTCGAAGAGGTCCGCGATCCACGAGTGCAACTCTACCGGCAGCAGCCGGAGCTCGTTGATCGTCCAGGCGTCGAGCCCCGGCTTCCTGCGCTTGGGCATGCGCCGCAGGAGCGAGCCCATCGACTCGGCCGTCCAAGGCACGCGGTCGGGGAATGCCGGCATCCCGTCCAGTTCCTGCAGCCACTCCTCGGCGACCGGCGGGCCCGAGGCTCGCTGCCACAGCTCCTTCCAGGGGCCCTCGTAGTAGCGCAGCCGCGCCGCGGGGCCGCCCTGCAAGGTTAGCAGCCACTGCCGGCCGCCAGGGGTGCAGGCGCCGGCCCCAGCGCCTCCGGCAGCAGGCACGAGCTCGGCATCAAGGCTGCCGCCGCCGCGAATCCAGCGGTATAGCCTGCCTCCGCCGTTGGCGAGCGAGTCGTCGACCCAGCGCCGCCATTCCGTCTGCCGCCTCCCGCGCGCCGCAGCCCGCGCGAGCTGCCACGCAGCCTCCGCGCGCTCTAGGAGCACGGCCGGGAGGGCCCTGTCCGGCTGCAGTGCGGCCAGCACCAGGGCCCAGTCCGCGTCGGCAGCGTCGGCGGCCCGCAGCGCCCGCAAGGTCGCAGCTGCCGTCCGTCTGGCGGTGCTCGTAGTGCGCCGCTGCGCGTGCTGCAAGCCCCTGAGGCGTCGGACGCGCAGCAAGGCAGCGTCAGCCGCAGCACCGGCGGCTTCCCCGCCACCTCCCGCTGCTGGGGGCCGTTCGGCCCGCACGGCAGCCGCAGCGTGCGGACGCTCTGGGAGTTCCGCGCTGCCCAGGCGCGCCGAGAGCCATATGCGCATGGCCGCCCCCAGCTGCCGCCACGCCTCGTCGAGAGCGTGGTTATGCAACGCTGCCCGGAAAGCCTCCTCGTGGTGGGTGCGCGCGAGGGCCGTGGCGTCGCGCGCCGTCTGCGCTGACCAGTCCGCCACCGCGGGGCCATCCAGGGCGGGCACCCGTTGGCGGAGCAGCGCCGGCTCGGGGCGCGGCACGCGCAACTCCACCACGAGGGCCGCGTGCGTGGCCAGCCCGAGGTCCCAGCGGAGCCGGACCGCCCGGACGGCGTCGACAGCGGCAGGGCTGGCGAGCACGTAGTCGATGCGGGATGGGGCCCCGTTCGCACACACATACACACATGAGGAGGAGGAGGAGGAGGAGGAGGAGGAGGAGGAGGAGGAGGAGGAGGAGGAGGAGGAGGAGGAGGAGGAGGAGGAGGAGGGAGGAGGGAGGAGGAGGAGGAGGAGGGGGAGGCGGGAGGGAGGAGGAGGAGGAGCGGAGGGGAGGAGGAGGAGGAGGAGGAGGAGGAGGAGGATCTACATGCGTGTGTGTGTGTGTGTGTGTGTGTGTGTGTGTGTGTGTGTGTGTGTGTTTGTGTGTATGGCCGCCTCCGGAGCCGGGGGGCGTCATGGAAACCGGCTGCGGTGCCGATTCGCGACCCGGGCGGAGCCTCCAACCTCAAGCCCGGTTTCCGAGGCGCTCCGCTCCGGCCAGAGGGCGCCTGCCCGTTGCGCCCCGCCAGGTGCTGGCGCTCTGGGAGCAGAGCGGGGCGGCCTCGCAGGAGATCCAGAGGCTTCCCCTCGCCTTCCCCCCCCCCCCACACATCGCTTCCATCGGTGCGACCAAAGTCGGTACGGAACGGATGGGAACGAAGACCGGCAGCAGCTCCGCTCCATGAATCAGGAGCCGGGCTCGCTGGCGTCGCCACGGGCGCTGTCCATTCGAGGCGGAACAGCCAGCCTGCCCAACAGCGGCCGCTGTCGGATTCAGACCGCAGCCGGTGTTCGGAGTCGTACCATTTGTTCCGTGCCCGCCTCGGGCGTCCTAATTCCTCAAGTGTTGACGCTCTTGCTGTTGCTTCTGGAAGCTTCTGGGTACCTCCAGCGACCTCTTCTTGATGTTTCTGCTCCTCCTCCTCCTCCTCCTCCTCCTCCTCCTCCTCCTCCTCCTCCTCCTCCTCCTCCTCCTCCGTCTCCTTCTTTGCATCCTTCCTTCATTCCCCCCCTTCTCTTCCTCTTCCCGCGGCCGCGCGGCACGCGACAGACCGCCCGAGTTCGAGCCGCGTGCTGCGACCTTGCCCGTTCGAGGTCCTCCCCCCTCCTCCTCCGTCCTCTTCCCCCGCTCCTCCTCGTCTGCCTCTTCGCCCCTCCTCTGCTCTCAACCTTCCGCCCCCTTCTCCGAGGACGACCTGCATGCAACGTGCCGCGTTGGCCTCCCCCGAGGCGCCGTCGGTCCCCGGGAACGGTACGGCGCGCGGTCTTGCGGCCCTCGGGGCCCACAACCGTGCGCCGTACCACGCTGCAGCGCGGCCTCGTTGGAGTCCAGGCATGGTGCGGTGCATGTGCGCCGTTCTCGTGCCCTCCTCCTCCTCCTCCTCCTTCCCTTTCCCTCCTGCTCTTTCCTCCTCCTCTCCTCCTCTACATCCCTCCTCCTCCTTCCTTCCCTCCTCTCTCAACCTATCCTCCCTCCTCCTCCTCCTCCTCCCCCTCATCCTCCTCCTCCCTCCTCCTCCTACTCCTCCTCCCCTTTCCTTCCTGCTCCTCCTCCTCCTCTCTCTCCTCCTGATCCCTCCTCACTCCTCCTCCTCCTCCTCCTTCCCTCCTCCTATCCTCCTCCTCCTCTTCCTCCTCCTCTCCTCCTCCCCCTACTCCTCCTCCCCTCCTCCCTCCCTCCCTCCCTCCCTCCCTCCATCCCCTCCCTGCCCTGCGTCCCCCTCCCCTCTGGCCTGCCCCCGCTCCTTCTCTCCGGTCCGCCGCGCTCCGCGGCGCGCCGCTCGGCCCCGGTGCTCCTGTCGCCGCGCGAGCCCGCGCGCGCCGCCGCGCAGGCGCGGCCCCAGCGGTCTGAAGTGCACTGAAAACGAGCAGCTTCATCATGCCTCCCCTGCTCCTCCTCGTCCTCCTCCTCCTCCTCCTCCCTCTCCTCCTCCTCCTCCTCCCTTCTCCTCACTCCTTCCTCCTCCGCGTCCCCCCTCCTCGTCCCTCCTGCTCGGTCCTCCTCTGCCACAGCCTCCTCCAGCCATCCCTCCCTCCTCCACCCCTCCCTCTTTCACTGCCTTTCCTTCGTCCGCCAGCGTTTTCTCCCCTGCCCCCCTCTCCTGCTACCCCGCCTTACTCGTTAGTATTCTTCCCGTCCTCGCCTGCCCGTTCCTCACCCTCGCCCCTCCCTTCTCCTCCTCGACTCTTCGTTGTTGCCCCCAGCGATCCTCTTCCCTGTGGCGTGGGGCGAGGAGGCTCTACGGGGAGGGGAAGGAGGAGGAACAGCGAACAGCGGAAATCTTGGTGGTGCTTCCGTGGGGTAGCCTGGTTGCCCACCTTGAGGACATGCGAGTTCTGTGTAACATCGCCCTCTGCCTCTGCGCCTCAGGGTCCTTGATTCTTGGGCTTACGCCACACCGCCGACCCCTTGATGTACATTGTCCCCCCTCTTGGAGCCGTCTTTGGAGCCTCTTGAAGGTGTCCTGGTATGTCTGTCAGGGGCCTTCTCGGAGCACTCTTGAAGTCTCTTGGGGGCCGTTCTGGGGTCTCTTGGGGTCTATCGTGGGCCTCTCGGGGGTTGTTGGGGCTTCTTTGCGGCTTCTTGGGGGCCTCTTGGGGCTTCCTGGAGGCCTCTTGGGGCGGAAGATTCGGATTTTCGGTTTCTGGTCCCCCTCTTCACCCCCTCTTGGGCCCGTCTTGGGGGCCTTTTGGGCCGTCTGGGGCGGCTCCTGGGCCGTCTTTGGGCCCTCTCTGGCCGTCTTGGGGCCGTCTTGGGGGACTCTTGGGCCGTCTTGGGGCGGTCTTGGGAGCTTCTTGGGCCGTCTTGGAGCGTCGGAAAGCCGAAAGGGCGAGAAGGCCCAAATCCTTCAAAAACGAATGGAAAATCAACGATTTTGGCTTCTTGGGCCGCTCCCAAGATGCCTCTTGGGGACCTCTTGGGCCGTCTTGGAGGCCTCTGGGGCCGTCTTGGGCCCACCTTGGGCGTCTCCGAGCGCTCGTTTGGCGTCTCGAAGCGCTCGTGGGCGGTCTTGGAGGCCTCTTGGGGCATTCCTGGGCGGTCTGTAGCCCCTCTTGGGGCCGAAAGAGCCCCGTGGCGCGCTCGTGGTCGACCCCCCCCCCCCCCTCCAAATCGACCGGACCAGGCTCCCGGGGGAGGGGTTTGGGGAGGGGGAAAGCATCTCACACGCCGATGATCCCCAAGGGGTCGGCGGATTTCTCTCCGCTGGAGTGGTGAAAGCCAGTGGCGGCTCGCGCCGCCTTCGCGTGCCTACGCCATGTATGCATGCAAAGGAGCTTCCCTCCATCCCGATAGCTTCCTGCACTGCCCAGGGGGAGGCCGTACAGCTCGCAGACACGCCAGGCGAGACGACCGCCTGCGACCGAGGATCGCCCTGCGTCCGTGCCGGCCTCGGCATGCGTGCGGGTGTCGGGCAAGGAGGGGCTCGAGGAAGCATCCTCCTCCTCTTCCTCCTCCTCCTCCTCCTTCTCCTCCTCCTCCCCCTTCTCCTCCTGGACGCCAGTTGCTGGACAACATCGTCGAAGCCGACGCGCACAGCCGCAAGTAGAGCACCAAGCCTGATGCTCATGCGCTGCAGCCGTGCTTCCTGAGCACGGACATCGCCGCCGCCTTCCCAGGCCTCGTGCACGCCCGGATGTGGAGCATCTTGCAGCGCTGGGGTATCTACGGCCGCCTCCCTGCCCTGATGCAGGCGTTCTACCACATGCCGATCGCGCTGCTCGAGATGGGAGGCACGCGCCGACCGATCTTTCTCGCATCCAGCGGGGCCGCTCAAGGTTGCCCCCTCGTTGGCACCATCTGGGCCCTGATCTTCGACCCCGCGCTGATCGGCATCAACGACTTCTTCAAGCGCATCCAAGGAGGTATAGCCACAGCATGTGCTGATGATCTTGGCTGTGTTCTCGCCTGTCCTCGTGGCATCGAAGGGTTACGCCCTCACTTGCTTGCGATTGCTCAACATTCTAGTTTGCATCTTCAACCGCGCAAATGCGTCTTGGTACCCGTCTGGACCATCGCCTCCTCCGACCTGGTCGACAGCCTCAAGGACACTTTGGGTCACATCCACGCCGACTGGGCCCTCTTCAAGATCGGCTCCTCCGCCAAGTACCTCGGCGTGGTGATGTGTCCAGGAGCTGACGAACGTGCTCAGTGGGCTGCCCCTGCCGCCAAGTGGCTACACCGTGCCCAGATCCTCGGAGAACCTCACGCCCCGATTCAACATAACATCACGTTATACAACTCCTCTGCGCTGACGACGCTCTCCTACGTTAGCCAATTCTTCCCTGCTCCTGACCTGTCGCTCAGTCGCGAGATTCACCTGCTCCACAAGATAATCCGCTCGCCGCCCTCGGCCTTCACCAAGCTGGACATCCTGGGTCTGAAGAACTGGGCTGGTGCTAACATCCCCACGGGCGTCGAGGTGCTGATAAATGCGACGCTGTGGAGGTCTGCTACCTCTACCATCAAGGTTCGGCCCCCGCTGCTTGACATGCTCAACGAGACCGCCACGGCGAACCTCCCCATGGTCTCGACGGTGAGGGGCCACTGGTCTGCCGAATGTTGGGCCTCGCCCATTTCGATCGCCCAGCACCTCCAGGCTGCGAAGAAGGCACCGCCTTCCCGACGGGCAAGGGCTCCATCTTCATGGCACTGAAAAGGATGAAGAACGCAGACCACGCGCATCAGCAGCTACTGCTTGCTCACCGCCGTGCTGCCGCGGCGGCGGTACCACCGCCGCCGCATGTCGCACCTGCTTTTGTGCCGGGTGAACTTCGACGCGAATCACCCCAATCGAAATACCTTGCCGCCCTCCAGACTCACCTGCACGAGGACAACTTCGACATCACCACCGTGAAGCGCCTGAAGGCCTGGTTCCCGTTCATCCCCATGGCCACCGCCGAGCAAGATCTTACAATTGGAGGTGGAAATCAAGTGCTCAGTCCTGCAACTCGCGCAATGCTGAACTCCACGCTCTCGTTTCCTCATCAGCCGGCGTCACTGCCCACTGCCCTCCCGCCTGCCCCATACACCTGTTGAAAACCAAGATAATCATGCTGCTGCCGTTCGCGAGCTTCATGATCTCGCTGAAGTGCTTGCTCATTGGGCCTCGGACTGGCCCCCCGACGTGTACATCGCCAACTGGGACCACACGCTGCGCCGCGACAGCGACAGGATGGACTGGTGCGAACAACATGTACGCCGACATCTTCGCCGATGGAGCATGCGAATCCTGTTCGCCGCCTCCTCGGGAGACGACCTCCGCCGCCGCGCTCGCAACATGTGCCGACAGGCCCGGTACGACTCGGACGCCAATCGCCGTGGCAGGGCGAACTACATGGCGAGGACTCCGCGCACGTCTGACATGCAGGCGGTGTTCAACCTTGCTGCTGAAGAACACCGCCTCCGCCGCCAATGGATACACATGGCCGACGTCGTCTCCGACCCGTCCGAGACCACCGCCGTGGAGGAGATCAACGAGCAGCTGCATCCAGACGCCATCTCGTTCAATGACCTGACCGCCATGTACCAGCTCCCGAACAGCGTCAAGATCCACTGGCGGCGCACGCGAGCAAAGATCGCCCGTGTGCCCCCATCGCGTTTCTGGCCCACGATGAAGACACTGGCTGGCGCATGGTCGGCGTCGTACCGTCTCCACGTTCAACCGGAACGGCGCCCTTGCATCTATGGGTGCAACGCGAAGCACGCAACGGACAGCATCTCGCACTACCTCATTTGCCCGAGGCATTGGCACGAGCTGGCGTACCCCAGGGGCCGCCTCTCGAACTGCCTCTTGGCCCACCTCGAGCTGCAATGCAGCTGCCACTCCGTTGGCCCGAGCGACGAGAACCACGTTTCCCACGCGATGGTCCGCTTGGCAGTCGCGTGCCGCATGTACCACACGTACAGGGACCTCCAGGCCTCCTACGATGTGAACGCGTTCGAGGCTGCGAGATACTCGCACCTGAATGAAGCACGTGCCGCCGCGCGTCTGGCCCTTCGGCTCGGCGCCTCGCCGCACGGAGGCCGAGGCGCGGGCCCGCCGCCCGCCGCTGCTCAGCCTTCCCCGCCCACCGAAAACTACGACCTGTGCACACCACCCGCGCCGCCCGAGCCAGCAAGTGACCTCCACGGACAGCGTGGAGGTCGCTAGACGAAGCCCGTCGCGCCTCAAGCTCTGCGTTTGCTCCTCCTCCTCCTCCTCCTCCTCCTCCTCCTCCTCCTCCTCCTCCTCCTCCTCCTCCTCGACCAAGCCTGGCGCCAAGATGTCGCTCTCAGCGCGCCACATACAACCGCGGCCCGTCCCACGAGCCTCAAAGGACCCAGTCCAGCCCCACGCCGAACGAGTCCGAGATGTGCGAGGCGGGGGGGAAGGGGCAGGCGGCGCACCCCCTCCACGGGGGCGCGCATTATCGCCGACCCTTCCTCTGCTTCCCCCGCCCCGCACCAGAGCCGGCGGCCGCCTCCGCCTGGACGACGAAAGCGGCGAGCCGGCCAAGCGGCCAGCGCTCCCAAGCCCCCCAGGGGGGCTCGGGGCGGCGAGGAAGCCCGACGTACGCCGCCATCAGCCGCCCGCGCTCCGCGTCCGCGTCCACCGCCGCGGCAGCAGCAGCAGCAGCCGCCGCAGGCGCCGCCACCGCTCCGCCAGCCAGCGCACCCGCACCGACTGGCTCCGCGGCGTCAACGCCGTCGCGAGGGGGCACCCGCGCCACTGCCGCAGGCGGCACCGGTGGCGCCGCAGCGGCGGGCGTGACAGCCCACTCGTCGTCGATGGACGCCATGTCGTCGTCGCCGAGGGCGTCGGGGGCCGCCATGGCCACGAGCGCAAGCCCGAGGCCCGCGCCAGTAGCCCCAGCGGCGGCGGCGCCGCCGCCATCGTCGGCGCGAGCTGCAGCACCAGCGGCTCCAGCAGCAGCAGCGGCGGCCCGCCGCTCGGCCAGACGCCGCCTGCGCCTGCGACGACGCGCTGCTTTGCCCGCGGCAGCGGCAGGCGGCGCATCTCCAGGTCGCGGGGCGTCTTCATGCGGTGCACCGCCATCGGCCGCGTCGGCACCAGCCCCAGAGGGCCGCGTCGACAGGCCGAGGAGGTCGGAGCCCGTGCGGAGGGCGGCCGCCACGGCGGCGGCGACGAGGGGGCGCCCTGCGCCGCCCTCCGCCGCGCAAGCCGCAGCCGCCCACACGAGAGGCGCGAGCGTGGCCAGAGCATGGCCACGCGCGAGGACCGCAGCCATGCCGCGTTCGAAAGAACCCCGGCGCGCGCGAGGCTAGAGCCCAAATGGCTTGAGCCAAAATGGCTTGAGCCAAAAGGGTGCGGATCTCCCTCCTCCTCCTTCTCCTCCTCCTCCTCCTCTTCCTCCTCCTCCTCCTCCTCCTCCTCCTCCTCCTCCTCCCTGCGAGAGTCTCAAGTCAGACGCGGCCCGTCACCCACATGTTTGCGCCACGGGTGGAAGTTCCCTGGGCAGACATGCCGAGGACGTCTCGAGCGATAGCCCGTGTTGAACGTGATCAACCCTCTCTTCGTGCAATTGTGGGGCCATGCTGGGGCGAAGGAGCCTGGTGATACGGCGTGAGCTACAGCTTGAGAGCGGGGATCGCTGCATGCACAGGTGGGTGTTGGAGCGAGCCAGGACGAACGTGCCCGCCGCCAAAACGAGGGCCACGCACGGAACTCAAAGTGCACCCCAACGGTGGAGGTGTTGCAACATGTCAGAGGGAACGTGTTGGGCCTTCAGGCCCGAGCCACGTAGTGAAAACGAGTCGGCGGAACGCACTTGGCCGCCGTGCCGATATCTCTGCGGTGGTGCGTCGAGGGGGAGCGATCTGAGAGAAAGACGGATGGAGGAGGAGGGCGAGGAGGAGGAGGAGGACGAGGAGGAGGAGGAGGCAGGAGGAGGGGGGGAAGCAAGAGGTAGAGAGAGGAGGAGGAGGGCGAGGGGGGAGGGAGGAGGGGGATGAGGAAGTAGAGGGAGGTGAGCGAGGAGCGAGGAGGACAAGGAGAAGCTATAAGGGAAGGCGGAGGAGGAGGAGGAGGAGGAGGAGGAGGACAACGACGAGGTATGGGGGAGACGGCGAGGAGGCAGGTGGGGGGAGGAGATTGAGGAAGAGAAGGAAAAAGAGGTATGACGAGGCAGGGGAGGTGGAGGAGGAGGAGGAGGAGGAGGAAGAGGTTGGATCCTCCTCCTGGTTTTCTGCAGGTTTCTCGAGCGGGTGGTCGACTCCGTGGTGGTCGGCGGCATGGGGGAGCTGGTGATAGAGGCCTACGAGGATCGAGAGGGGGGAAATACCCACCCACGGCCACGAGGCCTTTCAGGCCCATTTGGTCTTCCTCCCTCCGCCTACCTTCGCTTCCTCCCTCCTCTCGACAACCAGTTGGTGGACTGGAATTGCATCTTCCTGAGCACTGATGATGGCTTCTCTAGTGTCCCTCGCAGTCTTTACTGCCCTTGTGGGACGGCTCGGACTTATTCGGCGTATGTGGGTGGCCCGATATTGTTGACAAATTGCTTACACCCGACCAGATCCGTCCCGTCGGCTACGCACCGCTTGGTGGGCAAGACGCAGACTGGTGAGCGTGCCCATGCCGTTGTCATGACGAGTTGCACGCAGTGATCCTACCTCCGTCTGCGCTCTTCTACGGTGCATGCGTACACTCAGGGGATCTTGATTGTCTCACTGAGGAATCGGTTGGGCCAGGCGAGAGTGTTCCGTGGTCCCGCCGTGGCCGCCTCGTGGCCGCCTCGTGCGCTGTGTGGGCCTGGCGAGACTTCGCCACGCTTCCGCCCGTGGCCGCCTCGTGGCCGCCTCGTGCGCTGCTTGGGCCTGGCCAGGTTTTGCCGCGCTGCCGGTCCTCGTGCCCGCCTCCTGCGCTGGGTGGGTCTGGCGAGGTCTTCGCCCCGCGGACGCCTCCTGGCCGCCTCGTGGCCGCCTCGTGCCCCGGGCGGGCCATGCTGCCGCCCGTGGCCGCCGCGCGACCGCCTCGCACGCCGTGTGGGCCCGGCGAGGTCCGCCACGCTGCCGCCTCGTGGCCACCTCGTGCGCTGCGTGTGTGGGTCTGGCGCGGCGCTGCCACGCGGTCGCCCCTGTGGCCGCCTCGCGGGCGCACCGTGCGTGCACTGCACGGCTCACGCCACGGAGATTGCCTCCCATGGCTTGCGCCTCTTAGCCCACAGGTCCACAGGGTTCACCACGCAGCTTGCGCCGCGTGACTCGCGCCTCGTTAGCTCGCACCACGCAGATTGCACCACTGAGCTTACACCACGTGGCTCCCGCCACAGACACTGCATGTAGAAACGCTTCGCGTAACACCACCAGCCCCATCCAGAAACAATGCCCAGACGAGTTACCCTGATCAGGGATGTGGAGGAGCCTGCAGTGGAAAATGAAGCTGGGTAAAACGTCGTACGCTAAGAGGAGGAGGATGGAGGAGGACATGTGAGATGCAGGAGGAGGAAGATGAGGAGGAGGAGGAGGAGGAGGAGGAGGAGGGCAAGGAGAACGGGCAGAAGCCTCTTGGATGCCTCTTGGAGTCTTTTCGGATTTCTTCTGAGAGCTTCTTGGAGTTCTCTTGGTGTGTTTTGGGGTCTTTTGGCAGTCCCAGGGGTATCGTGAGGTGTTTGGGGTGCCTCTGGGAAGCCTCTTTGGGCCTTTGGGGGTCTCTTGGGAGCCTATTGGGGGCATCTTGGGGGCCTCTTTGGGGCCTC
Organism: Prorocentrum cordatum; assembly: GCA_963575745.1. Lineage (NCBI taxonomy): Eukaryota > Dinophyceae > Prorocentrales > Prorocentraceae > Prorocentrum > Prorocentrum cordatum. Next base: position 62,955 of record CAUYUJ010000255.1, on the reverse strand, counting down.
TTGGGGCCTCCTGAGCACCTCTCGGTGCCGTCTTGGGGCGCCCTTGGGAGCCTGGGGGGCCTTGGAGGAGATCGATCAAAGGATGGGGGCTCCTCAACTAGAGTCCCCCCCCCTTGGAGGCCAACAGGTGGCCAACAACCTTAGTAACATGAGTGAGTTGGGCTTCCTCGCCGAGGCCATCCTGTACGCTCTAACAACCCGCGGCCGGTCCCCTCCAGACCCAGGGGGGGGGGGCAGGGGGAGGGGTCAAAACGCCCTCCCCGCCCGTAACCCGCGTCACGCACTGTCACCCGCCCTCCCAACACAGAAGTAGCACCCGAGCTGCAGCGCGTTCAGCGGTAGGTAGGCTTTGAATGGACAGCTACTGGGAACCAAAACAGACCCCATGTGCGCAACGCTGGGGCGAGGTGCGCCAGGCGCGCCACGCGCACCAGGTGCGCCAGGCCACCCTGTGGCCGAAGCGTGCCGGGCACGCCTGGTGCGCCAGTTGCGCCACGTGATCCACGTGCGCTATGTGTGCCACATGTTCCAGCCGCGCAAAGTGCTCCGCGTCCGGGGCACGCGCAGAGTGTGCCAGGTGCGCCTGCGCGCGTCGCAGTACACATCGCGAAATGTGTCGGCCCCCACCACCCCTGTCGAAATCCAGTGCGCAATCGCGGCGGGGTGGCCAGCACAGCGTCTGGTGGGCCTGCACATAGCAGGCAATATGCCAGCATCCCCGCCGTCCCAGTCAAAACCACTGCGCAGTGATCGCGGGGTGCCCGCGCATGATCCAGATCTTGTCGCGAAGTGCATTCTATTTCGTTTAGGGATGCTGGCCCTGCGCGCAGCAGGGAACATTATGGCACCCCCCGCCGTCCCTGTTAAAATCAAGACAAACTGCTCGCGCACCCCCCCGATCATGACCCAAGTTATTTGCCCCAGAGTGGATTGTTCACTGTTCTTTGACAGGGATGGTGTGGGGTTGCCCTCATTGGTCCTGGTTGGATGCTGGTCGCCTGGGGGAGAGTGCATGTGTGTATTAATAGGGAACAGTGAAAAGCTTCTACCCGAATTGAAAGAATGAAGAACGGGGTTGGAAGAGGAAGCGCTCTAAACCACTCACGTCGTAGAGGGCTGGTGGGGTTACTGCATCGATGGCACCACTTAGTCTGCAACAGGTAGCCTACACCACATAGCTCACACCGCATAGATCGCAACACAGAACTTACGCCACACAGATCATGTCACATATTTGCTCCAAATAGCTTACACTGCGTAGTTCACACCACATACATTGCACGACATATATTGCGCCACACAGCTGACATATCACAGCTCACACCGTATAGATCACTCGTCATAGATCACACTGTATAGCTCACACATCCACAGTGCAACGTCTCATTGTTTGAGGCCCGCGCTGGCAAACATCTTTCATCATGTGTTGAATATCTTCTGCAGCCCACCAGTGCGTGCTTAGGGATGGCACAGGCTGCGACGGTGAACGTGTGAGATGTTCGGATATTTACCCGTCAGGGCTTCGCCCCCTGCCGCCGGCCCCCTCTCTGTCAGAATCGGATATACCAGAGTCGCCTCGGTGCGTCTCGGCGCTGCCTTGGCGCATCTGGGAACACCATGCGGGGGCGGATAGGAGTCATCAGCGCATATTGAGACGTTGACGTTTTCCTTGTTGCCTTTGGCCCATCTTGCCACTGTGCCTGGGTTGTGGGTCTGAGGCCTCATATATATATATATATATATGTATATATATATATCTACATATATCTATATATATATACATATATATATATATATATATGTATATATATATATATATATATATATGTGTTGGGGTGTGGGGAGCCTCTCGGGGGCCTCTTGGAGGCGGTTTGGGCGCCTCTTGGCGGCCTCTTGGGGCCTCGTGGGGTCTATGTTTGGCCTCTTGGATGCCTCTCGGGCGCGTCCTGGGCGCCTCTTGGGGCCTCTTGGGGCGTCTTGGCGGCTCATTAGGGTCCTCCTGTGGGCTTCTCGGGGCACCAATATAGAATGTTCGGTTTGTGGTCCCCTGCTCGGGCCCTTCTTGGGGCCGTCTTGGGGCCCTCTTGGGCCGTCTTGAGCGCTTCTTGGGCCATCTTGGAGCCCTCTTGGGCTGTCTTGGGGCCCTCTTGGAGGCCTCTTAGACTGGCTTGGGGCGGTCTTGGGAGCTTCTCGAGCCGTCTTGGAGCGTCGGAGGGCCGACGGTGCGAGAGGCTAAAATCCTTGAAAGACGTACGTCAGCTCGACCATTTTGACCTCTTGACCTCTTCGGGCTCTCTCAGGAAGCCTCTTGGAGCCCTCTTGGGCAGTCTTGGAACCATCTTCGGGCGCCTCGGAGCACACTTGGCCACAGCAATGCGAATATGGAATAGCTTGCAAGGGTTTCTGGCCTCGGGGACGTGAATATGGTTTGATTTACTAGGGTGTCTTGTCTCGGGAACGCAACAATTCTTGTGCGTTTTACGAAGGTTTGCGGCCTCGGGGACGCGAGCATTGCGTCATTCACGAAGGAGTATGGCCTCGTGGGTGCGATTATCATGTATTTTACGTGTCCCCTCCCCGCCCGAGAATTCAGGCAACGCGATCCGGGTGTGGTAAATTGCTCTTTTTGGGCTCCCCCCCCCTCGCGCGGACGTCCACAGTTTACAATAGGAAGCAGAAAGCAGGACTGTATCATTGGAGACCTGAAGCTGCAACTGGCGCAGGGAGCAGCAACCTCGGCCTGCAGCCTGGTGGCCCCACAAGGGGACCGGCGGACATGAGCTGAGGACTGAGGGGCTAAGTCATCCTTGTGGACTCTGCGAGGTTCTCCTCTCCCCTCCCTTGGAGCTGCCCGACCCGGGTGGCGACCGGTTGCGGGGAGTGGATTCGGGGGGCGCCCCGTTGTGCTGGTCTTGCCTCTCGGACAGAGAACCTGTTCGGGCGAAGAGGACTATGCACATGCACCGATCCTGGCAAGGCCCATCCTTGACCCAGGATCGGTGCATATGCCTTCCTGGCCAAGGTCGGAGGGCGTATGCACCGATCCTGGGCTCAGGATGGGCCTGGCCAGAATCGGTGTATGTGAATGGTTCTTTTCCCTCTACCTGTGGGGCGTCATCCTCGCTCCCTCCTCGAGCTCTGGTTCTTTCCCGGGGTCGGGTGGCCCCCCCCCCGCCGCTTCCGGCAAGGTCGATCTCGCGCGGGGTGTGTGGCATGCAGGAGTCGGGGGCGGCAAAGAGGGGGGGGATGACTAGGGGGGGGTGGGATATCATGGCGGGGGCCATGATACCTCCCCGGACTTCATGGCGCAGCTCCTTATTTCATGACGTCCCTGGCCCCCACCCTGGGCCGCGCACGTGCCGCGGGTCATGATTTGCGCCCCCCCCCTCGTGGACGCCCCACCTTCCTGCGACTTGGCCGCCCCCGAAGGAGCGGGTAGCGTCGGGCTGGGGTTTAAGGTGCGGCACGGCTCCTTTCCTGCGCGAGAGCTGCCTGCTTGCTGTGCTGCTCCTGCGGTGCGCGCACTGCGATGGTGCGCGGCGCCCTCCTCCTCCTCCTCCTACTCTCCTCCTCACCTCCTTCCTCCTCTTCTTCCTCGACCTCCTCCTCCTCCTCCTCCTCCTCTCCTTGTCGATGGTCTCGCAATAAATTCCACGGCGCCGCTGTCGGCGTTCTGGTGCCTCGCGCAGACCGCGCGAGGCCTCCTCGCCGGATTTTGTCGGGGGCAGGGCGTTGTGTGCGTGTGGCGTGCGGGAGCGGGAGTTCCCCCAAGACCGGGGGCAACGCAGGCGGGCCCCCGGGGGGGTCCAGAGTCGGCCTTTGCGCCCAAGTCCCGGCGGACATCGGATCCTGGCCAGGTGGATTGCGTGCATTCCCGCAAGGGACTGGGCCCAAGTTGGGCATGTGGGTGCCTGGCGGTTTTTCCTGGACTGCTGCTGCGAACCCCCCTGGAACCCGTAAGAACTAAAGGAGGACCGAGGATCGAAGCGTTTGGACGTTGCTGTTTTTGTCTGCCTCCTCGGGGCCTGGGGGCGCACTCGTCACCACGGCTGGGTCCGCCTCGAAAGGTTCAGGTCTAGGTCTGTTGGGTCTTCGTGGGCCCTCGAATGTTACTCTCCCGCCACCGACGTCGCGGAAGAAGAGACGATGCCGTGAGCAACACACGAAAAAAAGCTCCGGATCGACTCCCGAGGGTCTCGGGGCCCGACACGTGCCAAACGCGTGCCCGCCCACGACGCCTGGAGGTCAAGTGCAGGTTCCTCCTGGTCGAGGCTTGCCCAGGCCTCCCGCATGGCCACATGGAGCCAGGGCAGTTAGACGGGGTAGGGGGGTCGCATCACATCGCGTCTGCAGTAAGGCGCGACACGGGGTAGGGCGATCGCATCACGTCGCGTCACATACCCCATCCCGACATCGCCGATGCATCGTCGGTGCATCGGCGATTCGGTGCGACCATGGGGCCCCGTTGGCTCCAGACCTCTCGTCATCTGTCGACTCCTGCCCCAAGATTATATTTTTCCAGTCCGGGGGTCTCAACATTGGTTTCGGGACGCCGAACGTTGTGAACAAAGTCTGCAGCAGTGGTTTCCACTCGCCACACGGCTAGATCTATGGAGGTAAGAGGACGTCTCGGGAGGTCCCTCGAGGGCCCTAGACATCCCCGGAGGCCTCTGGAGGCCTCATCGGAGGCTCAGAAGGAGATCCAGGTCGACGCCCAACAACCTATATCCTGTACCTTCGAACCTCGAGCGTTGGGTACCAATGCTGTCACGCTCCCTGGAGGAGGAGCTAAGGTCGTTGAACATGCATGCCCTCCTCAACTGCGCCGGGGATCGCGAGCAGCTTGACGCCCTGCTCGAGGCCCATAGGGGCGCCCGAAGCAGGAGAGGCGAGGATAAGGAGGAGGAGGAAGGAGGAGGAGAGGAGGAGGAGAGGAGGAGAAGGAGGGGGAGGGAGGAGGAGGAGGAGGAGGAGGAGGAGAAGGTGAAGGAGGCGGAGCGGGAGGAGGAGGAAGCGGAGGAGGAGGAGGAGGAGGAGGAGGAGGAGGCGGAGGAGAAGGAGGAATAATAATCTCAATGCTATTAAGAAGGATAATATGAAGCATAAGCATAAGCAAAAACATAATATTAAGAGGACCACTAATAATAAGTGGACTGGTCATATTAATAATAATAATAAGAGTAGTAATTATATTAAGGGTACGACTACTAATCTGATTAACACTGACAACAAAAATACAACAACAGCCATTCATACTAATACTAATACTGGGACTAAACAGAATATTACCAATAATAAGGATGCTCATCATATCGATAATTTTGAACACAATCCTGAAACTGCTACTTTCCTTACTACAGCAAACAATAAGGGAACTGATAGTAGTACTAACACTATGAAGAAGAAGAAGAAGGATGATACTACTAATACTGGTAATGAGAGTAGCATGTATACGAATACTAATACTACGAATAAAAAGAAGAGGAGGAGGCGGAGGAGGAACAGGAGGCGGAGGAGGAGGAAGAGGAGGAGGAGAAACAGGAGAACGAGGCGGAGGAGGAGGAGGAGGAGGAGGAGGAGGAGGATGAGGAGGAGGAGAGGACAGGGAGGAGAGACAGGAGGAGGAGGAGGGGGGAGAGGAGGAGGAGGGGAGGAGAGGAAGGAGCGGGAGAGGGAGAAGTGGAGGAGAGGAGGAGGAGGACGGAGGAGAGCGGAGGAGGAGGCGGAGGAGGAGGGAGAGGAGGAGGAGGAGGGAGGAGGAGGAGGAGGAGGAGGAGGAGGAGGAGGGTTGGGGGACTTGCCAGGAAACGCGCGCTCGCATCCCCCCTCAGTAGGATTGAGGGGGATGCTTGCAGCACTCTTGCCGCCCGTGTCCCAGTGCCCCCCGAACACCTGCCTCGCATGCGCCTGGCGGGAAACTTCCTTCTTCGCCCTCTACCCCACGAGACCCCCTTCAAAGGAGGGAGGCTCCTTTGTTCGCATCGGCGGGGGTCGCTCCGCGATTCTGGGGGGGGGGCCTCCCTACGTGAACTTGGTGGCGTCTCGCAGAGACTGGCCACTGCTAGCGCGTCGCGCAACGCGCGGTGGCGCAGTTGCGTCGAAGCGGCGACTGGCGGCTGGAAGTTTCGCTTAGAAGGGGCAGTTGCGTCGAAGCGGCGACTGGCGGCTGGAAGTTTCGCTTAGAAGGGGAAGAGGAGGAGGAGGAGGAGGAGGAGGAGGAGGAGGAGGATGAGGAGGAGGAGGAGGAGGAGGAGGAGGGGTGGGAGGAGGAGGAGGAGGAGAGGAGGAGGAAGGAGGAGAGGAGGAGGAGGAGGAAGGAGGAGGGGAGGAGGAGGAGGAGGAGGAAGGAGAGGAGGAGGGGGAGGAGGAGCGAGCAGGAGGAGGAGCAGGAGGAGAGCAGGAGGAGGAGGAGGAGGAGGAGGAGAGGAGGAGGGAGGAGGAGGAGGAGGGAGGAGGAGGAGGAGGAGGAGGAGGAGAGGAGGCGGAGGATAGAGGGAGGAGGAGGAGGAGGAGGAGGAGGAGGAGGAGGAGGAGGAGGAGGAGGAGGAGGAGGAGGAGGAGGATGGGGGGGGAGGTGGAAGAGCAGGATCAGGGGAGGAGGAGAGAGGAGAAGGAGGAGGAGAGGAGGAGGAGGAGGAGGAGGAGGAGGAGGAGGAGGAGGAGGAAGGGGAGGAGGAGGGTCTCGCTTGGCGGCTGGAAGTGTCGCGCCGCTGCGCGACTGGGCACTGCGCGCGTTGGCGGGGGCGTCGCGCGGGGCTGGCGCCTCTTCGTCGCACCGGCGGGAGCCTCGCTCCGCGACGGGCCTTGGCGCCGCACTGCGCGAGTGGATGCGCGCGCGCGGGCGGGAGCCTCGCGCGGGGGAGCTGCGCTGCAGCGAGGCACCGCGGGGTCCGCGAAGTGCGCTTGATGAAATCTTCGGGGCTCCACTGGGGAATCCTTAGGAGCCCCGAGGAAGCTTACAGCATTCCGTAGGAGATCCTGCATCCGGACCCGCGGGGAAGTCCTCGGACAGTGAGGGTCATCTTCTTCCGGGTTCCGTTGGGGATCAGCAGGATTCAAGACGTTCTTGGGGTTGGGGTTGCTGGAGAAATGCGCAGAGGAATTCCCCAGGATTCGGTCCTGAGGAATTCTTGGGGATCCGCATTGTTCATGCAGGCACCCGTGCGATGTCTCGGAGCTTCCTCAGGCCCCCAGTGGAATCTAATCTACATCGTGATGCTGAGGAGGTCGCTCAGGAAAAAATCGGGCTGCTGGGCAATGGCAAGAACCAGATCATTTTGAATAATCCCAATCCCCCAGGGAAGTCCCAGGGGCAGGAGTCCCAACCGGAGGCCCGCAGGCTGGGCACCATGGGGGACCCCCCGGTCAGTTCTTCGCCAGGGGTGTGCTGGAGCTCTCTGTCTCGAGTCTATGTGTGGCGCGCCACTCAGAGCCCCGTCTAGGCCATGCAGAGGCTGAACGAGTGCTCGTCTAATTCGTACGGGGCTCGGACGAGGATAAATCCAGAACGGTCCGGAACGCTCCCAGAGCGTTCCGAAACGCCCTGAGAAGGCCGCGGCGCCCGAGGCATTCTCCAGAGCCGCCCGACCTCAGAGGTTCGCGATGGATCCTCGCTCGAACGCGTCCCCGCCCTGGCCTCGTCCTGCTGCTCCGCGCCGCGCGGAGGAGGCGCAGAGACCGCCCCTGTGCGCCGCTGGAGCGCGGGCGAGCCTGCTCGCGCCCGGCGCGCGTCGCGCGCGGCGCTCGCTCTCGCTTCTCCGGGCGGCGGGCGCGGCGGAGCGGGGGTCAGGCAGAAGGCTGCCCTGCCTTATCGGCAGCCGCCCTCCTGCAACGTCTCCGCCGTGCGCCTCGGGACTCGACGGGGGAGGAGGAGGCGCCCGAGGGAGGAGAGAGAGAGGCACGAGGGGGGACGAGAGGCGGAGGAGGAGGCAATTGCCGCCTGCGATCCGATCCGATGTGGCCCTCAATGCGCTGGCCGGGGCCGCCTCCTCGGAGGAGGAGGCAATTGCCGCCTGCGATCCGATCCGATGTGGCCCTCAATGCGCTGGCCGGGGCCGCCTCCTCCTCCCCCTCCTCCTCCTCTCCTACCCCTCCTCCCTCCTCCTCCTCCTCCTCCTCCTCCTCCCCCTCCTCCTCCTCCTCCTCCTCCTCCTCCTCCTCCTCTCCTCCTCCTCCTCTCTCCTCCTCCTCCTCCTCCCACCCTCCTCCTCCTCCTCCTCCTCCTCCTCCATCCTCCTCCTCTCCTCCACTCCCTCCTCCTCCTCCTCCCCCTCCTCCCGGGCAAGCATCGCCGGGGCGGCCCGACCAGGCACGGCGATTCCGACTTTCGTTCCGATTAGGAGGATTTTCCCCGCCAGCGACCCGATCCAATATCCAGACCCGGTAGCCTAGCCATTTGACCCCGCTTCAGGCCTGGGGCCGGGAGGAGGAGCGAGGAGGAGGAGAGAAGAGGAGGAGGAGGAGGAGAGGCAGAGGAGCGGAGGAGGAGAGGAGGAGCGAGGAGGCGGAGGAGAGAGAGAGGAAGTGAGTCGGAGGAGGAAGAGGAGAAGCGAGGAGGACGCAGGAGGATGAGGATGAGAGGGGAGGAGGAGGAGGAGGAGGAGGACGAGGAGGAGGAGAGAAGGAAGGAGGGGAGGAGGTAAGTAGAGGAGGAGGAGGAGGAGGAGGAGGAGGAGCGAGGAGGAGGTGAGTGAACCAGGCACTTTCTCGTCGGGGTGTGGTTTCCCTGAGGGCCCAGAGGCCAGCACGGATGTCTAGGAGTCCAGGTGGTGAGCCAAAAACGTCACGGTTTCGTGTGGCACTGGATGTCCGGGGGAGGGGGGAGGGGGGGACACGGCGGATGAGGAGTAGGACAAGGCGGAGAAGGCGGATGAGCAGGAGCAGGAGCAGGACGACGACGACGACGACGACGACGACGACGACGACGACGACGACGACGACGACGACGACGACGACGACGACGACAACATCATCTCCACTCGCCGCTCCATGCCGTTCCGTGCAAGATGAGATGGCATCTAAGTCGGGGTCATCTCAGCCAATTGGTCGTCTCAGATGGTTTCGGGCTGAAGCCAGACATCGAGTGAATGACGAGATCGGGGTTGTCTGTGCGTTCGCTTAGGCCTGGGTCGGGACAAGTATCGGCAGTTACGTCGGGCCCTGTTCCAGGTATTGCGCAGTCGCTAGGCGTGGCAGAGCACTATGCGCCTTTTCCGCGGTGGTTCTCATGGGGGCGAAGGCAACCATAGCCGCCGACCGCCAGACTTTGTTTTGCCTTGTAGACGGACCCAGATGTGGTGTGCATTTCTAACCAAGCCCGTTGGAACGCCTGGAGGCCAATGTTCTTGAAGCTCGAGTACATACGCAAAGATCGTCGAGTGCCAGTGTGTATGTCGTCCCGGAAGTCTCAGACTTCCTAGTGAACGCTTCCCCTGCGTTACGGTGTCTGATAAGCATGCTAGGCGTAGGACATCATCTGGTTGCAGTAGATCATGTCGGCAGGCAACAAGTTCGGTTCGGGCAGGTACCCTTCAGAAGCTAAGTGTGTCTTTTTAGCTGGTTGTAGAACCAGGAAATCTGGGCTGAAGCGTCTTGGGTCGCTTTCCTTGTGGAGGGTCAACTTGTAATCACCGTCGAGCTAGATCAGTATGAAATGGGCCCCCCCCCCAATACGATCGATGGGGGGTGGGGGTGCGGACAAGGTGACAGAACACGAAACCAATCGCAACGTATGTGTCCAGGATGCGTGCCCAGGCGTTCCGATGTGTTGGCCAAGGTGCACGGTTTTCACATTCATTGGGTGTTGGGCGATGCGCTCTCTTCCAGTACCCAGTGCGGGAAACACGGGGAGAGGCAGGTCGAGGACCTCGGCCTTTGATGCCTCCGCAAGCCTGGGCCCGCGACGCAACGGGCACTCACGTTAATCCTCCGTGGCGTGGACCCTGCCAGGAGGAGGCAGCGATCCCCTTCCAGCCCTTTGCCGGCTGTACTATATATATATATATATATATATGTGTTTAGTGACTCCATCGAGGAATTAACTTGCCCGAGGCTCCAGAGTATCCAGTGGTGGATGCGCAGCGGGGGGTGTAGGAGGCGGAGGAGGAGGAGGAGGAGGCGTAGGATGTGGTGGATGAGAGAGGAGAGGAGCAGAGATAGAAGGAGAGAGGGAAGGAGGAGGGGAGGAGGAGAGGAGGAGGAGGAGGAGGGGCATCCGTGGAGAGAGGAGAGAGGAGGAGGAGGAGGAGAGGAGGAGGAGAGGAGGAGGAGGAGAGAGGAGGCGTGTGAGGCGGAGGGTTCCTGGCCCCGCCGCCATTTCCTTCCTCCTCCTCCTCCTCCTCCTCCTCCTCCTCCTCCTCCCTCCTCTCCCCCCCTTTTTCTCCTCTCCCCCACCTTTCTCTCGCCTCCTACCTCCTCTCCCCCTCCTCCTCCTCCTCCTCCTCCTCCCTCTTCCACCTCCTCTTCCTTTCTCTTCCTCCTCCTCCTGGGTCCTCCTCTCCTCCTCCCTCCTCCTCCCCACAACCACTTCCTCCTCCAGCCTTCTCCATTCTCCTCTCCTCCTCCTCCTCCTCCCTCTTTCCCTTCTCCTCCTCCTCCTCCTCCTCCTCCTCCTCTTCTCCACCTTCTCCTTTCATGTTACTGAGCCAAGGACAATCGGACCACGACCGCAGGCGCCCTCCGACGGGCCCCTCCGAGCGTTCGCTGGCCGTACCCCACGACGATTTTGGGGGGACGGACCACCACGGACCGAATGCACGTTCCGCGGGGCTGTGTTTCGGCGTTTCCCACCCAGGCCGCATTTCCCACTATCTTTGGTGCCCCCGCCCCGTCCACCTCGTCTGTCGTCCTCGTGCCGTCGTCCTCCCGTGCCCTGTGCATCTTCCGCCTCGCTCTTGGCCTCCGTGTTCCACAACCCAGCACTCGACCTCACCCCCGAGAGTGGGATCTGAGCCACCACTGGTGGCTTCTATATATATATATATAGATAGATACACATCATTATGGCTGAATAAGCGGTGTCTAAGAGCATCATAGGTCGCCTTCAACGCTCCCGCTGCACTTTTGAGGTGTTGAAAGCTGTCCAGGGCAGGATGCCAGATGATTGCTCCATGCTGCCCCCTCCGCCCCACGCATCTCTACCCTACAGGTGTTTGAAGCCCACCGCGAAGCGTTGAGCCCGTCTGAGGGCACCCGGACCATGCGGTACTGGCACTCCTCTTGCTCATCTTCGTTTCCTCCTACTCCTCCCCCTTCCTCCTCCTCCCCTCCTCCCCCCCGCCGTGACTCTGACGCGTCGCACACGCATGTGGCTCGCGACGAAGGTAGACACCCACACCCTGGAAGATCGGGGCTGACGTACTTCCGCCCCGCAGTGGGGTAGACTGCATGTCCAGTGGGCAGCTCAGCATCCTCATGCAGTCCACCCTCCCCTCTCTCATCGACCTGCGCCGCCCGCCGGCTGGCGGCTGCCATGACGACCAGCACGCGGCAAAGGGAACGTGCCCGCCTGACGTACGCCCAGAGGGCCAACCTCCTCCTCCTCCTCCTCCTCCTCCTCCTCCTCCTCCTCCTCCTCCTCCTAGCTGGACCTCGTCAATGGCCTCTTCACTCCCCCTCCGCCTGGCATGGACCCGCGCGGCCGCCTCGGCGGCCTGGGCGCAAGGGGGGGGACGACGCGGGACGCGACGTGCGGAACGCCGGCCGTGCCGGCGCAGCGCTGGACGCCGAGGGCGCCGCGAATCGCTACGAGCAGGCCGAGGAGTACAGTCGGGGCGCTGAAGAAGGAGCCCTTTTCGTTGGGGAGGGGCTCGGTGTTCCTTGATTGTTTCAAAGTTTGCCTCGGGTTTTCCTGAGGTTTGCCATGGGAAATCGAGGTTGAACTTATGGGAAAAAGGGGCCTCGTTCCTCATTCAGGGTTCCTTAGGTCGACGCCCCGACTGTACGGGATTCCGGGGCGCGGTGCGGATCTTCTGCACGATCGTGGCGCCGACCGTCTCCATTGGCGTGGTGCGGATCGCCCAGCTGATCTTCTTCATGGGCCTACAGATCCTTGCCATGAATTGGGTGCGGACCTTCATCAGGAGCGTGCGGATCTTCTACGCTATCGCTGTGCTGACCGTCTTCCTGGGCGTGGTGGTGCGGATCGACTTGCAGATCGTTTTGTCATCGCCATGAGCTGGATATGGATCCTGACGTCCTCTGGGTTCGGGCCGGTGCGGGACTTGTTCGTGCACTACCTCTTACGCAGACCGCGCCATGCACTGGGAGTGCCCAGGCCACCATACATGGTTCTGTAGCGGGTCTCCTTCAGCAGGGTCGCGCGGATCCTCCACGTGTTCGTGGTGCCGACCGTCTCCATGGGTGTGGCGCGGCCGTCCTGCGGATCCCACGCACGGGCCTGGAGGACTTTTGTCATGGGCAGGGTGTTGGTCCTCTTCCAAAGCGACGGGCGTGCCTTCCACATGGTCGTCTTTCGGATTTCCAAGACGGCCCCCCTCGAGCGTTCGCCGACATCGTCTAAAGGAGGAGGAGGAGGAGGAGGAGGAGGAGGAAGAGGAGGGAGGAGGAGGAGGAAGAGGAGGAGGAGGAGGAGGCAGGAGGAGGCGGAGGAAGGAGGGGGAGGGGGAGGGGGAGGGGGAGGGGAGGGGGAGGGGGAGGGGGGGGGGGGGGAGGGGAAGGGGGAGTGGGAGGAGGAGGAGGAGGAGGGGGGGGGGAGGGGGGAGGAGGAGGGAGGGAGAAGGGGGAGATGGAGGAGGAGGAGGAGGAGGAGGAGGAGGACGTGGCCCACCAACAGTTTCGATACTTTGCTCGACGAGACGACTCTTGTGTGGGTGGGCTTCGCCGTCGCGGAGCTGGACGAGCCTGGCGAAGCCGAGGATGCTCTCGGGGGCAGCGGCTGCGCGAGGAGCGACCTCTGGAGCAACGACGAGGGGGGGGGATGCCGATGCTTCTGCCTGCGCCTCTGAAAGCGCGGAGCAATTCTTTGCGAGGCGTGAGGAGGGAGGAGGAGGAGGAGGAGGAGGAGGAGGAGGAGGAGGAGGAGGAGGAGGAGGAGGAGGAGGAGGAGGAGGAGGAGGAGGAGGAGGAGGGGGAGAGGAGGAGGAGGAGGAGGAGGGAGGAGGAGGAGGAGGAGGAGGAGGAGGAGGAGGAGGAGGCGGAGGAGGAGGAGGAGGAGGCGGAGGCGGAGGAGGAGCAGAGGTGCATGGGGCGGGGGGTGCGCTCCAGTGAGGAGGGCGGGTAGCCCTTCGCCACTCCGAGGTCGGCGGCCTCGCCCCCATCCGTTGCCTGCCTGCCTCCTCCCCCCTCCTCCTCTCCTCCTCTCCTCGTCCTCCTCTCTCCTCCTCCTCCTCCTCCTCCTCCTCCTCCTCCTCCTCCTCCGTCTCTCGCCTCTCTTCCGCGACTGGTGTTTTCTGCGTGTGCTCTCCCGCCCTTGGCTCGGGGTCGTGCGGAGGTCCGCGCGGATTTCTCGGATCCGCGCGGACTTCTCGGATCCGCGCGGGCCTCCGAGTTTTTATGCTGATGCCACTTGTTGTTCCCCTATTGGTTCCGTGGCCCCTCTCGCTTGTCTCGCCCGCCGTTCTCCCCGCCTGTCGTTCCCTTCTCGTCGTCGGTGCTGGGCGAGGCTGGTCTTCTCAGGAACGCAGTGCTGGGGGGGCCCCGCTAGTGCGGTGGTCGCTTCTTGCCAGAATTGCAGAGCGAGTCTCCGCAGGCAGCGGAGCGGAAACGACAAGGAGTTTCCTCGTAGATGCTCCTATATCCAGCGCGTTCGAGATGTTCAGGCTGCGGCCTCCAACGGCTCCACCACCACCACCACATCCTCCTCCATCCTCGTTCCGTGGCCCTTTTTCCCGGAAAGGGCGCCGGCCCAGGGTTCTCTTTTAGTAGGTAAACCTGTCCCCCGGTGCCAACTTGAGGGAGGCCGGCGAATTTTTTCCCTGATAAATAACGAGGTCGAAGGAGGCCGGCGAATTAAAATTTGAGGATGTCTCGAGCGAAACGCTTGTTTTTGAAATCCCGATCGATTAATCACAGGGTGCGGGCCACTTTTTCGTGTGTTGAGGATGTCTCGAGCGAAACGCTTGCTCCGCAGAGTTTGCCGAGGATGTCTCGAGCGAAACGCTTGTTTTGCAGAGCCGACCGCGACGCGGAAAAGCGCCCCGCGCGAGGAATTTCGATGATGTTTCGACTAATTTGTTTGTTTTCCCGGAAAGGGCTCGAGCCCAGGGTTCTCTTTTAGTATGTAAACATAGTCCCCCGGTGCCTGCTTGAAGGAGGCCGGCGAATTGCCGGCGAATTTTTTCCCTGATAAATAACGAGGTCGAAGGAGGCCGGCGAATTAAAATTTGAGGATGTCTCGAGCGAAACGCTTGTTTTTGAAATCCCGATCGATAAATCACAGGGTGCGGGCCACCTCAGCACGACCACATCCCAGCACGACCACACCCCAGCACGACCACGCCCCAGCACGACCACACCCCAGCACGACCACACCCCAGCACGACCACACCCCAGCACGACCACACCCCAGCACGACCACACCCCAGCACCAGCACGACCACCCCAGCACGACCCGATCGATAAATCACAGGGTGCGGACCACCCCAGCACGACCACACCCCAGCACGACCCCACCCCAGCACGACCCCACCCCAGCACGACCACGCCCCAGCACGACCACACCCCAGCACGACCACACCCCAGCACGACCACACCCCAGCACGACCACACCCCAGCACGACCCGATCGAAAAATCACAGGGTGCGGAGCACCCCAGCACGAACCCACCCCAGCACGACCCCACCCCAGCACGACCCCACCCCAGCACGACCACGCCCCAGCATGACCACACCCCAGCACGACCACACCCCAGCACGACCACTCCCCAGCACGACCCCACCCCAGCACGACCCCACCCTAGCACGACCACACCCCAGCACGACCACACCCCAGCACGACCCCACCCCAGCACGATCACACCCCAGCACGACCCCACCCCAGCAAGACCACACCCCAGCACGACCGCACCCCAGCACGACCAAACCACAGCACGACCACACCCCAGCACGACCACCCCCCAGCACGACCACGCCCCAGCACGACCACGCCCCAGCACGACCACGCCCCAGCACGACCACGCCCCAGCACGACCACCCCCCAGCACGACCACCCCCAGCACGACCACCCCCCAGCACGACCACCCCCCAGCACGACCACACCCCAGCACGACCACTCCCCAGCACGACCACACCGCCTTGGGTGAGTGGTTGCCAGTCGTCGTGGAATGTTTCGTGGGGTGTCTCGTGGAATGTTTCGCGGGGTGTCTCGTGAAAAGTTTCGTGAGGTGTCTCGTGGAATGTTTCGTGAGGTGTCTCGTGGGCTGTTTCGTGAGGTGTCTCGTGGGATGTTTCGTGAGGTGTTGCCCAGTTGGGTATCATGAAAACGTGTCCATGCTCCACATGTCTATATCCCTTTCCGGGTTCGTGGGTCCATCATGTTGGCTCAGGCCGCCGCCTGCGCTCTGGCCGGGGCGCGCGGCTGGAGCAGCGCACTTTGCGCTGACGGGAGCCCGGCTGCGCGCGATGGTAGCATCCTGCCGCATCAGGCATCTCCGCCAGTGCATCGAGGACGGGCACGTTGCCTGGATGTCGCTGGGTATCAATGACGCCAGGATGCCGAGCCAAGGTCGTCGTGGAGCCGTTCGCCAGTGCCCCTCGCATTGAACATCGCGGGGTTATGTTGCCTGCATTTGCGGCCTGGCCACGGCGGCGCGCATCGTAGGCACCGCGGTCACGGACCGAGGACACCGGCGCAATCCACGACGGAGTGGCGTCAACATGCGGTTCGCGCTACCTGATGAGCACCGCCCGGATGGTGATGATTATGCCGGAGGCCCTCCTGGAGGTGGAGGCCGCGATGAGCACCGACCGAAGCTCGACTCCAGGCAAGGTCGGCACGACAAGTCAACGGAAGAAGCTGGACATGATCCCCCCCGGATCCACACCTCGAGGGCCCCGAGGAACCTGAGGCCAAAAGGCCTCCTGTGCACGAGACTGCGCGGGGTACCACTGGATGCAGTCCTGCTGAGCTGGTCTTCGCTCTCTGACGTCCCGTCTTTTCCAGCATCTCGGAATCACTACCTTATAGACGGAGCCAAACAGTATTCCACATCTGCAGTGGCAACGACTTCAGTCACGAAGACGTGGACACGAAGATTGGCGTGCACACCAACGATCATGTGCATCCAAACGCCCAGTTGCAATTGTTACACGGCTCTTTCGGATTCAGCAGTGCTGCCACAGCCCGAATGGAAGAGGACACTTCTTCGGTTTTCTACATGCTGCGTGCTGTCGTCGCGCGCGTCGACGGCCCTTGTCCCGTCGGCGTGACAGGGGAAGAGTACATGGGGCCCTTCGTTCCTGAAGTTATTTTGTTTCACAAGCGGTGACAAACAAATGGGAGATAATGCTGGTTACTTCGAGTGTTATGTGTGTGTGTGTGGGTTCAATGACTATGCCCGACAGCTGCTTGATGAGTTTCTGGTGGTGAGAGAAGTGAAGCCGCCGACGGGGATGCTCTACAGTCAGCTATTCGTTGGCGGCGGCCTGGGAATCTATTCTCCGGTGTTTTTCAGATGGTGAGGATTGTACTGGTAGCGCGCAGAGTTAGTGTGTAGGTGATCGAGGCAGTGGTAGAAGGGGCATTGCAGTGCCTCGCACGTATCCGCGCACGGCGGGTTGCTATGATTGTGTACAGGCAGTGCATGGTCTGCTCTTGCACTGGGATGTGTGACCGGTCGCATCATATCTACTCGTCTCCCGGCTGTGTCGACCCGGTGCGCCCTCGGGGGTGGAGTTCCCAATCCCTCCTCGTGATCCTCCTCCTCCCCTCCTCCTCCTCCTCCTCCTGCTCCTCCTCCTTCTCCTCCTTTCCTCCTCCCTCCTTGTTGTCCTCCTTCGCCCTTCCCTCCCCTGACAGGGCAGAGCAGCACGACGGGCATGCCGCCGCCGCCGCCTGCCAGCCCCAGCGTACGCGCGCCGAGGCCCTTGACGGCCAGCGCGGCGAGGGGTGGTAGGGCACGACGACTCCATGAGCGCCGCTGCAGCTGCCAGGCGCGCCCCCGCCGTCGTCGCGGGCGACGGAACCGGGAAAGCACAGCTGATGGGATGGGGTGTCGAAGAGGAAACAAACCCACAACCATAAGCTGTTGTCGCTCCGCGCGGCAGGGAGGGGGCTCCCAGCGCAAATCCAAGAAGTCCGCGCGGAGCGCCACATCTCTATGCTTATGCTACATGGCTACATGGCTGGGTTCTCGTTTCGAATCGAGCAGTGGGGTGCCGACTCCCTTCTCCTTCTCCTTCTCCTCCCCGCCCTCTGTCCCCCTCTCGCCTGCCTGCGCCTGCCTGCACCTGCTTGCTGGGGGGATGGGGCAGCGCAGCGGGGTCCCACGCAGACCCCAAACGGGACCTCGCCACCCCTGGGAGGCTGCGAAGTGCAAAACTGCCGCCACGTTCGAGGGTTTGCTGGGGGGGGGGGAGGGGGGGGCAGCACAGTGGGGCTCCCACGCAGAGCCAAGCGGGACCTCGCCACCCCTGGGTGGCTGCGAAGTGTGGAGCTGTTGCCACTTTCGAGGGCTGCTGGGGCGGGGCAGCACAGTGAGTGGGGCCCCGCGCAGAGCCAACCGGGACCTCGCCACCCCTGGTGGGCAGCAACGTGCGAAACTGTCTCAAGTTTTTGAGGGCCGCTGGGATGGCCAGCGCAGTGGGGTCCCACGCAGATCCCAAACAGATCTCGCCATCATCTCGCTGCTTCTGCCGAGGTGATTGTTCTTCCTCCCCGATGTCTCTTTGTTGCTTCTCCTTCCCAGTAGAATGTCTCCGGACCTTTTGTACCTCTGTTCTGCGAGTCGGCCACGCACGCTTCGCACGACAAAGGCATCCGCCGTGCACCGTCTCTTGCAGTGTTGCTGTCGCACTGTGGTCGGCACACCTGATAACATCTTCGATGCTGACGGGTTGGGTACGCCGCAGGGCAAAATTCTCCCAAGAAGACCGGGAGAGTAAATCTGGAGGGGAGGGGGGGGGACGGACATGCGGGGAGGGGGGGGGGCAAGCTAGGTGCGCTCGCGTCATATCTGACATCCTACCCCTCCCTCCCATCCCTTACCATGGCGTAGATCCCCTCTCTACTCGCACAGTCGGATGTCGAGCAGGGCAATGATCCCGAAAGGGTACGCGATGCATTGTAGAGCACGGCATGGCATGGCGCAGAAGAGCACCGCAAAGCGTAGTATCAACCTGGCATTGCATTGCGTGCCGTGGCATGGCACTGGAGATGACGCCAGCGCTGCAGCGGGAGCACGAGTCGGAGCGGGGAGAGGGAGGGGGGAGCTCCGTTCCACTGATCACCGTCGTTTCGCCATCTCCCACCCAGGTCTGCTCCCCTGCTGCTCGACGGAGGGAGGGGGGAGTTCCGTTCTACTGATCACCGTCGTTTCGCCATCTCCCACCCAGGTCTGCTCCCCTCCGTCGCCTCCGTGCTCCGAGGACCTCGGGGGGGAGGCCCCGCTGCTCGACGCCGGCGACCTCTCTGGGGGCCCGCGGGGGCCTCCGCGGGGGCCCATCGCGGGGGCCTCCGCGGGGGGGGCCTCCGCAGACCTCCCGATGCCACCCGCTGTCGGCGGCGCCGCCGTCGTGGTCGTCGCCAGAACCGCTGTCCAGGGCCAGGGGTGATCCTCGTCGTCGCCATCATCGTCCTCCTTCTCCTCCTCCTCCTCCTCCTCCTCCTCCTCCTCCTCCTCCTCCTCCTCCTCCTCCTCCTCCGTGGTTCCTCCTCCTGCTTGGTGTCTCCTCCTCCTCCTCCTCCTCCTCCTCCTCCTCCTTGATGTTCGGTGCTGGCAGCGATGGGGTCTGATCCAGACGCGTCGGCGAACCGCCTCGTCGCCACAGCCGGGCGCTGCCGAGCGTTGCTTGAGGGATCCGCTCCGATCCTTCGGACACCCCCGACAGCTTATCAAACGACGCGAAGATCGGGACAAAATCGGATCGGGAGAACTCGAAATCTCGGAGAATCGGCGGGTTTGGAGGATGTATCGGGCGCCGCGGCCGCTCCAGAGCGTTCCGGAACGCTCTGAGAGCTCTCCGGACCGCTCTGGAGCGACTTATCCCGATCCTAGCCCTGTTTTGTTACCAATCCCCCTCGACCGAGACATTCGACGACTTGATTTGTTCCGAGGCACTGGTCCCCAGTCCTCACTGTGTTCGTGTCGTTGGCTCGGGGCCCAGGAGCGGTCTCCAGACGCCGAACATGTGCAATGTATTCCGGCAGAAGTAGGTGTCATCGCTTTGGAAGAGGTCTGGGTACCGTACCAAATTGTCTCCAGGGGTCCCCTGGGGTCCGCGGAGACCTCCAGAGCCCTCCGGCGTTTCAAACAGGGCCGAGAAAGTCGAGGAATTCGAGCCTCGCTCCTAGCAGGAGGCCGCCCCATGTCCCCAGGGTTTCGGCGACCCTTCAAGTGGACCAGCGGGGATGGATCCCGGGAGGTCCATGTGGGTCGACGAACCCGGTGCAGACCCAGATGCACTAAGGTACGCCCCAAGAGAGATTGAGGCAAACCTGCCTAAGTGTGAAGGGTCCAGCCCTAGCAGAGGGACAGCAGAGGCCGCCTGGCGTCTTCCCTTCCCGTCCGCCTCCCGGGTGCCGCCTGCTCTTCCCCCCCTCGCCCCCCCTCCGCTTCCGCACTTCCGAAGGTTGGGTAAAGGTGTGTGGTCCAGGGCGACGGGGTCAGCTGCCCGAGTCTCCGGTCAGTTCTGGCTCATGGGTATCACGCGCCCGCCCGCCCGCGTGCTTCGTCCCGCCTTCCCGAGGGGATCGAAAAATGACATAAACATAAAAACTCGGAGGTCTGCGCGGATTTCTCGGGAGGGGGTCCAGCGCGGATCCGAGGAATCCGCGCGGACCTCCGAGTTTTAATGTTTATGTCAGTCTTCGTTACCCTATTCCTTGGCCTCCCGCCTGCGCGTTCGCCGCCGTCTGGTTGCTCCTTCTTCTCTCCCTCTCCTCCCTTTCCGCCGCCGCGCAAAACACAAACTGCTAGTGGCTGGCGGCGGAACGCCTCTGCCTCGAGCGTGGTGGCATCCGCTCCCCCCCCCCAGGAGGAGGAGGAGGAGGAGGCGGCGGAGGAGGAGGAGGAGGCGTGGATGATGATGATGATGATGATGATGATGATGATGATGATGATGATGATGATGATGATGATGATGATGATGATGATGATGATGAGATTGATGATGATGATGATGATGATGATGATGATGCTGTTGGTGGTGGTGATGATGACGACGTGATGATGATGATGATGGTGGTGATGATGAGTGCTGATGGTGAGTGATCGTGCGCTGATGATGATGGATGATGATGCTGTTGCTGATGATGATGATGAGGATGATATGAGATGATGATTGATGCTGATGCTGGCTGATGTTATACTCATGATGATCATGATGATGATGATGATGATGATGATGATGATGAGGAGGAGGAGGAGGAGGAGGAGGAGGAGGAGGAGGAGGAGAGGAAGGTCCGCCCGCCCGGCCCGACTCGCCCGCTGGGGTCCGCCCGCCCAGCCCGACCCGCCCCCTGGCAGGGCTCGCGCGCGCTGGCTCGCTATAAACAGGGCGTCCTGCTTGAAATTGTCCCGCCCGTGGAGGGGGAAGGAGGGGGGAAGGAGGGGAGAGGGAAGGACTGGAGGGGGACGCGGAGGGGGAAGGAGGGGAGGGGAAGGAGGGGAAGGAAGGGAGAGAGGGGGGGGGGCAAGCTAGGTGCGCTCGCGTCATATCTGACGTCCTACCCCTCCCTCCCATCCCTTTCCATGGCGCTGATTTTCTCTATCCGCGGACGCGTGTCGTAGCGGACCTGTGGCTCCGCGCGCGCGTGCGTAGTGGGTGGTGGTGCGCGTGCGTGCGTGCTTGTGTGCGTGGTTGTGGTGGTGTGGTGGTGGTGGTGGTGGTGGTGGTGGTGGTGCTGCTGCTGCTGGGTGTGCTGGTGGTGGTGGTGGTGTTTCTTAACGAATCCGGTGCTGCGGGATGGTGATGATGCTTGTGCTGGCTGACTGGTGTGGTCGCTTCGGTGATGCCCTCATGGTGCTGGTGTGGTGGTGGTGGTGGTGGTGGTGGTGGTGGTGGTGGTGGTGGTGGTGGTGCGGCGCGGTGTTGGCGGGCGGATGGGCGCGCGAGAAAGAGGCCCGCGCTGGGGCGAGAACGCCATCCTGAACGACGGAGGCCAAACACCGATCCGAAAATGAGGCCCACGCTGCAGCGGGAGCACGATTCGGAACGATTCGGAGCAGAAATGAGGCCGGCGCCTCAAGCGAGCTCGAGCGCAGCATTTTTAAAAAAAACACAAGGCGAAAAACACAACTTTTTTTGTCCGGGGGAATCCTGTGTGTAAAAAAACAGTACGCGGGGGGGTGCCGAATATCTTCCGGACGCCATCAGGGGAAGTGGGAGAGTATTTTCATATTGTGTAATTGTAGAGGGGCAGGAGTGTGGCGGCGCCGCCCCGCCCACCTGCGCAGGGGAGGAGGGGAGGGGAGGGGGGGGGAAAGGCGGGGAGGGGAGGGAGAGGAGGGGAGGGGAGGGAGGCAAGCTAGGTGCGCTCGCGTCAACATCTGACATCCTACCCCTCCCTCCCATACCTTCCCATTGAGCTACTTCATTGTCCTCTCACCGAATCGGGCTTCGCATCTGACCCTGTTACCTAAGAGGGAAAGGAGGAGGACGACGGCGCGATGAAAACGAAGACGACGACGAAGACGACGACGACGACAACCACGACGACGACGACGACGGCGGCGACGACGACGACGACGACGATGAGGACGACCGGCGACGAAGACGGGACGCCGCCCAAAAGGGGGGGGCTTTCTGCGGCCCCAAAAATCAACGAATCGACACCGGATGTGTAATCACCTCCAATGTTCCCGGAAAGGGCTGGGGCCCAGGGTTCTCTTTTAGTTGGTAAACCTGTCCCCCGGTGCCAACTTGAAGGAGGCCGGCGGATTTTTTCCCTGATAAATATCGAGGTCGAAGGAGGCCGGCGGATTAAAATTTGAGGATGTCTCGAGCGAAACGCTTGTTTTTGAAATCCCGATCGATAAATCACAGGGTGCGGGCCACTTTTTCGTGTGTTGAGGATGTCTCGAGCGAAACGCTTGCTCCGCAGATTTTGCCGAGGATGTCTCGAGCGAAACGCTTGTTTTGCAGAGCCGACCGCGACGCGGAAAAGCGCCCCGCGCGAAGGAATTTCGATGATGTCTCGACTAATTCCTTTGTTTTTGTACGATTTCCTGGAATTTTGGCAGGATGTCTCGAGCGAATTGCACGACCCCACCCTAGCACGACCATACCCCAGCACGACCACACCCCAGCACGACCAGACCCCAGCACGACCACACCCCAGCACGACCCCACCCCAGCACGACCATACCCCAGCACGACCACACCCCAGCACGACCCGACCGCAGCACGAGCACGCCCCAGCAAGACCACACCCCAGCACGACCACACCCCAGCACGACCTCACCACAGCACGACCACACCCCAGCACGACCACGCACCAGCACGACCACGCCCCAGCACGACCACGCCCCAGCACGACCAC